>JARHVA010005838.1:52500-125000 GCA_037957365.1 Torreya grandis
AAATATATAGATCATCATCAAAATTTCTATAGAACAATGAGATTATTTATTCATTACTTTTTGTTTTGTCTTTTTCTACCTAATTATGAATTTAAAGCCTTTAATAGTTAAATTATTAACCCTAATAGGAAAAAAAATTACTTCTTTTCTATCTATTTTCCTATCTATAGGACATTATTGGTGAAATTACTGACCTCAATAGTGAAATCATTGAAACTGGTGGCAAAATTGTTCTCTTCCATAAAAAAATTATTTTGACTATTATGTGTTTTGTTTTCAGTTTGGTGGAATTCAAGGTTTTAACAATGAAATCAATCTGCGTAATCATGAAAATATTCTATAATAAGGTTGAGAGATAAACAAACAGCCTTTTCCAGCTCCTTTTATCTCAAAACCAATTGTATCAAACTTCTAATCATTTTATGTTACCGAACCTTAGCCAAACAGTGGTGCTTTGTAACAAACAATTCAATTTCTATCTTCACTTTTTGATTTGAGAACTAAAAATGATTCACACTTCAATTTAGGTATCAATCAACTTGTTCATTTTAAAATTTATTTGCTTTATTGCAATTTTTCTTGTTGTTTGATTGTCTTATGGGTTTTTTTTTACATGTATGCTCTCTCCTTTTTGGTTAACTTAGAAATGCAAAAGGTTCCTATTTTCAGGTTACCCTATTTTTCATTTTAATTAGTGGGATGGATTTCATCACCTTCTCACAAATATTTAAGTGTGTGTTAACCTAGTAAGTGACATCAACTTGGTTCTTTACCTTGTCCTAAGCCAAAATTGTTGCCTCCAACCATTTCTTAAGAAAAATTCTAGTCAAGTTCACCATATCAAGTCAAAACAAAGTTTAAAAGTACCCAAACCTTGTGAAAAATGAAATTCATAGATCCAACCATGCCTAAGTGTAGACATAGTGGGGCTATTTAAAATCCCTCATTTGATGAGGAGGTAGTTCACAATCCCTATGATTATGACCATTATGCTAAAGATATTGGGGATCAACAATATCTAACCAATTTACCATTTAATGTTCAATGCAAACAATTCAACCCACACCTTTTGGTTGTGCCATCTAATGTTGAACAAGGATAACATAAACCATATTTTCCACATGTTCCATTTGACATGGAGCATAAGCCTAATCCTACATACCTTGTGAATACACCATCTAGTGATGAATATAGGCAAGATCAATTCACTTGACAACTATTTGATAACAAAGATGAACATCTTATTAGATTGTTATAAATGGGGAAAAAATATGCCCCTGTGTTTCCAATATAAAATTTGCACTATTTGGTTTGAATAACAATTTTTATAGTAGTAGTGTGCTTATTTCAACCCCAATTTTGGATTTTTATCCTTGATATTGATGACATAGATCAAACATAATTGTTTTATTTTGTTTCTCTCATTGCACTACTTCTCACCTCTCACATGTTGGAGGAGAATATATAGCATTGGTAGGTCTTCAATCAATCATTGGTAATAGTAAAATTTTATTAGGGTTGCTAGCACCAATAGTGTTGAGCAAAGTTCATCAATATTTATTGAACATTAGGAAGATGTGGCATACACAATATAAGTTGGTCACTTTGACAGGCTTCTAGATGGAGCTTTATGTGGATTGATGTAGTTGGATAGGCCTTGATCATGTTCTGTTATAATACAATATAATGATCACATGGGATGAGCAAGTTTTGATCATGTTCATCAGCCTTTTATACCACAACTCATATGGAATGTTTCTTTATAGAGAGGCATCAATTTTGGTTAGTACTATGAGGTACAATGCACCAATTTTAGTTATATTAGTTTCTTAGATGACTTCAAAGTCATTGCTTTAGTTATTTCATATTTTATACCCCTTTGAATCAAGGGTGAGTTTGTTGTATCATTTATGATCCATGATTATGTTTATTTACTTTATTTATGTTTTCTTAGTAATTATTAATTTGTAGTTGGTTCGTGATAATATTATTTGAGCTCTGTAACCACCCCATGAAAATCTATATAAGATTTTCACCTCTTTGAAAATATTAACATGAATAATACAAATTTATATATTTATGAAAGCCTCATTTATAATGTAATTTATCAATTATTCCTCCTAATCTTGGTGCTATCAAACTATTGAATAATAAGTCTTAAAGCTAAAGCCAACCTAAACCCCAAACCTTGAACACTAAACCCTAAACCCTAAACACTAAATGATAAACCTCAAACTATAAACCCTAAATAATAAACATTAAGCCTCAAACACTAAAACCTAAATCTCAAACTCCAAACCCTAAAACCTAAGCATAAAACCATAAATCCCTAAACTATAAACTCTATATGCTAAAGCCAAAATCATAAACCCTAAACCTTAAACCTAAAAACTAAAATTTGACACTAAAATGTTAAACCCTAAATCATAATTTTTATAAACCTCAAATCCAAAACCATAAACAATAAACCCTAAATTATGAATGATAATCCCTACATTCCAAAACCTAAACCCCAAACCTTAAATACTAAACTTTAAACTCTAAACCTAACTTACTAAACCCCAAACACTAAACCCTAAAGCTTGAAGCCTAAACCTTAAATACCAAACCCTAAATATTGAAACATTAATCTAAAAGTATGAATCTTAAACCATAAACTCTAAATCCCAAACACTAAACAATAAACCTTAAACCCCAAACTATGAACACTAAACCTTGAAATCGAATAAGGGCATAGAGTGTCATGTCCCTACAGGAAGCAGAGGCTAGATTTGATGTTCATATTGTATTTTATTTTTTTTTTGCACACTCATGTCTTATACCATGTAACTATAAATGTTTGTTTTAAAATTTAGGCTCCCAATTTTTGTTTATTAACATATGCTAAGTTATTCTTAAAAATAAATTGTAAAGTTGTGTCGAATACCATATAACTATGAATGTTTATTTTTATCAATTTATTTCATAATCTCATACCATTTTAATAGGTTTAAAATACTATTATGATATGGTTAGATGCTTCAAGATTCAGGAATTCATATGAATTAAAAATGATCTTTGTAAAAATTTCCAAAAAAAATGATTTGAACCAATGTTTTGGGCTAGGATTGGCCACTCTTTGTCATCTTGATAACAAATCAGAAAGACTAGTCCCAAATACTAATCTAATGTATTTAAATGGTAAAAATGAATTTTTTTTATTGGGTAAATACCCCTTGCAAGAGAAAAAAACATATCACGGAAGATTTTAATTGGATGCTCCGGAGGGAATAGAGGTTTCTAGTAGTCGATGAGAGAAATTTGATAAAGGATTTTTATGGAATGACAGTTGATGTGAGATAATTTTTTTATAAAAAGATAGCTAGGGTGCCAAGGTACTGAGAGGTACCTACTCTACCAAAATTATTTCTCTAGATTCAAAATAGTATAAATTTCTAGTTTTTTACCTCAATCTTAACCTTAGCACAAACAGGTAGAACATTCTATTTAAGGCATGTGTTATTTAAGTGAGGTGAAGTAGAATTAATAATGGACTCATCTATAAAATTGAGCAAATAAAACATATTCTCTGTGAAGTGGTGCCTACCTTTGTCATGACCTGTAAAATTATACCTTGCTTTTACATTGCTTTAAACAAATAAAGATTAACTTAAATTCTAAGGAATTGCATTGGCTTCCATAATAGAAACTATTCCTAATCTAATATGGTTTGATTACATTTCAATTTTAGGAAACTTATATATTTGGGTTGTTTGTGTGTGTGTGTGTGTGTGTGTGTGTGTGTGTGTGTGTGTGTGTGTGTGTGTGTGTGTGTGTGTGTGTGTGTGTGTGTGTGTGTGTGTGTGTGTGTGTGTGTGTGTGTGTGTGTGTGTGTGTGTGTGTGTGTGTGTGTGTGTATTTAAGATTCCTAATGTAGACCATGGATGTGTTTTCATAACACTAAAAATTTCCAAATTAAGAAAATGATAGAAACTACAGAACACTAAATTTTTGAAAATATTCCTAAAATTATTCTATTCTTTTCATAATTATTTCTCAAAAATAGTAAAAGTATAACTTTATAGTGTCAACCTATGTTATCAATACAAACCTAAATTCACATAGATCAAGCTTAGACAAAATTAAAGAATTCCTAAAACTAAACAGTTTTGATAAATCATTTCATTACCGCCTTCTTCATGTTTTTGAATTATTTTGGAAATCCATGTCTCTTTAAAATCATAGTCTATCTATATTTATAAACAAAGGTTGAATGTGAAAAACCCAACTATTATAATTCCACACTTAACATAATGAAAATCAAATTCCATCAACATAAAATAACTTGTTAATGTTTGCCACCTAAGAACCTAGCCATGGATTTGTAGTATGAGGTCATTGATCTAGATCTAGAATGTTTCTTTGGATTATTATTACACATGAAAGTATTCCAATAGTTTTGGATGTACTGATTTTAATCTTGCAAAGATTTAAAGCAAGCATAAAAAGTAATAAAAAATTATTATTATTGAGGAAGAAATTCAAATAATTCCATCAAAAAATAATGATTATTTATAATAATTTTACAACATAAAGATGAAAATCCAACCTGTCAACTATAATTTTGAACGGTTTGATGTTCAAAAAAGAATTATTAAATATTATTCTTGAATTTTATTATTAAAGGATAGGCTACACACACTATCAAATAGTTAACTGATAATATCTATATGTTAATCTTTAACTGAAGATGAGATCTTTATCTCTCATACAATCCCCCTAACCTACACTTCAATTATCCAATTTTTACGATCAGATTTACCACTAAAGTCAGTTTTAGTTGATGTCAGGGCTTTAACTACCTTGTAGTAACCCTAATCTATTGTTCAATAACCCAAAATTTATCAATGAAATTTAAAACCATACTCAATCATAGTTTAATCTGGGGATTAGTTTGTATTACATTAACCCTGATCCACCCTTAAATGACCAAAATTTAACAATGAGATTGAATGCTATATTTGCTGACAGTTATTTCCTTCACATTTAAAAGTATGGAATGAGATGGTATTATTTCACCCTATGCTCAACTGTTGCCAGTAGATGCACTACCTTTCCCTTACAACAATAAACCACCACCATCATACATCATGGAGACTATAGGTAAATTTCAGGTTGACCTCAGTGTATGCATGTTGATTCTCCAAATGATAGTTAAAACATTAATTATTTATATTACTTCTTCCCATGTGATGTAATTGTGATGATTGTGCCATTGTTTTCTTTGAACTGAAGCTGAAAATAACATCAAAAAAAATAACCAATAAAATTACACAGAATAATATTATTTTATTTCCTAGTTAAAAATCATGTAACTTACTTATGTAAAATATCACATAATGTCTAATTCATAAATTACTGCATGGTGATTGGTCTAGATAGTAAGGATTAATCATGAGTTAAAGCAATTCGAAAGCATATGGTGCCCTCCAGGACTAATAATGAAGGGAGAATAATTACAACAGGGTAGCAAGCATGAATCAATCTAAATTCCAATTCAAAGGCATCAGAGTTGAAGACCATAGTCATCCTCCTAAGATAAGAAAACACTCAGCTAAATACAAGAAACCATATCTCAAATCTATGCTAGGCCAAGCCAATGGAATAATGTGTTGTCAACCAAAATACCCTGAGCTTGCACAACACCAAAGTTTTCTTAGAATTCCATGACATTATTATCTCCTCTACTCTATAACAATGCCCCACTTCCTACCAGATTTTACAAATTATAAGAGAGGAACTACATATCCAAATCGAATAGAAGAGAGGTGAATAATGCATCAACGACCAAGATTGGAAGACCCTTTTATTTATTTATGAAAAATTCCAATTTGACTGAAGGTTCATGGTTACCCATGACATGTACTTAGAGACAAGATATTTACAAAAGGCATGAAGGTCCATAACTACAATCCATCGGTAAATTTGATGTAGATAGGAAAAGAACAATTTACTTCTCCAATGTATTTACGAAATAACAATCTACACTATTTTGCTTGTGGATTACAAAACATTACCCATAACAATTCTCCTTCTAGAGCTTTGTTTTGGAGACTAAGTTTCATAATACTTACACCACCTTAACTTTTATGATTGTAAACCTTGTCCCAGCTCACCAATGGACATTCAATTTGACTATTTGAGCCTTTCCAAAAGAAGGTCCTCATTATTTTACCACACCATACCTATGAAAAAATGAACTAAATTTGACCAAAATGATTACAAAAAATTGTCAATTACTCCAATCATAATTATTGCTCAAGTCCAACTTCAAAATCATACCCATCTCCAATGCAAAGAGTGACTGACTTCGTGGGTGGTGATGATGCATTGCAAAATCAACTAGCCAGACATGAAACTACCCTATTTAGGTGAAATTAGAAAAGGGATATAACTTTTTAACAAGGGATATGCCTTTGGAAATTATCTCATATATATATATATATATATGATTTAAAAAATTTATAACAAATGAAAATTTTATGTTTTAGCATTTACAAAGAAAAGCAATTTTTTAGCCAACCCAGGTAGTTTATCTTTTCCAAACATTGCTTAGTTTAAATTCTTTAAATATACTGAATAATTTTTAAATATTTTTCAATAAACAATTTTTTTTCCTTGGGTTTTATCATTTTTTAATGCAATTAATTGATATCTTGGCCATTTATAAATTATAAGATAGTTAAAAAAAAACTTCTTTTTTCAAAATTGTTTTCATATTGATTTTTGTGTGAGCTTATATTTACAAGTTAATTTTTCATGTTATATTTTCAAATCAATTTAATTAAATTTATTATTTATATCTCATTTATTCTTCTTTTTTAAAGTATTAATCAAGTTTCTATGTAACGTTTGGTGACATTTAACTTTATATCTTATTGTTATAATAGTATTTAAATTGGTCATTTTTTTAACAATAAAAAAATATTATATAATCTTAGAAAATTATTTTATTTAAATATAAAATTGAAATTCAAAATGATACAATTTCTAATTTGCATAATTTTTTTATTACATTTCAGCATACTTTTCATAACATGGCAAACAGGCAATTCTCCTTAAATGTCATAAATGATAAATTTATATTTTTTTAATGTTAATAACTTTAATGTTAATGAATCTCATTGTAGTTTTCAATAATTTAAATCTTTTTTGAACACTTTTTCTATCAACTCTAGCAAAAATCATGTACAACATGGACTACTTGAGTGATGGACTTAGTAAGTGTGAAGATGTTACTCTCAAATTTACTTTACTTGATTCAAATGTAAATTACAAAGGTCTTGGATGTAATTCTTCAACTAATAAAAATTTTAAGTCGTAGCATTCTCCACATCAAATAATTTATAATGCAACTTATTTTGATTATACTATTTATAATGCTCATGCTTTGGTTAAAAATGTTAAACCTTGTGTGTATTGTGGAAAATACGGGTGGCATATATCTAAATGTTAGAAATTGCATCCATACAAATTGTGTGATAAATTCACTCGTGACACTTTATATTATTATAAAATGACTAAATCACCTTCTTCTAAAGGGAAAACTATTTGAATTCTTAAAAATAATAGATCTTCCATAGATTTTGATATGTTTTTTTATGATCATTCTTCTAATGCTTCACATAGATTATATTTTACAAAAGACCCATCCTATTTGTATATTTTTTTTATTAAACTTAAACTCTTATTATTCATTAATTATTTGTTATTGTAAATAAAATATACTTTAATTATTTTGACTAACTTATTTTCTATTCATGAATTCATACTTTCAGATGGAAGTTGTCTTTACTTTAGTTATATTTTTGTATATCTACTTTTATTACATTATGTATGTACATTATATTTTTAGCATATTGGTTCCTTATCTTGAAAGATTGATGTTAAATTGTCTATTTTTAAATTTTTTGAATCATTGACCCTTGTTGGTATTTTTTCTATTGTGGATCAACCATATTATTTGAATAGGATTCTTGAAGATTTTTGGTAATCACACTTTCTTATTTGTCACTTTTGGTGTCACTTTCTCTTCTTTTTTATTTCAACTATTATAATTCCTCTTGAAATAATTTTTTATTAAGGGTGAGATTTATGTAAATTTAACCCCCTTCCTTATTTGTAATAGGTTTTCTCTAATTTTATAACTCTAAATTAAACATAAGGAAGAGCGTTGGAGAATTAACCTTATTGAGATTCACTATATATTTCTAGGCTTATCTTATGTTTTATTTGTGTGTGCATTTATTGTATTTATAAATGCACTTCATCTTAATGATTTTCAAGTATCACTTATCTCTCTAGTCCACTTGTTAGATTTAGAGTTACTTTCATATCACACGATACATACATCATCCTCAATTGTAAGAAGATTAGGGATACTTGACACACATTTTTAATTTTACACATATAATTTTGATTTTATTATTTCTCTTGAATCCTTGTGATGCTCTTTTGACCAAAATCCATTCTCTCTCTCACTCTTAGCTTCATTTTACTATGTAAATGGAGTGATTTATTATTCTAATACTTTAAATAGATTATGGGTTTTTCTACATTAGATTACTTTCCTTCTTGTCAAATCTCTCACCTCAATTTTTTGCTTTAATTTCACTTCAAATTAACAACATTACTTAATATTTTCCATGCTTATCCAATGTTTAATTCAATCTTTCACAACATTTATTTCACAAGTGCTACAAATAATAATGGATTTAATGTCAATGAAATATCTTGAATGATCTTATTTTGGAAACAAAAAAATAAAGGTTTTATTTATTTATTATAGTTACCCCTTAGATTGTCTAGATTCCTCATCTATTTCATAATTTCCAGTCCAACCACATCCCAAAACTCTTGAAAGAAGGCATCTAAAAATTCATTGGACTCTAGTCTTATCATGAGCCTTAGAGAAGACTACAACTATTACATCATCTAGTGAAAATGGAGCCATTAGTTTTTTTTCTATGTATTCATGTCCAGACAAACAATGATCTAAAGTAATGAAGATTAGACAATGAGGTAAAAAGGACTAAATTCAAATACAAACACTCAAAAATGCACCAGCTCATTTCTAATTCTGGGTAAATCACTTAAGAAATTTCCATCAGTATCTTGAATAGATTCAATTTGATTAGAAATCCATTGGGAACAAACCAAATTATGGAAATAAAATGTGTTCCTATCACCCTCTTTAATTTGATTCAATAACAAAGAATCATATATATATATATATAATTATAATACAATATAATATATTCTTATTAGTATTATATAATTATATTATACTATAAGTGTTATATAATTATATTATACTATAATATAATATAATATGATATATTATATTATACTATACTATGTAATACTAATAATAATAATATATTATATTATGCTATATATATAATCAATGAACAAGGGTTAAAGGTCCTTTCCTGTTAAAATTTAAAAAAATAAAAAATAATAGATAGATAATGATTACAACAAACTAACCATCTTATATCAAATCAGATTCCAGAAAGAAGGCATCAGAGGAGAACACAATAATTAGCATCCTGAAACAAACAAAACACTTAGCTAAATAAAACAAACCTTATCCCAAATCTAAGCTAGGCCAAGCCAATATAATAATGTGTTGTCAACCAAAATAAATTAAGCTTGCATAACACCATAGTTAGCTGATAAGTCCATGACTTTATTAGCTTCTCTATAACAATGGTGCACTTCCCATGCATTAAAATCATCCAAAATGGACCAAAATTTCATCAAAATATTTTCAATCTTCCAATTATTAAAATTTATGTTGTTGATTACCAATACCATAATCATCAAATCACATGAAATAGTTAAATTTGTGATGCCACAATTATGAACCACTTGAAGACCAAAGGAAAGAGCTTGGGCTTTAGCATCATTATTTTTACCAAATACAAGTTGGAAAGATGTTTCTCTAATCAATGAACTAGTGCTAAAGGCCCTTATATTCCCCTTTGAATATCCATCCACATTCAACTTTGAAGAAACATGACTTTGGAGGTAGCCAAGATAAAAATAAATGTCATTTCACATCTTACAAATAGACCTTCAAGGATGAAAAGGTTGATGAGGGAATATAAAGTTGAGGCAATGAATTTATCAACTCAAAATCAATGAGATTATCCACTTTATTGGTGAAACCATAAGAGGCAACAATGAAATTGTATAGATCATCATTGAAATTGCTATAAAACAATGAGACTATTTATTCATTACTTTTTATTTTATCCTTTTCTACGTAATTATGAATTTAAAACATTTAATAGTTAAATTATTAACCCTAATACAAAAAAAATTACTTCTTTTCTATCTATTTTCCTAGATATAGGACATTATTGGTGAAATTATTGACCTCAACAGTGAAATCATTGATACTAGTGGCAAAATCGTTCTCTGCCATAAAAAAATTATTTTGACTATTCTATGTTTTGTTTTCAGTTTGTAGTGGTGGAATTGAAGGGTTTAACAATGAAATCGATCTACGTAATCATGAAAATATTCTATATTAAGGTTGAGAGATAAAAAAATAACCTTTTCCAGCTCCTTTTGGCTCAAAACCACTTATGTCAAACTTCTAATCATTTTGTGTTACAGAACCTTGGCCAAAGAGTGGTGTTTTGAATCAAAAAATTCAATTTATATCTTCACATTTTGATTTAAGAACTAAAAATAAATTCACACTTCAATTTTGGTATCAACAAACTTGTTCATTTTCAAAGTTATTTCCTTTATTGCAAGTTTTCTTGTTGTTTAATTGTCTTATGGGTTCTCTTTTTTTTACATGTATGCTCTCTCCTTTTTGGGTAACTTAGAAATGCAAAATGTTCCTATTTTAAAGTTACCCTTTTTTTAATTTGACTTATTTGGATGGGTTTCATCACCTTCTCACAAGTCTTTAAGGGTGTGTTGACCTAGTAAGTGACATCAATTTGATACTTTACCTTGTCCTAAGCCAAAATTGTTGCCTCCAACCATTTCTCAAGCAAAATTCTAGGCAAGTTCACCATACCAAGTCAAAAAAAAGTTTCAAAGTACCTAAACCTTATGAAAAATAAAATTCATAGAGTCAACCATGCCTAAGTATACACATAGTGGGGCCATTTACAATCCCTCATTTGATGAGGAGGTTGTTCAAAATCCCCATGATTATGACCATTATGCTAAAGACATTGGGGATCAACAATACCTAACCAATTTACCATTTAATGTTAAACCCAAATAATTAAACCCATACCTTTTTGTTGTGCCATCTAATGTTGAACAAGGAAAACATCAACCATACTTTCCACATGTTCTATTTGACATGGAGCATAAGCCTAATATAACATACCTTGCGAATACACTATCTAATGATGAATATAGGCAAGATCAATTCATTTGACAACTATTTGATAACAAAGATGAACATCTTATTAGATTGTTATAAATGGGGGATAAAATTACCCCCTATGTTCCAATATAAAATTTTCACTATTTCATTTAAATAACAATTTTTATATTAGTAGTATGCTTATTTTAGCAACAGTTTTGTCTTTTTATCCTTGATATTGATGACATAGATCAAACATAATTGTTTGATTTTTTTTCTCTTATTGCACTACTTCTCACTTCTCACATGTTGGGGGAAAATATATAGCATTGGTAGGTCTTCAATCAATCATTGGTAACAATACAATATTATAGGGGTTTTTAGCACTAATAGTGTTGAGAAAAGTTCATCAATATTTGTTGGACATTAGGAAGATGTGACATACATAATATAAGTTGGTCACTTGGGTAAGCTTATAAATGGAGCTTTCTATGGATCGATGTAGTTGGATAGGCCTTGATCATGTTCTACTATAATACAATATAATGATCACATGGGATGAGCAAGTCTTGATCATGTTCATCAGCCTTTTATGCCACAAACTCATAGGGAAGGTTTATTTATAGAGAGGCATCAGTTTTGGTTAGTACTAGGAGGTACAATGCACCAATTGTAGTTGTATTAGAGTTTTTTGGATGACTTCAAAGTCATTTCTCTAGTTATTTCATATTTTATATCCCTTTGAATCAAGGGTGAGTTTGTTGCATCATTTATGATCCATGATTATGTTTATTTACTTGATTTATGTCTTTTTAGTAATTATTAATTGGTAGTTGGTTCATGAGAATATTAGTTGAGTCCTCTAACCAGCCCATGAAAATTTATATAAGATTTTCACCTCTTTGAAAATATTAACACAAATAATACAACTTTATATATTTATGAAAGCCTCCTTTACAATGTAGTTTATTAGTTATTCCTCCTACTCCTGGTGTTATCAAAACATTGAATAATAAATCTTGAAGCCTAAACCTAACCCTAACCCCTAAACCCCAAACCCCAAAGTTTGAATAATGAACACTGAAGCTAAACATTGAACACTAAACCCTAAACCCAAAATACTAAATGATAAACCTTGAAATGTAAACCCTAAACTCTAAGCAATAAAAATTAAGTCTCAAACACTAATCCCTAAAACCTAAGCCCAAAACCATAAATCCCTAAACTGTAAACTCTAAATGGTAAGGCCAAAATCATAAACCCTAAACCTTAAACCTAAACACTAAAATGTTAAACCCTAAATCATAATTTTTATAAACCTCAAACCTAAAACCATAAATAATAAAACCTAAATTATGAATGCTAAGCCTTACATCCCAAAACCTAAACCCTTAACCTTAAACACTAAACCCTAGACCTAACTTACTAAACCCCAAACACTAAACCCTAAACCTTGAAACCTAAACCTTAAATACCAAACCCTAAATCTTAAAACCTTAACCTAAAATTATAAATCCTAAACCATAAACTCTAAATCCCAAACACTAAAACCTAAACCTTAAACCCTAAACTGTGATCCCTAAACATTAATATCTTTACCCTGGACCATTAACCCCAAAGTTGAAACACAAAAATTAAACCCTAATCTATGAACTCTAAATTTCTAAAGCCTAAACCTCTAACCCTAAACCATAAAATTTAAAACCTAAACAATAAAGCCCAAATCCAAAAACCTCAACCCTAAACCCTAAACCCTAAATATTTAAACTTAAATGTTAAACTCTAAACACTAAGCCACTAACCCATAAATCTTAACATGTAAACCCTAAAACCCCATCCCTAAAACCTAAATGTTAAGCCATAAACCCTAACATATAAGTAAAAAACCATAAAGTTTCCCTAATCATCCATAATTATCCCTAGTCACTCTCTCATCATCCTTAATCATTCCCTAATCATCCCTCAGTATGCCTAATCACACCCTCATTAACCCTCATCATCCATTATCACTCCCTCATCATTTCTCATTATCCCTCATCATCCCTAGTCACTCCCTAATCACTCCCTCATCAACCCTCATCATCTCTCATCATCCCTAATCACTCTAGCATATGCCTTCATTATCCCTCATCATCCTTAGTCACACACTCATTGGCCCTAGTTGCCCCTCATCATCATTAATCAATCTATGTCTTATCTATTTCTACTTTGGTAATAGGAATCCTGCAAGAAATATAGTAAGGTTTTTTATAACTCATTTTTTTTGTCTGAGTATTTACAAGAGATGTTTGGCCTGTAGTGGAATTAGTATGTGTGAGACTCGTAATTCTAGTAAACATTCTATTCCGATAAATGAAACCAAACTTGAAAACTTGAAAGATGTTTATAATATTATAAAGAGAAACATTTTCAGTTACCATGGGTAGAAATTTTGTGTTTTTTCATAGATTTTATCCCACTACTACATCTTCATCATTATATTCATCTTTAGAAACCAAATCAATGATACACTTACTTTCTATGAGTGGATTAAAACCCTTCAACCTATTAGTATGGCATCTCTTCCCTAATTCACAATTTTTCTTCTTAGAATCAAAAGTAGTAATGTGGTTCTCAAATCCACTTCTTCCAAATATGCAAACATTGAAATAGGACCTAGAAATATAATTTAAAACTAGAAATATCCAAACTCTAATGCATAATGATGCACAAATTATTCCAAGCCCTATAATAATTCAAGTTGAGTAGATGTACCTTGTAAATTTACAATCCACTCCTACCCACTTGTGCCTTGTAGAACTATATTTTCATCAATTTGCTTTATGAGCTTTGGAACCATTTTAGGGGGAATAGGATACAAATAAAATAAAATACCAAATGAGTTTCGACCAGTTTTAAAAATACACCTAAATCAAAATAATGAAGAAGAATAATTGAGTATCTAAATTACCATTCTTTTTTAGAAGTGTTTGAGCATTAATTTAAAGAAATTAAGAGACCCATTGGAGTACCCTCTATGCATGTGTTTTCTATGAATTTGATAAAAATTCTAAGTGCACATCATTCAAGGTAAAAAAAAGCTTACTTGTATCTTCATTCTTCATGTCAAACCCAAATGCAAAATCCTATAAAAAGGAACATAAATATTCAAGTATAAGAATAAGAAAATCCTGTTAATAAATACAATGAATTGTGAATATTAATGACATGTAAAATTGAATAATTATTAATACAGGGTACAAATAAATTTTATTTTATTTTTTATTAGGAAAATTTATTTTTTTAACATCTATCTTAGATGTATTTAAGGGCCCTAGTTCATCAAAGTTGTACACCAAAATATGGCATGAATGCATTTATTAATTGAATGTGCATTTTTTGGCTCACTATTGTTTGAATCCACATGAAATCCCAATCTCATGGACTATCTGCTCCAGATTGTTTGTTGCTTCATAATTCTAGATATACTTACTTGTTTCATCATCCCTTGTGATGAGTTCATCCTTATTTATTTCTTCACTCTCTTCATTGTTGTTATCTTGTACTTGTACAAAAGCCTTAAAACTCACATCCCATGCTTCATTCATAGTTTTCTCATCTAGGGATGATTAGGGATGATGCAAGTCAATGAGGGTGTGATTAGGGACAATGAGGGATAATGAGGGAGTAATTAAGGATGATTAGGAATGATGAGGGATAGTAATGGAGATTAGGGATGATGTGTTTTGATGAGGGAGTGATTAGGGATGATGAAGGATGATGATGAAGTGATTAGGGACCATGAAAGACAATGAGGGTCGATGAGGGAGTGACTAAGGATGATAAAGGGTGATGACAGATGATGAGGGCGTGATTAGGTATAATGAGGGATGATGAGGGTCGATGAGAGAGTGATTAGGAATGATGAGGGGTAATGAGGGGCAATGAGGGGTAATGAGAGAGTGATTAGGGATAATGAGGGCTATTGATGGAGTGATTAGGGATGATTAGGATGATCATGGAGTGACTCAGGATAATTAGAGATGATAAGGGTTTATGGGGGAGTGATTAGGGATGATGAAGGAAAATGAAGGCTAATGAGGGTGTGACTAGGGATGGCAAGGACCAATGACAATGTCATTAGGGACAATGAGGGATGAGGAGGGATAATGAAGGTACATGAGAGAGGGCTAAGGTATAATGATGAATAATGGAGTGACTATGATGATGAATGATGATTTATGTACTTGAACCCCTTTCTCCATATTTTTTTGGGAGATGGAGATAATGATATGAGCGATTTTGATATGAGTATGAGAAAATAGTATTTTAAATCAATCCCCTCTGCCCCAAATAGTAGTGGTATTTATTGTGGTAGTGGTAGTGCCCTATGTGAGTTTGTAATGCTAGAGGATGACTCTACTCTATTTGAATCTAGAATAAATCCATTAGGTCATGCATGCGTGAGATTGGAATTGAAGCATGCATGGATTGACCCATATATTTGACATTTGTTTCAGAGTGAATGGTATGTTTTTAGGATGATACTTGAATGGTGTTTTGATTCTTTCTGAATGGAGTGTACTAGGATGATTAGCTACATTCATGTTCGGTATGAGTGAATGTAGCATGACTATAAGTAGATGAGAATGACCCAATATATAGCTCAAGTATTCAATCAAGTATCAGGTTTCTGTCAAATATGGCATTGCAGAAGATTTTCGCACATTGGTCAGTATTTGTAAATCACATTGGGTCAGGTTTCCCTTGTTTTTCAACTTTTTTTACTTGTCTTCCAAAACGATCAAAATAGCTTCATATATTGGTTGCATTGCAATGCAGATTATCAGCCTAATGGCCAATCTCCACCTTCCTCTACAAGCAAACCGATATCCGGACAAATTCCTTTACCGAATCGTAAGGACGTGGCAGACTTTTCGACTCCTCAGTCCTTTAAAACAAAGGAAATTCCCAATATTGTTGCAGATTTTCAAAATGCTGCCAGAAATGCTATGAAAGTAGGTTTGCTTTATATACCGAATTGTGTCTATATGTTGATTCTAACAATAAAATATCTTTGCATAATTAGTTTTTTTTTTTTTTTTAATAGGGTTTGATGGTGTTGACCTCCATGGGGCTCACGGGTACCTTCTTGACCGGTTCATGAAAGACAATGTAAACGACAGGACCGATTGATATGGCGGAACATCGGAGAATCGTTGTAGATTCCCTCTCGAAGTTATGGAAGCGGTGGTGGATGAAATCGGAGCAGACCATGTAGGAATACGACTTTCTCCCTTTGGAGCACATTCTGAAGCGTATGACTCAAATCCAGAGGCGTTGGGGCTTTACATGGCTGAGGCGTTGAATAAATACAACATTCTGTACGCCCACTTTGTAGAGCCCAGGATTGTTTCTGCCGAGGAGACGATCGCAATGAATAAGAGTCTTTCTCCCATCCGGAAAGCTTTCAAGGGGACCTTTTTGGTTGCAGGGGGTTATGATCGAGAAGATCAGAACGCAGCTATTTCAAGTGGCAAGGCAGATTTAGTGGTTTATGGCCTATTGTTCTTGGCGAATCCAGATTTGCCAAGAAGATTTGAGGTGAATGCACCCCTACACAAATATAACAGAGACACATTTTATACTGCCGATCCAATCGTTGGGTATACAGACTACCCGTTCCTGCGAGTTTAAGTCCCTTTTGGTCATACCGTAATATGTCTTCAAGCATCTGCCACTTGTTTCTTTAATAAAATTCAAGTTTGCCATTAGCTACATATTTTATATACTATAGTCTACTCAAAATAAGGCAATGTAATATATATAGGTCTAAACGGATATTAAAAATTTAATCAGTTATTTTGAAAGCAAAATCAGGTTTCCTCTTTTTCTTTAAGTTGGATTCTTCCTTTAGGTTGTTTGATCCGCTGCTTTAGATTGTTCTTTTGCATCTCTATGTGCAATCCTCTTGACATCTCTGTAATTGCTTGCATCTAACGAGACTATTTTGTCTAAAATTGCTCTCGTAGTTTAAATCTTTGTGAAATCCTTATCGGGGACCATGGAACTGAAGAAAATGAGGCTGGGAAGTGTAAAAGAAAAATATTCCGTAGATTTATCACGGAAGGAAGAATATTTTGTAGATTTCTCCCCGTATGATATTACATTAGGAGTGGCTCCAAAAGGTTGAAGTTAGATCGAAGAAGTAATTTTTTGTTTTGGTACTATGGGGTTTTGTAAGATAAGAGTGTAAATCAAGAGTCTTATTTTACATAGAATTTATGATTTTTTATTTTGTCTTATTTTTTATGTGTGAAGTATTAAATAATAATAATTTGATATTTTTAATGGAGGTAATAATAAAAAATGACGTGGTGTGTTGTTTAATACGGTGTAGCAATGTGCTATGTTGACAAGGCTTGAGCAATGGTAAAGAACATAAAAATAATGAAAATTTTCAAGGTGAGCCAATAGGTGATAATGAAGAGCAATGACAATATGACCTAAACAACTCTTCATATCTATAACAAGAATCAAAATATACCAAATAAAAATAGAAATATCACAATTTATTCTAAATCAATAAGAATGTGTGTGTGTGTGTGTGTGTGTGTGTGTGTGTGTGTGTGCGCGCGCATACATACATCATCATCATCATCATCATCATCATCATCATCATCATCATCATCATCATGTATACCAAATAAAAATAGAAAGAACATGATTTATTCCTAATCAATAACAAAGTGTGTGTGTGTGTGTATTAAAAAATTATTATTATTATTATTATTATTATTATTATTATTATTATTATTATTATTATTATTATTATTATAGAGTAATATTAGGAAATGCATTAGTCAAAAAAAATCTATAAAAAGCATATAGAAACTAAAACATAAAGATTACTCTCTCAAAAAGTGTTGCTAGTGAATTCTAAGAGTTATTTATAAAATGAATACAACCAAACCTTCAAATTAATGTTCTTCCTTTGAAAAATGGTAAAAAATGTGTTTTTCCCTAGATTTGGTGCTCCAAATCTGCGTCAATACAGAGTAGCATGCTCCTCCATCATTTCTTAGTGCACCAATGGCTTAGGCTCACAAGATTTGTCAATTTGTGAAAATAGGTGAAGCTTTTCTATAGAAATTTATGTATAGTAATTTTGTATAACTAAAGATTTTAAAAATGGTAATCTTGGCTCATTCATTTATAGTTTTTCAAAATTATTCAAAATCAACCATAATCATCCATCTTGAGATCAAGATGTCTAGCCATGAATTAATAGAATTTGAAAAGGATAAGCCATAAATATGCCCATTAATATTGGGAAGAATGAGGCATTGATGAGGCATATGAGGGCTTAATCATGATATTTATGTCATTAATAGTTTATAGATACCACCCAATTGATGATGTCATGAGCTGATGTAGATTTGAATAATAAAATTACAATAAATAGATATTCAACAAATTTCATAAAATGATCGCTTAAACTCTTGGTTTGGTTTAATTTGCTTCAATGGCTTTAATTAATTTCCTGTAATTCTTTAGAAATCTATTGTGTGCTTAATTAACTTGGTCAAAAATGTTATTTTACTGAGTCATAATTTGACTGGAGTATAATCAGAAGAAGGTGTTAGTTGCATATGGAATAATACCACAGTTAGGGTATTATAGATGTCAAATAATACATGCATGTGACGTGTGCTATCAAATTAGAATAATTTAGTGGTCCAGGGTGTCATTTTATATGGTCATAATTTGACTCAAAGTGGTTTAAGAAAATATAATAATCACATAAAATGCATTGCCCCATTTAGGAATACATTAGCCTAAAGTGGTACCTATATGTAATAAGTTAGAATGATTTAATGTGTTTTAGTGATTTTGGCTCAGATTGTATATTATCGCAAGATATTACTTAGATTGACAATTGCAGCACAATAGTGATAGGAATTGAATGTCTAAAAAACTAAGGCTTAAGGTTCTCTTTCTTGTTAAAATAAAATAAATAATAGATGGAGAATAATTATAATAAGGTAACAAACTTGGATGAAACCAAAGTCCAAAAAGAAGGCATCAGAGGTGAAGAGCATAGTCAGCATCCTAAGATAAGTAAACACTCGACTAAGTAGAAGAAACCTTTTCCTAAATTTGAGCTAGGCTAAGCCAATGGGATAATGTATTATCAACCAAAATACCCTAAGCTTACATAACACCATACTTAGCTAAGAAGTCCACAAATTTATTAGCTTCTCTATAACAATGGTGCACTTCTCATGCGTTAAAATCATCTAAAATGGACCAATATTTCCTCAAAATATTTTAAATCTTCTAATTATTATAATTATGTTGTTGATTACCGATACCATAATCATTAAATCACATGTGATACTTAGATTGGTAATTCCATAGTCACGAGCCACCTGAAGACCCAAGGAAAGAGCTTGGGCTTCAACATCATTATTTGTACCAACTACAAGGTAGAAAGATGTTGCTATAATCAATGAACCAATACTAAATTCCTTTGGATTGAAAATATGTTGCTCTAATCAACTAACCTACACTAAAAACCCCTAAATTGGAGAGATGTTTTTCTAATCAATGAACTAACAATAAAAACCCTTAGATTGGAAAGATGTTGCTCTAATTAAAAAACCAATGCTAAAATCCTCCAGATTTCCCTTTGAAGCTCCATCCACATTCAACTTTGAATAAACATGACTTTGGAGGTAGCCAAGATGAAAATAAACATCATTTTACATCTTTCATATAGACCTTCAAGGATAAAAACACTGAAAATGGAATATAAAGCTGAGGAAATGAATTTATCAACTCAATATTCCAATTAGAGAAGGAAAAGGATGAACCAATTGTGTTTGAGATAATCACTTAGAAAATGGTTTCTTCAATTTTCCCAATAATACGTGAAGCTTGATTTAAATCATCCCTAAACACCTGTGGTTATGTTCCCACCAAACGTTCTAAAAGATAAGAAAGGGTCTACATATCCAAATAGAATAGAATAGAGACGGAGAATTAATCAATGACCAAGATTGGAAAACCTCTTTCATTGTTGATGGAAAAGTCCAATTCGACTGAAGCTTCATGGTCACCCACAACATGTACTTGGAGACAAAATATTTACAAAAGGCATGAAGTTCCATAACTATGATCCATCAGTAACTTTATTGTAGAGAGGAAATGAATAGGGTTTTCCTCTCCAATGTATTTATAGAACAACAATCTACACTATTTTGCTTGTGGATTTTAGAACATTACCCATACCAATTTTTCTTCCAGAGCTTTGTTTTGGAGACCAGGTTTCCTAATACTTGCACCACCTTGACTTCACTTCTATGCTTGCAAACTTTGTCCTAGCTCACCAAAGGACATTCCCTTTGACTATCTAAGCCTTTTCAAAGGAAGTTCCTCATAATTTTTATAATCTTGTCCTCAACACCAGTAGGTATTTTGAGTATTGAGAGAAGTGTTAGAACTCAAAATGATCCTCAATTTGGTGCAGAAAATAGAAACACAAAATGACAACCAAGGGAGGCAGAAGAGTGCCTTACAACATGATACCCTGTCTCAACACTATATACGAATATGCTACAACATGTTTCACACCTGTAAAATTTTGCTTGCTTACCAGCTGCTATTAGGAGGCAACTAATGGCCTACTAAACACTTACAAATGTCTCTCATATATAGAGAACTTTGAAGTACTAAATATAGTGTAGAGACTATGGATTGTGGAAACAACTAAGTGGAGAACACTTTCGGTGCAGGTGGAGAACATTGTAATTCACTTTTGATGGAAGTGCGTTGAATAGATGGACACTCAATGGTCTCAAACAATCGGTGCAAATGGAAGACAATTAGAATATTCCAACTCTTCCCCTTAATTTCTTCCACTTGTGTTGGGTAACTATTGCTAATAGTTGTTGTTATTCTTCTTCTCCTTGGACTTATTCCTAGAAGCTCTTCTTCTACTAGATAACAAGTCTACGATGGCCTATGAATAGCCTTGAATGCTTTCTATACTTCATTTTTTTTTTGGCGTCAAACTTATACATAGAAGCTTCGTCAACTTCACTTGGTTTAGCCTAGCTCCAACAAACTATGTGATAAATAAAAAGACTTTAGTCTGACTTTGTTTCATAATGAGTTGGCTCAACTAGATGGAGTACAACATATCCTTAACTTAATCTAAGGTAATCGCCACGCTACATTGGGTTGGAACTCATACATTCTTCAAAAGGAAAAACACCCTCGCTCACCCTTTTTCATTGGGATGACGCTTTGGACAAAGACGAAGGTAAAGGCTTTTGCAAGTGGAAGACAATTAGAATCTTCCAACAAGAAGATAGGTGGGAAGAGCACTGAAAAGAAATTGGAACAAGGCAATCCACCCAGAGAGAGAAAATTTTACCCTTCCAGGATTGAGGTGTTGCTGGAAAGAATTTATCAAGTGATCAGTCTTCGCAACGCCTCTGAACATTGGAACTCCGAGATGCTAAAGAGGAAGAGAGCTAACCTTAAAGCCCAAGATAGCAACAATCTGATCTTGAATACACCGAGGAATATTGAAGAAAATAACACTTGATTTTTATTCATTTATGGACTGCCCAAAAGCTGATGTGTAATCATCTAAGAGTTTCTTAAAAGCTCGTGCTTCATTTCTGCTAGCCTCCCCAAACAAAACAGTATCATCCGTAAACAACATGTGAGCAAAATCTTCCAAAAATTATATGGTTTGAATACCTTTTATTTGATGATTCTAGAGTGCCTACGAGATGGAGAGCCCCAACAATTCTATCATCAGAATGAATAGAAAATGGGATAAGGGGCCTGTTTGTCGCAGGCCTCTAGTGGCCTCAAATAATCCAGCAGGAGAGCCTTCAACCAAAATCGAAAATCTCAGAGAGGAAATACATCAAAAAATCCAGTCACATCGCCCCTGTGAAATACTGAATTTGACCAAAATCATTAAAAGAAATCGCCAATTAACCGGATCGTAAGCCTGCTTATTTCCAGCTTCAAAATCATACCCTCTTGAATATTTGAGTGCAAAGAGTGAATGACCTCCTAGGTGATGATGATGACATCGAAAATCAACCGGGCAGAGATGAAACTACGTTGTTCAGGTGAGACTAGAAAAGGGAGATAACGCTTTAATCTGAGGGATACGCCTTTGGAAATGATCTTATATAGAACTACAAAAAGCAATGGGCAATAGATTCCTTAAATGCTTTCACAACGTCCACTCCTAACACATCCCAAAAACTCTTGAAGGAAGGCATCCAAAAATCCGTCTAGAACCAGTGCGCCTTAATACGCATTGTTTGTCAGGCTGCGTTGAGGCCTCTAAAATTCCATGAAATGCAGCTCATTATGGGGAAGGGAGACTTCCATCTCCCTGCTTCTCAGAAACGAAATGACTGATGATCCCCTGTGTACCAAGATAGCTGCCGATCTGAAATATAATTCTTTCATCCCAAAATTCTAATGGTAAGGCGAATAACCGGATCCACTTGGGAGCCAATCTGAGATCCGAAACTAGGGCATTGAAATTCAATGCACAGGGTTGGAGATGTAGCCCTTCCGACTCGCCCAGATCAACCCTTGCAAGAAAAACTTCCTGTTGATGCTTCTTGGAATTAAAATTTATTACAAAGAAACCATGGGGCAAGTACCGCAAAGAATGATCCAGATTGAATACTTTCGCACAATTCTCCTGGACTTTTACCCTGGTTGCCCACTGTCGAAGAAATTTTCGGATTTGGGCAAGAGAGGACAAATGATCAACTTCTTTGGAATGGATGTCGCCAAAAAGATCAACCTGGATAGGGTTACCAGAATTCGGAAAAACTTCCTCGCAATCACCAAGCGGTACCTACCCTCCAGACTTACGCTGATCCTTAGCCCTAATAGAATTCGAACCAGCGATATGATCCAATGAATGCCCTCCACCACTCGGAGCTTTCCTATTGCGCAGACCGCTCCAATATTTCCTTCCGCCACTCACAACAACTCGTCAGCCCTACCAGGCATTTCCACCCGCAGATTTCCTTTGCCTCGCTATTAATATATTATATTATCTAATATAATAACATTTTAATAATAATTATTATCCAATAACATAATATAATATATTGTAATGTAATAATTTATTATTACTATTTTATAATATTAAATTTATAATAATATGTGTTTAGTGTCAATCTCAAAAGTATCGATTGCCTCTTTCTTTCACCATCTTCGTCACCATTATTTTGTGAAGCACTCTCTATTCCACACGCTACCTCTTCCATGACCATTTGTCGTCACATTTATTATTTCTAGAGTCACTACTTCCTTTGGTTTTATGATGCGTCCAAAAATATTTCCTTACACGATCCATTGAAATAGGAAAGGAAAGCAAAATAATTCCACGAATTAGTTAACTTTAAATTTGTATATTTTGTGGAACGGGAGATTAACTTCATATATTTTGAATTATATATAAATTACCATTTACTAATTTATGTTTAAATTTTTAATAAAAAAAATATATAAATTTAATAATTAAAATTATGATCATGAAATTTATTATGTTATAAAATAAAACAAAAAAATTTAAAAATCAAATATATAATATTATATTTAATTACAAGTAAAAATTATATATAATATTATATTTAATTATAAATTTAAAAAAAATACTATTATAATTTACAAATGTCTAAATTTAGAATTATGTTTACATTATTTTGAATTATAATATTTATTTTATGAAATTATTAATTTTATCATTTTTTAAAATAAATTTATGCAAAAATATTTTTATTTAAAATATATTATATTTACAAATCTAATATAATATACGTGTTTCTCACACACATATATAAAAATTTATATATTTATAAATATTTTTACAAATATAATTTTTAATTATAACTAATTAAAAATAAAAATAAAAGATTAATAATATGTTATAAACTTTTTTTAAGATTCTTAAATGATAATAATTAATAGTCATAGAAATATTAGGTTTCTCTACATAATTTTTTTGGACTCAAGAAAGTTCCAAAATATTATTTATTTTATATTATTTAAGAATGTATAATATTAATAATTAATTAATGTCATTTTATTTTTATTTTTATCTTTTATATTTATTTAATATTTAATTAACATTATATTAGTTAGTAGGTAGATATATAAAATAAATGTATATGTAAAATATTATAGATATTAATTTAATTTCATCATCTTTTTATTTATTTATTTTTATTAGTGATAGACAATATCAATCTAACTACATCATTATGTTTTGAAAAAAAAATTACCACAATAAAAGGGGAGTCAAACTCTACTGTATACTTAATATATTGATTTTTTTCTTTTTTCTTTTTTTAACAAAAAACTTCCTTATGATTAATAATCAAATAGACATCAAATTTAAAGTTATTCATTTAATTATTATGCACTCACAAATATTACAACCCCTACCATCCTAAACTACTATTTTAGAAAACTTATCATATAGTAATTAATTATTATTATTTTATTATTAAAATTATTATTTGTTAAGAATTAATTTAATTAATTATTTATTTAGTTAAAAAAATCTCTTTCAAATTCAAGTAATCTATAAATACATAGTCATCTTAGGGCATTTAGTATTTATTTCCACAACATTCTATTGAACAAAGAAAGAGATGGGGAATGTTATTTGAAAATAAGGAATGGGGTGGGGAACAATATTGTAGAAGAGGGTTTGAATAAGGAACAATGTGGGGAATGAGATTTGGGAGTGAGCTTCAAACAAGGAATGGTGTGGGGAAATAATGTGAACCAGGTTGGGAAATAGTGTGGTGAAAGGTATTTTGGTATTTTAGTGTGATAATCCCTGATTTTATTCGAAATCATTTATAAAAAGAACATGCATCTTAGTTTGGAGAAAAAGAACAATGACATAGGTCCTAATTCAATTTAAGTGATCTATAAATACACATATATTGGTTCATTTATTAAATATGAAAAATGTTTAGGGAAATGTTTGGGAAGGGAAGGGAATGAGAAACGATGTGGGGAACATGATTTGGGAATGATATTTGAACAAGGAATGGTGTGGGGGGTGCGATAGGGATGAGGTGGAAAACTTCATTAAGAACAAGATTTGAAATGAGCATGAGAGAAAGTAATTATTCATGAAATAATATTAATGCATTTAGGCATCTAAAGAATATATGAAAGATCGTTTAGCATTTATTTTTAGAACAATATTAGGAAGAAGGTGGGAAACAAGACGAAGATTCATGTGGGGAATAGTGTGAAGAATGGGACTCGGGAACAAGCAAGGGAATGGAGATATATGGTCCTAATTTGAATTCATTTCATCAATAAATAAGCATGCATCTAAATGAATATAAGTATCTATTTTTAAAAAGATGGGGAATAATGTTTGGGAAGGATAGGAATGGGAAAATGTGTAGGGAATGAGATTTTAGAGTGAGCTTTGAATAATATATGGTGTGCAAAATAATATTTTGGAATATACTTTTATCAAGGAATAGGGTGGGGAATGTTGTGGTGAAAAATATTTTGGAATGAGCACAAAAACATAAAATGGTGTGGGTAATATGGTTAGTGAATTTAGGCATCTAGAGACTATTTAATTTATAGAATTTGGAATTTATTATCGGAATGGTGTGGGAAATATGATGGGAAAAGGGATAGAAAATGGTGCGGTGAACATGGTAGGGAACGATGTGGTTAATATAATTTTAGAAGGGGCATGAGAATGAGATTAATGCATTTAGGTATCTAGAGAATATCTAAAAGAGGATTTATAATTTATTTTCACAATGGTTTATTTCCTACTATTACTCAAATACATTTACATTATGATTTTATGTTTGTATATTATATTGGAATATCATGCTCTGGCTAACACATTTTGTAGAGCTACTTATTTAGAGGGAAGTTGTTCCATAAGTTTCACAACTACCCTCAAAATAGGGGCATTTATAGGGGTTTTCATAGAGATGAGACTCTTATTTTGACTTTTCATAGATACATTTCAGCACACAGGCTCAATTACAAAAATTAGACTTAGGGCAGACATAGAACAGAATAGAGGTTCATCATTTAGTTCAGACCATAAAAAGATCATACCAGACAGTCATTATCACCCATATTGGGACATTAGTGCCACAGTTCACTACTATCCACTATAGAACACTATTGTCTAGTATCGCTAGCTTCAGGATAGTCTAGTTCATTTAGAAAAGTACATTAGGTACAATATAGATTTGCATAGATATAGTCATAGGTTTGGTATTTATGTTCAAATTTAGCTCACATTCAGTCACTTTAATTCAAATTCATACCATTTACTCATATTTTGGGGCATCATATAAGGCATGATCACTCATATATTTAGATTAGTACACATATTTAGCTATTACATACTTGATTCATATTTAGTATACTTAGATACCAAATTAGGTGCTTGTGTGTAGCACATAGTTTCCATATACTCAGTTTCAGACAGGTTGATTAGATGGAATGGAAAACTCCATGTCATTCTCTATGTTGTATACACTTTTTATCACATTACAGGTTGTCCCCAAATTCATGACTTACTTCATCTATAGTGGTTGGTATTGTCAAGTGGCTTAGATCCACCTAATATACCCGAGTGGCCTCAAAACCAAATACACAGTTAGATTAATCAGTTAGATACTTTCAACACTTTATGCAGTATAGTTATATATTCATCTACTTCACATAGGGGGAAATGATGGATTCATGACCTACTTGAGTTCTTGAGCCACCTATATGAGAGGGTTTGACACACTTACAATCTTATCCAATCTATTCAAAGATATTAGGATCCACCAAGCAGGGAGAAATGATGGAGTCAAAACTGGATTCAGTTCTTAAGCTCCCCATTTGAGGATTGAGTAAGCCTTTAGCTCAATTCAAGTTACCCAATGATATGATCATTATGCACTTTCATGCATGCATGTTGTCACTAGTTTCATGTATTTTTTCACATACCCAATGAGGTGTATTCATTCCTTTCCTCTCTCGTAACTCCATTATTTCATTTCAGCACAATCTTTTGCTTTTGATTATCTCATTAGTAAGGACTGATTTTTTCATGTTTCATTGCAAGACATTTCTTTGGATCATGTTTCACATATTCAAATCTAGATACATATATTCAAACTTAGCTACATGAGCTTAACTTCCAAATTAAGTCCATGTACGCTTCTTTTTCATTTATACTAGTCATTTCACTTTGTTACATTACTAGCATAAATGAGGGGAAAATATACTCACCTAAAAGTGGTAATTGGATTCTAAGAGTGTCACTTGAGTTACCCTATCCCTAGGATTTCCATAGAACTATTATAGAGCCTTAAACTTACATTTAAATCCATTTAATATATCTTGTTCACTTACAACCAGTCAAGACACACTCCTTGAACTGTCACCTCTAACCCTAATCCAACTTTCTCAGAAGTCTATCAAAAAGACTATAACACCACATTTGGGACATTACATCCACATGGTGATAGTGTACCCAAATGGGAATTATTGTCCTTAGCCCCAAATCTTCCCAACATATACTTTTTCAAATATGTGCCCCTCTTAAGGTTGGTCTAAGCACATTTTATTATTTACATAAGCAATAGAACCCTATAAGTACAAGTCTATTCCACCTCTATTCACTATATGGAAAATAGATACAAAAGCTATTCAAACCAAAGATAAAGTTGTGCAAAATAAAAGTACATTATCCCTATTATGCCCTACTTTTTTTATACTACCATACTATTAGCACACTCAAATCTTTCTCATATCTCACTTGTAAAGAGAACTAGGTTTTACACATCAAATCAAGATTTATAGGTATAATACATAGTTATAGGTTTTGATATTAGAGGAATAGAACACACAAGAATAGGTGTATTTGATCCCTAAAAATAGGAATAGTCTTGAAAAGAGGACATTAGCACCACATCTTGGACACTACACATAGATGGTGCTACTATCCAAACTAGGCACTATTGTCTAGTGAATAGATGAATATCAAAAACTTGTTTACGACACTCATAACTACTCAGATCTCAAGTTTTAGAACCTAGGTCATCCATGACATTCTATTTTTAGATACATCTATAATACTTCATATTTATTGCTATTATTATAAATTCAATTAAGGTCAAATATATTTTCAAATCAGTAGGTTAATTATTAATATTTATTTAGCTTATTTAGACATCTCAACCTTTTAACCAAACATAGGTAATTACATGTGTAAAACCCTAAAAGGTTAAATCATAGGCATTAGGTGTCTAGGATGACCTCACTACTATAGCATTGAATTAAACCCTTTGTGGGAGGTTTTTTCAAGCTCTCTCACTTCTAGCTATAAGCATGAGAATAACCTCAAGCTATGGGTATCCTATAGTGAGGTTGAACCTCTAGAGTAGGTCGATTCCTCTTTGATGCTCACTTAAACTAAAATCTAAACTAATGCTTCATAGGGAAAAGGGTTAGAAAGGGGATAAGGGCTCCTAAATAAGCTAATCAAGTGATGAACCAAAGATAAATAGGAAATCTCACCAGCTTGAACCCACATTGATTCTGTAAAGGACAATACCAACTTGTACAATCTCAAGATCAAGCTAGTTGTATTAGTATTTCATGGAGGAGTTTCTAGAAGAAAGGAATGAAAATAGAGAGGAGTTATAAGACTCACTAAAAATATCACATCAATGAGAGAAAGAACACTAAACCAAACCTACAAACAATGTTGAAAAAATACCTAAACAAGGTCAAAAAGGAGGACCATGGACGAGGAAGACTCTCATTCACACATTACCATAGTGCACAACTCAATAGACATGAATCCAAGGCAAGAGATAGGCAAAGAAAATCCTTTTATTATATCAAGAGGTAGTTATTACAATTGCTTGATAGGGTCGAGCCTAATCAAGATGAGCATATTTTTGTAATATCTCAAAGAGTGTCATGTCTCCTAGAAAGATAAAAAATTCTAAAAACTAGGAACTCTTTATAATGGCTTGAAAGCCTGTATATATATAAGAAGGCAACAAGAGAGAAGAGGGACTTACATGAGAAAAATGAAAAAGGGGAGCCATAAATTCTTGTAACCACCACTATCATCCTTCATTGACCATAGGGTAAGTCGTTCAAGGTCATCACCAATCTCTTCGAGCCCATCCTACATTCAAGTCTTCGTTTTCAAAACTATGTGAGCCATACTAGAAGTAGCTGCATGTTCCCACCTGATGTGAATGAGTCGATCCCTACATTAAGACTTGATGTGCTCCTTTTACTTTTGTGTGTCCTACCTGAAAAAGGATGAAGTCTCCATATCTTTGAAATAGACCCAGCCATGCTACCTCTGATCACGCAGCCATTTTTTGAGGGTGAGAGCCATATCATAGGTCAAAATCCTCCATTAATTTTCACCTACCATCTCTCACCAGTTGCTTAGGATTTCCTTTGCCTTGGTTGGTCATCAAAGGTTGACTCAGAGCCTTGATTCACACCATTGATCTGCCTGACATGGATGCCTACATGTTCTTGATCTCCCCACTAGTTGGATTTACTCTTGCCACTTATCCCTAACTAATTAGCCCTTTCGATTGTTGACTATTTGATTTAATCTCATAACCCTAAAAACTTGAGTTGCTCTTCGTAGTGTAAATTAGGCTTTCCTAACTACTTAACTTATAAGTTTTATAAGTTTTTTTAATTAGTTTTGACCCTGGAGAATCTCAAAAACACTATTCGAGACTTATTCAATTTTTCCAATCCTTTCGACTTTGGTTTTTTGAATCTCTTCAACTTTGGAGTTACCATTGCTTGTAACTTATAAAACATTTTAAGTAATGTGGCTTGGAAAACTCAAAGTCTTCTACCTTAGGAACCTAATTTACACTTCCCATGAGTAATTTAGGTTCATAAACCTAGATTACTTCTATTTTTAAAAACATTATAAGTTAAGCTATTGAGAGAACCTGATTTGTACCGGAAGGAGTAAAAACACTTAGCTTCTCTAACTTGCAAAAAATTTAGCCTCTTCTAGATTTGTTCCTACAACTATTGCACCTGCAAGGTGTGGCACTTGGAAATATCTTTTAAACTTTACTCACATAGTCCTTATTCAAAATGGCTAAACCATTTTCAAGGCATGTATGTTCTTCAAAACTTGCCACTTTTGCTTGAATGTCCATCTTCTCACACTTAAGAATTTTTTTGATATATGGGCCAAAAATGGCCAACATTTTTGTTGACTTATAGGGAATCATGCCTGCTATGCTTGAGAACCTAGCTCATGTTTCCTTGTCTAGTCTATTGGGCATGGAGTCATCAACCTTTATAACTGGGCTGATCTAAAACTAGATACAAGGCTGACCCTTTTTGGAACTTCCTCTTGAATCAACAAGGACAATAAGATTGAAATAAAATAACACAAAAAAAAGTGCCCAAGGCATTTAAGGAAAGAAAAAAATAGAATAGAAAGGAAATGTACACAAGGCACTTGGAGGAAAGCATGAAATCTATCCTAATATATACAAGGTTACAATTTACAAGTATCTCCCTCCTAGATCAAATGGGAAAATATGAGTATTATTCACTTGTATGAATCCAAGATGAAAAATACCTTGCTTTAAAGGTACCAAAATTTGTGAACCAAGAAGCTTTATGGTCAATCCTTTTAATGTGCTCTCAAATAGATGGAATGCAACAAACATGTCTCTGATGTAGACATACTAGTTTATGTCCTCAAAACTTGGTTTAGGTTGGACTATAGGGGATTTTTTAGTATTCTCATTTGATGGCTCAATTTTGTGCTCTGAATTAAACATAACCTGTGATGGCTCCTTTGAACTGGTGCTTGGTTTACTATCTAGACTTAAGCAAAAAAGCTCCAAGTTGTCCCAAAAGGCAGCTTCCTCTTGGTCATTTGAGACAATGCCAACTTCAAATCCATTTTATTTTTGTTTTATTTGAAAGGAACCATATGGTATTTCATCAATCCATCTAAGGCCCAACATTTCATATTATTTTGGCTTTGGATCTAACAATTCCCCTTCATTCTTGAAGACATTAGTACCACCTTCAATGGATAATTCATTTTGGGGTTGGTCAGCTTCTTCAACCTGATTGGTGAGTTCATCCTCATACCCTAGAGGAGGCATAGGCTAGCTTAGAACCTCTACTTGATCCATGAAGTCATGGTATAGCTACTACCATACTTCATCTTGATCCCCTTGCTCATTCATGACCTCTCCAATATGGTCAGCTAACTGATTGACTATGTCAATCTTTGCACCTTGGTCATCTTCATCTATAGCCACACCAAATGGAATATATTGGGACCAAAAAAAATTATCCTTGCTCTCACTTGCATCCTGAATACACACCTCTTTAAGTATGAAGGTATCAGTACTACCTTTAGGCTCTAATTCATCAATGTCAAAGCCATGCCACATTAGCTAGTCCAAACTTGATTTCTCTTTCCTTTTCTAGAGTGGACTGCCTATCATGATCTCTTCATCATAGGCACTTGTGTTTTCTTCTTCAAACTCAAACTTGACCATAATCTCCTCCTCTATTCCTTGATAAGTAGACTCTTCCTCCAAGAGGGAGATGGTAGGAGGGTGAAAAAGTTCACCTTAGTTGCAGCTTGAGAGAGTGTCTTTCTAGCTAGGTACTTTGAGTGGTCTCTTTGGTGGCTCTTGAGGGAGGGAGAAAGAATCTAGGGACTCTTGTACAAAAAGCTCACTGATCTGAGGGAACGCCTATTTTTTATATTCTTCAACCACTAATTCTTCCTTCTCTTGAACTAGCTGAACCAATTTCTAAGATGGAAATGTGTAGGGAACATCCACCCTTTCTTCCTTTTGAATGAGTGCAAGAGAGGGTGGTTTCATAAGAGAGGACATGACATGACTAGGTTCAAAAGTATTGTATAAGATACATGATGGGATGGTTTCAAACTCTTGAGTGGAAATGGGCATAGGGGGTTGATTTAAAACATAGGACTGATTACATTGAGTCTGTTGATATTCATAAGACATCAAAACACTTTCCAAATTTTAGACCATGCTTCTCAATCACACCTTGTTTTCCCCCTCACATACTACCCATTGTTCATCCTCACAAAATGACCACCTATTCTTGACTATTTGAAGAGAAATCCTTGCCTCTTGTAGAACATGAGTAGGGATAACTGGAGAAAGTTCTAAACCCCTCCCAATCTCCCTTATCAATTTGTTATAATCTAATAATGCTTTCTTGAATAGGGTAAACATGGTCTTGAAAAAGGGAATTAGTGGATTGATTTAAATGCATAGGAGGCTAATCTTGGTCATACACAAGGGTGGGAGGAGGGTAAAGAACATGATGGGGATGATAGGTTGTTTGAGGGCCACTTGGGGGGAGCACATAAACATTATTAGCTTGATAAGTGTCATGCTGAGGTAGAGAATAGGCATGTTGATCAAAATATGGTTGATTATACATACTAGATAATGAATATTAGGCACTTGGACTATTTAAACTAGCTGATAAATGCTTGAAGTTACCATTGATGTTTTTTGAATGCCTTTAAATAATGATATGTAGAAGAACAACACAAAAATCCTTTTATTTATTTGCACCTTGTCCCATTTGGCATATCAAAAACTATTGTATCATGCAATTACACCCTTCGTAGGAGAGTTTTTTAGGCTCTCTCACTTCTATCTACAAGCATGGGAACAACCTTAGGTTGTGGGTTTCCTATAGTGAGGTTGAACCTCTACAGTAGGTTGGTTCCTCTTTGATGCTCAGATAAACTAAAAGTTAAACTAATTATTCACAAGGAAAAGGGTTATAAAGGGGATAAGGGATCCTAAGGAAGTTAACTAGGAGATGCACCAAAGCTAAATGGGAAAATCTCACTAGATTGAACCCACACTAATTTTGTAGAGGACAATATTGACTTGCATAATCTCAAGATTGAGCTAGTTTCATTAGTATTTCATGGAGGAGGTTTTGGAAGCAAGGAATGAAAATAGAGAGGAGTTATAAGACTCACTTAAATCTCACATCAATGGCAAAAATAACACTAAACTAGACCTAAAAACAATGTTGAAAAACTCCCTAAAGAACGTTAAAAAGGAGGACCATGGACAAGGAAGACCCTCCTTCACAATATTCCATATTGTATAGCTCAAAAGACATGAATCCAAGGCCAGAGATAGGCAAATAAAATATTTTTATTGCATCAAGAGGTAGTTCTTACAAGTTCTTGATAGGGTCGAGCCTAATCAAGCTGAGTGTATTTTTTCAATATCTCAAAGAATGTCCCATCTCCCAGAAAGATTAAAAAAAGTCTAAAAACTAGGAACTCTTTACAATGGTTTGAAAGCCCATATATATAGAAGAAAGGGACAAGAGAGAAGAGGGACTTACGTGAGAAAAAGGAAAGAGGGGATCCATAAATTTTTGAAACCACCACCATCGTCCTTCTTTGACCACGGAGTGAGTCCTTTAAGGTAATCACCAATCTCTTTAAGCCCATCCTACATTCAAATCTTCCTCTTCAAAACTGAGTGAGCCATGTCAGAGGTAGCTTCATGTTCCCACCTTATGTGAATGAGTCGATCCCTACATTAAGACTCGATATGCTCCTTTTACTTTCACATGTCCTACCTAAAAAAAGATGAAGTCTCCATATCTTTGACACTAGACTGAGCCATGCTACCTCTAATCATGTAGTAATTTGTCAAGGGTGAGAGCCATATCAAAGGATAAAATCCTCCATTAATTTTCACCTACCAGCCCTCATCAGTCACTTGGGCTTTCATTTACTTTGGTTGGTCATCAAAGGCTGACTCAGATCCTTGATACACAACATCAATCTACCTACCATGGATACCTACAAACTATTGATCTCCCCACTAGTTCAATTCACTCATGCCACTTATCACTAACTGATTATCCCTCTAGATTGTTGACTATTTGATTTAATCTCATAGCCTTGAAAACTCGAGTTACTCTTTGTAGTATAAATCAGGGTTTCCTGACTACTTACTTATAAGGTTTATAAGTTCTTTTTAATTAGTTTTGACCTTGGAAAATCCCAAAAACACTATTCAAGACTTAATTAGGTTTTCCAAGCTCTTTAACTTTGGGTTTTTAAATCTCTTCAACTTCAGAGTTACCATTGCTTATAACTTATAAAACATTATGAAAAATAAATCTTGGAATACCTAAAGTCTTATACCTTGGGAAACCTAATTTACACTAGCCATGAGTAATTCAGATTCCTAAACACAAATTACTTCTATTTGTAAAAACTTTATAAGTTGAGTTTTTGGGAGAACCCAATTTGCACTAGAAGGAGTAAAATTACTTAGCTTACCTAATTTACAAAAAATTTAGCCTCTTCTAGATCTAACACCTCTTTTTTATATTCTTCAACCACTAATTCCTCCTTCTCTTGAACTAGCTAAACCAATTTCCAAGATGGAAATGTGCAGGGAACAACCACCTTTTCTTCCTTTTGAATGAGTACAGGCGAGGGTGGTTTCGCAAGAGAGGGCATGACATAACTAGGGTCAAAAGTATTGGAGAAGATCCATGATGGCATGGTTTCAAAATCTTGAGTGGGAATGGGTGTAGGGGGTTGATTTGAAACATAGGATTGATTACACTGAGTTTGTTGATCTTCATAAGACATCAACACACTTTCCAAATTTTAGACCATGCTTCTCAACCACACCTTGTTCTCTCCCTCACAAACTACCCATTGTTCATCCTCACAAACTTACCACCTATTATTGACCATCTGAAGAGAACTCCTTGCCTCTTGTAGAACATGAGTAGGGATAACTAGAGAAAGTTTTAAACCCCTCCCAATCTCCCTTATCAATTTTTTATAATCTGATAATGCTTGCTTGAATCTTGACAAGGATGTAATAGGGTAAACATAGTCTTGACAAGGGGAATTAGTGGATTGATTTAAATGCATAGGAGGCTGATCTTGATCATATGCAAGGGTGGGAGGAGGGTAAAGACCATGATGGGGATGATAGATTATTTGAGGGCTACTTTTGGGGAACACATAAACATTATTAGATTGATAAATGTGATGCTGAGGTAGAGAATAAACATGTTGATCAAAATATGGTTTATTATACATACCAGATAATGAATATTAGGCACTTGGACTACTTAAACTAGCTAATAGATGCTCAAAGTCACCACTGATGTTTATTGAATGCTTTTAAAGAATGATATGTAGAAGAACAACACAAAAAATCCTTCTATTGCTTTGGACATTGTCCCATAGGGCATGCCAAAAACTATTGTAACATGGAATTTCACCCTTCGTGGGAGAGTTTTTCATCCTCTCTCACTTCTAGCTATAAGCATGGGAACAACCATAGGATGTGGGTATCCTATAGTGAGCTTGAACCTCTGGAGTAGGCCCATTCCTCTTTGATGCTCACCTAAACTAAAAGTTAAACTAATGCTTCATAGGGAAAAGGGTTAGAAATGGGATAAGGGCTCCTAAGAAAGTTAACAAGGTGATGTACCAAAGGTAAATTGGCAAATATCACCAGCTTGAACCCACACTAATTTTGTAGAGGACAATATTGACTTTCATAATCTCAAGATCAAGCTGGTTTCATTATTATTTCATGGAGGAGGTTCCAAAAGCAAGGAATGTAAATAGAGAGGAGTTATAAAACTCACTGAAATCTCACATCAATGGCAAAAAGAACACTAAACCAAACCTACAAACAATGTTGAAAAACTCCCTAAACAAGGTTAGAAAGGAGGACCATGGACGAGGAAGACTCTCCTTCACACATTACCATAGTGCATAACTCAACACACATAAATCCAAGGCCAGAGATAGGTAAATAAAATCTTTTTATTACATCAAGAGGTAGTTCTTACAAGTGCTTGATAGGGTTGAGCCTAATCAAGCTAAGCATATTTTTGTAATATCTCAAAGAATGTCCCATCTCCCAGAAAGATTAAAAAGTCAAAAAACTAGGAACTCTTTACAATGGCTTGAAAGTCCGTATATATAGAAGAAGGGGGCAAGAGAGAAGAGGTACTTGTGTGAGAAAAAGGAAAGTGGGGAGCCATAAATTCTTGTAACCACCACCATCATCTTTCTTTAACCATGGAGTGAGTCGTTCAAGGTCATCACCAATCTCTTCCATCCCATTTTGAATTCAAATATTCCTTTTTGAAACTGAGTGAGCCATGATAGAGGTAGCTTCATGTTCCCACTTGATGTGAATGAGTTGATCCCTACATTAAGACTCGACATGCTCCTTTTACTTTCTCATGTACTACCTGAAAAAGGATGAAGTCTCCATATCTTTGACACTAGACTGATCCATGCTACCTCGAATCATGTGGCCATTTTTCAAGGGTGGGAGCCATATAGAAGGACAAAATCCTCCATTGATTTGCACATACTAGCTCTCGCTAGTTGTTTGGGCTTTCCATTGCCTTGGTTGGTCATTAGAGGCTGACTCAGATCCTTGATTCACACCATCAATCTACCTGACATGGATGTTTGCAAGCTATCAATTTCCCCACCAATTGGATTCGCTCATGCCACTTGTCACTAATTAATTATTCCTCTAGATTGTTGACTATTTGATTTAATCTCGTAGCCCTGAAAAATTGAGTTACTCTTCATAGTGTAAATCGGGCTTTCCTGACTACTTAACTTATAAGGTTTATAAGTTCTTTTTAATCAGTTTTGACCTTGAAGAATCCCAAAAACACTATTCAAGACTTATTTAAGTTTTCCAAGCTCTTCGACTTGGGGTTTTTGAAGCTCTTCAACTTCAGATTTACCATTGCTTGCAACTTATAAAACATTTTGAGTAACATAGCTTGGAAAACCTAAAGTCTTCTACCTTGGGAATCCTGATTTACATTGGCCATGAGTAATTTAAGTTCGTAAACACAAATTACTTCTATTTGTAAAAACTTTATAAGTTGAGTTGTTGAGAGAACCTGATTTGCACTAGAAGGAGTAAAAGTACTTAGCTTCTCTGATTTGCAAAAAAATTAGCCTCTTCTAGATCTATTCTTGCAACTATTCCATGTGTAAGGTGTGGTACTTAGAAAGTTGTTTTAAACTTTGTTCACACAGTCCTTATTTAAAATGGATAAACCTTTTCCAAGGCCTGTATGTTCTTCTAAACTTGCCACTTTTTCTTGAATGTCCATCTTCTCACACTTAGGCAAAATTTTGGTATGTGGGCCAAAAATGGCCAACACTCACCTCTATAGAGGTCCCTAATGATTGTGATGGTCTAAGTCATGAAAATAGATCAGATGCAATTATCCCCAAAGCCTATGAGACCCGATGGCCTAGGATGCCATCATATGGTGACATCACATGGATTCAAAGCCCAGAGGAAGTGGTAGATACTCCAAATAGTGAGGATCTCTAGATTTAGCATGATCATGTCATGTGGCAAAGTGCAGAGAAAACTATAAGCAAACTTGGGATGGTATCAAGGATCACTTCTATATAGACCTATGAGGGCCTGTGATGTTGCATTGAATTATTTCCCATCCAGTTATGGGTGCCTTCATGATTCACTATGGATGGAATTTTACATGGTGGAAAGCATGACTCTAGGAGTTTCATTGATGATGTGGCCCATGTACACTGATCAAAAATCCATTTTATGTATTTCTAAAATGTTGTTATCAAAGGAGGATGCCTCATTACTTCATTAGACAATGCCATCTCTTCTCTTCTTAATAAATTAACCTTTTTTCGCATGCGAGGTAGTAGGTTGTAGTGAAATTACTTACTCCTTTTTGACAAAAAATGTCATAACATATTCATTCTCTCCATTAAGTTCACATAGATAAGACACATTACCAAATCTTTCCTCTACCACAAGGGCAAAGACATTGCCTTCACGAATATAACTACTGATATAGGTGGAAAATGTGGGCCTTCGATAAATCTTTCTTCTCTCATAGGTGGTAAAGGCAAGGCCTCCATAAATCTTTCATGTACCATAAGTGGAAAAGGCAGCTCCTTCTATGTTTCTAAAGACTGCATGTCATGTCTATAACTTCCTCTCATGTTAAGCTCCTGGAACATGAAAGGTCTACAGCTTCTGCTTCCTCAGATATTATGCTCATAGGGCATGAAATCTAAAACATAAATAGAAGAGAGAAAGACTATTCCTTCCCATATCTTATTCTAGGACAATAATCTTTCAACCTTGGCACTCCGAGTTATTACATCTACTCAACACATTTCATTCAAAATCCTTAAATCCTAGTTAGGGAAATCATTAGGTGCATATCTTGAGACCATAGCATTCCATTTATTCTCCTTCCCTTAATCATGGATTTAACATGAACTTTTTTTTATCAGGTTGCCTAAAATCCTAAGAGTGAGAGGGTAGCACAAATTGGTAAGTACCAGTGGTAGAGATAGTTGTGCCTTCATGACAGGATAACTACAACAATTAAAAAAAGTTAAAATACAATCATCAATGTGTCGGTTGTTAGGTTTTCCTTCGTTGTTTCATCTAATTTCTCATTTTAATGTTTAATACACTTGGCTATCTTGATACAAAAAAAGATTTGGTTATGGAAAATGATGCACTCTTCTCTGTGTTGCCACCCAATGAGAGTGTAAAGGGTTTGAGCAGTATCCATGAAGATTACATGAAAACCAAGTCTTCAAAAAACTGTTATATTGATGGAGAATGGGAAGATAAAATTGAAAACTTCTTCCATAAACAGAAAGAGAGCCTAAAAAACCTCATAAATTATTACTTTTGTAAAGTACTTAAGATCCATTTATTTTATATAATTTGCATCCTTTACTTTTATTTTACACTAAACACAAATTATCTCACCAAACTATTTTTTACTAAAAAATTCCTTTAGACATTACTTGAATCTTTAGACCAACTGCTAATTATAATTACACTAAGGAATATCTGTGTGACAAGCCCCCTCTTCCCCGCCTCCTCCCCCAAATATTCATCTCACGTAGCACCGAAAAAACTAAAGTTTTATTCACACCTCATCTATTGATGAGTGTTTGCAGGCATTATCTGTTTTTGCACAGTTGGCAGGGATTTTGGAATGGCACGATGAAAATCAATTTTGTTCTGGGCAATCTGTTGTTACAGTAAGAATAAGACCTCCTTTGTTCAACCAATTCATGTATTACGATCGAATCCAGGCAGGGCTCAAATGCAGAGGCATCCTCTTTTCCGGAACCGCCCAGAATTGCTGACATTGCCGAAGAAGCTACTCATTATCCACTGCGCCAGCTTAATCATGCTGCTCAATGCTGAGTCTGGTGATGGAGAGCAACTCTTGCTCGAGTGGATTGTCCATCCTTTGCTCAAAATATTCTGTCATAGAGTGTTGTTGGAAAAATGTTAGAACTAACAAATCTGAGTGTAAAAAACTCAGGTGGATCAGAAAATACGTTGTCTTTTCATGAGGGAACGTATTTTTTCTGGTTTCCAATCAAAATTTGATTAAATATATAGAAAACACAAAACAAGACATGAAGAGTTTTCGCTACAAGATGTGGACGTCATTGAATGTGCCAGGTAGCATTGTTGTTAGGGTACGCTATTGTAGTTTTCATTATTACTTAAATAATGTTTAATGTACATTTATATTATAGTGTAGATTATATAATATTTATATAATAACTAACATTTAATATATTATTTATATGTATATAATAATAAAATATAAGAATACAATAAAATATAATTTCAAATATTTTAAATCTTCTTCTTAATGGATCCAAAATATATATTTATGATTTTTTTCAATCAACATCTTCATAATTGGTTAGTTGCAACAATCAAAAAAGAGAAATAAAATCTTTGATATGCAAATTGAACTTTGTGTTATGTGATAGGGTTATAATTAGCAAAGTTGTGGGGTGGGCATCATGGTGACTGGTGGTGGAGGAGTTGGTGCAACACTCATCATCATCGATATGTCTCTTGTGAAGCTAGACAGATCAACATGCGCTGTGCGAGAAACTTGAAAAATATTTATGATGTAACATTTAAAATATTAAAATCAATATTTAACTCTATTATAAATTAAATTATATAATGTAATTAACATAATATTTAATATACAATATTAATATATATATTAAAATATATAATATAATATATGGTCTAATACATAATATAATAATATGGTTTAATATAAAGTATACATAATATCATATAATATTGAAATATATCTATTATATATTTTAATATTGTATATAATGCATTATATACTTTATTATGGTCTAATACATAATATAATAATATGGTTTAATATAAAGTATACATAATATCATATAATATTGAAATATATCTATTATATATTGTAATATTGTATATAATGCATTATATGCTTTATTTTATTGTATATATTATATATTTTAGTATATTATATATTCTATTATATATCATAATATATTACATATCAAAATATATTAATAAGACTTAAGTCGTTCATGTAAGACTTCGAAGGCTTAGGGGATGTTGATAAAGGTTGGGGTTGCATGAAAAGGGCCCAAGAAATGGATAAAATAACATTGGGAAGATTGATTTGTTGAAATGAATGAAATGTGTAGTGTTTTATTGGGTAGGGTCACTCCCAAACTTGTTAGAGTCTAGGAACCCACCTCTAACCTAAAACTGACATCTGGGAACAACTTAATCTTAGGGTTTTCCCTAGGTGTCAAACTTAGGGAACTCGACCTAGCAGACCCTAGGAGCTTGGGCTCAATGAGAATGGATGATAGGTGGGAGGGATACAAAGCTTGGATTGAATGTGAGCTTGACACTTATCATGCATAAAACGATAATGGGATCCAATAGAGAAGCAAAGGGTGACACTATAGAATTGGCAGAACTTGCAATGAGTAAGATAAGGACAGTTGTCCCATAAAGAATAAACCCAAGGCTTCTAAGGAGTAAAATAGATTGTTTTAAAAGAGCCAATATGATGTTAATATAAAATTTATAAGTGCCACATGACACAAGTGCAAGAGCCAGGAGACACATAGGGAGTTAAAATGTGAAGTGATGGGCAACCTAAGGATAAATTTAATGGTCACATACCCTTCACTTACCCATTTCAACCCCAAAATGCACCAATGGATATTTTCCATGTATCTTTGTGAGCTTAGCATCCCATGGGGTTAAAATTTGACACCCGTCTACCCATGACTAAGAGGAAAGAGACCAACAATCATTACTTTCCATGTGAGACACTAACTAAATAAGGAGAGATCTTTCATTCAAACTCTTCAAGAGCCTGCAATACCATCAATATGGGACTAAATTACTAAGGAATTTTTCATAAAAAATGTTTATCTTTGATCTTAACCATAACCTGTGGGCCATCTTCAAAACATATTTGATGTTGCTCACACACCTTGAACCTAAGTGACAACATGGTCTATCTCAATACCAACATACACCTTGAGCCCTATTGATTTTAAAGAATTTCTCTTAATGTTTTTGGGTGAGTGTGGGACTAAATTCCCATAGTTTTTTGTGTATCTAATCCATCCCATTTTCGTTTAGAGAGTTGATTTGAGCCTAAGTCTACAGGCTGATCAAAGAGGCTTTAGAGGATGAAGATTGTCCAAATCAATCATCTTGAGGATCTTTTATCCATTTTTAAAGCTCTTTTTTATGCAGACCCAACCTTTGTCAGTGTCCTCCGAGCCTTTGAAGGCTTATGTGTGTGACTCAAGTCTTACATGGATTTGAGTTTTAGTTTTAAGCCTTTAAATATTTCCCTCCCAAGCACAAAGTTTTCCACTTGGCCAAAAGACATACATCAAGGCCTTTATGATATGAATAAAATATGTATAGTGTTTTATTAGGCCACATTGCTCCCGAACTTGTCAGATTCTGGGAGCCCACCCCAAACCAAAAACCAACATCTAGGCACAACATAACCTGATGTTTTCTTAGGGTTCTAGACTTAGGGTACTCGACTTATCAGTTCCAAGGAGCCCAGGCCCAATGAGCACAAATAACAAGTGGGAGGGAGACATAGCCCAGTTTGATTGTGAGCTTAACACTTGTCACACATAAAGTGAGACTGATTCCAATAGATAAGTGAAGGGTGACACATCAAAATTGGTAGAATTCATAATGAGTAAGATAAGGATAGGTGTCATGTAGAGAATAAACTAGGACTTCTTAGGAGGAAAATAGATAATGTGTTGGTAGAGCCAACATGGAAGGTTCATTTTAAGAGGCCCTAAAGGAAAACTTATTGGAAATATCTAGTAAATCTAGGAAAATATGATTCATGGGCATGGTGAATCTCTTGAGGGCAATGGTGAATAGTTGAGCTAAATGGTCTAACCAAATGGATGAGATGAGCAACTAAAAGAAATGAATGAACTGAAAGGGCTAGTCAAATGGCCAAATGGTAAGGTTAAACCAAATGTCTGAGCCAAATAGTCAATTTGATCAACTTGGCCAGATAAATAAGATGGATGGCTAAACTGGATGGTTGATCCAAATGCCTAGATAGGATGACTAATCTGAACGATTGAACTGAATAACTAATACGACTAATTTTTGAAGACTTTTTGTATTATAATTTTTTACCATTTTATGAACTACTAGTAGATGAGGTTGCCTTGAATAGTTCTCAAAATTATACAGATAAATGTAAACCCAAGATGTGTTGTTAACTATTGTGACCTCATCGATGGATAGTGAGATAAATAGTGATTTTTGAACACTTTATTTTAAATCTTCAATGTCAACCATTGCTAGATATTTTATCATTTCCCAAGCACTTCTATCTGACCAATGTGATTGTGGAATATCTATAAATCCATTATGTTGAAACAAAATCTTATAATCTAAAAAATAGGAAATAGGTCTACCTTTTCTTAGAATATGGTATATAGTAGAGAATTGTATGTATTTCACCTTTAGATAGGACTGCTTGAATTTACCATAATTTGTTTCAATTATTCCCCATTTCTCCACAAGATGTTTTTGATGTTTCTTATCATTTTCATGCTCCTATGCATATCTTACATGCATTCATTCTTTTATAGTTTTCCACCTATGTGTTCTTGTTATCACTCCATCTAGATGCTTCACTGTCTCATATACTTTTCCACAATGATTCTCAATCCATTCCAATTTCAATTGTATTATATGTTATTTTCTTAGTTTCTAGCTACATATTGTACATGTGCATTCTTTTAGAGTAACATCAGCATTTTCAGGCTCTACAAGTTCTATGAAGGGAGATTTTGTCGCCCAGTCCACCTTAAAGGACTTTCCATTTGTCCATCTACTTTTCTTCCTTTATAGAGATTTTTAAGTAGAGGTTTCAACTGAACTTTATGTTTGGTGAGATGATCCAATCTCTTCTGCCACTTTAGTGTTATTATACTTTTCATCAAAAACTAGAAGAGAATCTTTGAGTGGTGGCATGTCATCATCAAAAAAATCTTTAGGGGGTGATATGTTATTCTAGTTGATTATATCTTATGAGACAACAATGGGGATTTCTACATGTAAAATGGTTTTAATATTATTGAATAGTTGAAGTCAAATTTATGACAAACCAAAAAAATAATAAATACCTAGATTTTGAGTGCATTGTGATTATGTGGACTTTTTGTTTGGGTCTTTAAAATAAGATAATATGGATGATTTTTTTGATGATTGGCTTGTCCTTTTAGTGTTTCCACTAGATTTCATGATATCTTGTGCTTTTTGACTCTATCATTCGACACTCCCATTTGGTACAATCATCTAATAAAAATGTTTCATTGATTCCTAGATCTACCATGCATGTCTACCATTTGATGCTTTTATTCAGCTCTATCATTTAGCTATGTCATTCAACTTGGACGTCTAGCTAAGTCATCAAATTGGGTCACTCAGCTCTATTGTTTAGCTCTGTCATTCATTTGGGTCATTTGATGTTGTTATTCAGTGCTAACATTTGACTAGGTCATTCAAATCTATCATTTGGTTGGGTCAATTGACTTTGTTGTTTAGATCTATCATTTGGCTATGCCATTCAATTGTACCATTCAGTTGGGTCATTCAGCTCTTGTTAGGTACCCCTAGAACAACAAACATGCTTTGGTACCAATTGTTAGGATCTTGCTCCTTAGAAAGAGCACAATATGATTACCAAACTTAAGCAATTAAACATGCGAAAATAACCAGAAACACAAGTAACTAGAATTCACCAATAACACAGAATATGAGAGACAATATACACTCTTATATATTAATACTTGTATAGAAAAGAATACAATAAAGAGCCACCACACTCTTCCACCTTGCAGAGGCTTCCCACACCTCAAGTGTACAGTAATTCTTCTTCAAAACACTCTCCTACCAAAAAATGGTCCCAACAACCAACTCACACATAGAATTGGTGTTCACCTCTCCAACCAGTCAGTAATAACCCTGCTAGTACACCAAGTACTCTATAGTACTTCAAGTTGATCTCCCATGAACCTGCAACCTGCAATTCAACAGACCATACTCACAATGGAAGGATCTTCCTTGCCTTCCTTTCTAGCTCAAAAATGGAACTAGGAGGAACACACACTTTGTTCTCTTCACTAGCACACTTTACAATACATGCCAATGGGTCTATAAATAGATCCCAGACTTAAACAATAACTTAGACTTCTATTTTACTAATAATAGACACGCAGCTCAAGACTTGAAATAGCCTTTACATGCAAACACTCCATTCACTAAACTAATTATTCGTGCAACGAACAGTTCTAGAACACACAGGCGATCGACACCGGTCCTTGCTTGCCTGGTGCTACCGATGTCGGCCGACTTCTTGCTGTTTCCAGTTGCCTTCTGCACTGGTCATGACCAACATCAGTCATACTATCGATTTCGGTGCTTCTGGGTCTTCAGCAACCTCCTTTTCAATGTCTGCAACAAGTTGAAGCTTTTAGCTCCACAACCTAACAATCTCCCACTTGGAGATAAATAGCTGCAATTGTACCTGTACACCATCTAGTTAGTTCCCTTGGCTCTGTATCCCTCTTCAAGATCACCCCTAAAGACTACCCACAACAAAACCTATAGTGCAAAACCTATCATCCAAATTACTTGCCACATCCACATCTACAAACCATGTAGAAAATAACTTGAACCTGCATAGCATGTGTACCTGCTACTGGTCCCTCTAAGAATCCACTGAACTGCCCTCCAATGCTTCTTTCCTGGATTGGCTCCAACTTTTTGACAACTCCCACTGCTTGGGAAAACTCAGGTTTAGTACATACCATGCACTCAACCTCATGTGAATCAAGACACCTGTTCTGTGAACTGTCCAACCATCGGCGTGCTAACCGGTCTCACACAATCATCCTGAAACAAAGTCAACATATGACCTTCCATGTCCCTAGAACACACTCATGCCAAAGAATCTTGTTGCTCCTAGATTCTCCATGACACACCCCTGAACTAGCTTTACCTTTAGTTCAGCAATACCTGTATATGTAACCCTATAACAAGCACATCATACAGTAATAGGATAATGTAGCTAATATTATCCAACTTGGTAAAGAGAAACACAATGATCAAACCTCCATTGCCCTACAGCTTACTGAAGACCATATACCCTGATCTTCCGTCTCACGTATCCATTCCCACTCTTCTTTATCCTGAACATCCTTTCATTTTTCAGTGCTTCCTTCTAGCTAGAAAATCTACCAACAAATCCTTGTTTGGTTCTTCTCCAAGGAATCACATCCTCATCCATGCCAAGCTCCCACTATTTCCTGGATCTACCTATTCTACTTCTTTAACAACTTCCTGGTTCTTTACCATTAGTGAGCAACAAGTAGTGTAAAGAAAGGAAATGATAAATTTGAGGCTTACCTACCCTTTAAGTCCTTCATATGGGCACTTGAGACTCCCTTGATAGCTTGTTGTCCACCCAAAATTTGTCTCAGTGACCGATGCCGATCACATTCCAGTCTACACCTGACTGATGTCAGTTTCCTGTGACTACCTCATCATCGACGTCAGTTCTCCCCTGATCGACGCCAGTGTTTATCTGCCCTGAGTCACCGACATCGGTCTACACATAGCCGATGTCGGTCCCTATCTGGACATTGACGCCAATTTTCCTGTCGACGTCAGTCTCTGTGTTTTGCTTGTGAGAACTGACTTCTACCCGCGAGCTCCTTTTGGATCAAACCCTTGTCCAAATCACCCTTGATCTGCTCAGAATTCCTCAGCCCTTGTGACTGATACCTATTTGTCATCTTCTCCTTAAAATGAAGGCTTTCCTGCTCTTGTCACAAACATCGGATTCCTCAAGAAATGTTACCTTCTTCTTTTGCATAGAGAAATCTCGATCTATACCCTTTGACTCAAGAACATGCATCTCCTTCTTACTCATGTGACCAAGCCTACAAAGCCACGTCTTCGCAACATAAGAAGAATAAGTAATATAAGCAAGTAGATAAAGAGTACCTGCTTTCTTACCACCCGCTAATTCAAGTGCATCCACTGTGAGAGTTCTTGTGCATCTCTCATCACCCAACTTTCTTGAAGCAATTAGCCACATCTCCAAGACTGGGACCTGCATGACCTCCTTTAGCACCCATGTGTTACCTGTATGCAATCTCAGATTCACTTTCCCTTTGCCAATCATCTGACAAGGCTTTCCATCCCCTAAAAAAATTTCTCCAAAGTCTCCCTGGACATACTCATGGAAGAATACCCTATTTGTGGATGCATGAAAAGAGGCACCAGAATCTAAAGCCCTAGATTCTACTTTATCCAAAGAACATACCAGACCATCCCGTGCAACGAACTCTGCAACACCTGCTTCTTCTTCATGTCTTTCATGTTGATCTGCTACCAACCAACAATCTTCTTTTATCTGCTCTTTCTTTTCACATTTCCAGCAGGTTATTCTGCCATTCCTGAACTTGGACCTCCTGTTATTAAACTTTTCCATTTGTAGTCTAATGTCTTCTACCATTGCTCTACTCTCGCTCAAACAGAAACCCCTGCGAGTAACCTGTAATCAAAACACACTAGCTAGATCTAACCCAACCTATTAGTATCCCAACCAAAATCTCTGATACCACTTGTTGGTATCAAGCTCTGAACCTACAACCAAGGCTTTGATACCACTTGTCAGGTACCCCTAGAACAACAAACATGCTCTGGTACCAATTGTTAGGATCTTGCTCCTTAGAAAGAGCACAATATGATTACAAAACTTAAGGAATTAAACATGCGGAAATAACCAGAAACACAAGTAACTAGAATTCACCAATAGCACAGAATATGAGAGACAATATACACTCTTATATATTAATACTTGTACAAAAAAGAATACAATAAAGAGCCGCCACATTCTTCCACCTTACAGAGGCTTCCCACACCTCAAGTGTACATTAATTCTTCTTCAAAACACTCTCCTACCAAAAAATGGTCCCAACAACCAACTCACATATAGAATTGGTGTTCACCTCTCCAACCAGTCAGTAATAACCCTGCTAGTACACCAAGCACTCTATAGTACTTCAAGTTGATCTCCCACGAACCTACAATCTGCAATTCAATAGACCATACTCACAATGGAAGGATCTTCCTTGCCTTCCTTTCTAACTCAAAAATGGAACTAGGAGGAACACACACTTTGTTCTCTTCACTAGCACACTTTACAATACATGCCAATGGGTCTATAAATAGATCCCAGACTTAAATAATAACTTAGACTTCTATTTTACTAATAATATACACGCAGCTCAAGACTCGAAATAGCCTTTACATGCAAACACTCCGTTCACTAAACTAACTGTTCGTGCAACGAACAGTTCTAGAACACACAGGCGACTGACGCTGGTCCCTGTTTGCCTAGTGCTGCCGACGTCAGCCGACTTCCTACCGTCATCAGTTGCCTTCTGCACTGGTCATGACCGACGTCGGTCATACTGTCGACGTCGGTGCTTCTGGGTCTTCAGCAACCTCCTTTTCTATGTCTACAACAAGTTGAAGCTTTTAGCTCCACAACCTAACAGCTCTATCACTTGATTGTGTTATTAGGTTCTATTATTCATTTCAAGCATTCAGCTCTGCCATTCAATAGAATAGTTTAACTTGTTTTTTGGTACTATCATTTATTTTCTTCCTTCACTATTTTTTTTTGGTTATGTGCTCCTCTATTTTTGGTTTTGCTTGTTCCCTTGGTTGGTATAGGTCAGAGACTCAGGGGATCTACTATATATATCTAGTGAATGTAAGGGTAATCTTATATATCATTGTATAGGGTTGGCAAGCCAATCCTTAAAAAAAAAATCTTTGGAATTTTGGCGATTTAGTCCCATCTACGAACCCTAAAAAATAACCAAAACCAAAATCCAAAACATAGAATATTTATGAATTAATGAATATTCATCACTAAAAAAACCCCTACCAACATAAATCTCATAATGAATTCAAAAGTGCCACACGACACAAGCACAAGAGTTAGGAGACACATAGGGATTTAAAATGTGAAGTGATGGGTGAGAGAGATAATGATGAGTTTGCATCAAGGTGGTAAGTTATTTAGGTATCCCACCTAGTAACACAGGGATAAATGTGATGACTGCATGTTCGTCACTTTCCCATTTGAGCCCCAAAACACACCAATGGATGTTTTTTATGTGTCCTTATGATCTCAACATCTCGTATGGCTAAAATACAACACCTATCTACCCATGATCGAGTGTACAAATACCAACAATCATTTCTTTCCTAGTGGGACACTGACAAAAAAGGGAGATCTCTTTCATTTAAAATCTATAAGAGCCTACAATCCCATCAATTTGGGACTAAATTCCTAAGAGTTTTTAACAAAAAAATGTTTATCTTTGATCCTAACCATAAGCCCCAGTGGGCCACGTGGGTCATCTTAAAAGCATATCTAATGCCACCCACATAATATAAGCCTAAGTGACAACATGGTCCCTCCCAATACCAACATACACATTGAGCCCTATTTTTTTAAAGCATTTCTCCCAACAATTTTGTGTGAGTGTGGGACTAAATTCCCATAGATTGTTGCATATTTATTTAGGCCCAATTATGTCTAGAGAGTTGAGCCGATCTCGAGCTCATGAGCTAATAAAAGAGGTTGTAAAGGATGCAAATTATCCACATGTCAATTTCCTTTGCATTTAAATAATGTTAGGGTTGACTCAGATTAGGGAGAAAATAAAACAAAGGAGAAATGTTTCTCGATGAATACAGAGTGTGTTTGGTGCGCTTAGTTGGAACCATAATGAATTGAATGATGAGAGCATATTATACTCGATAATTTTATATTAAATTCGCTTCTATAATATATATAATAGTAGTTATTATCTAAATATTATATAATATATATTATAATATTTTTATATATAAAACATTAATTATATAAATATTACATATGTTATATTATGTATATAAGTATTAGATTATATAATCTATATTTTAATAATATTTAATATTTAATATATGATTTTATATTATAATATATTACATAAATTATATTTTATATTTTATTATATATTATATTAATATATGTATTTTATTATATTTTATTTTAGTATAATATTTATTGTTAGATTTTAGAGTTGGAGGATCCCCTGCCTAATAAAAAAGAATGAGAAAACCATTGGCCTAACTTGAAGAAACAAGTTCCAACAAGGCATATGACCACACAAAGATAAAAACATCACCAAAAACAATAACCAAAACACTATTGCATTGATTATTGTTTAAGATTACAAAAAAAAATAACTTTACATTCGTCATCACTATCACATGCCCAACTAATCAAAACAACCATGAACTAGACTTACTCTGAAATATGCACCACCTCCATGAACAACCCACCCCTACTTCAACATTCCACTTCATCATCCCATAAGGCTTGAAGCCTTGGTTGAAAAGAAAGACCCCCTCTGCTAGACGATTAGCATGCACCACTAGTTGAAGACAATGATACCACCTCATGCTACCTTAGTTTTTCACTACTATCCTAAGCCTTGTGCTACACCACAGACAAACAACCTCAATTTTTTGGGAGCCCTAGCCCCCTCGACCCCTATGGAAACAATCTTGGAGAAGGAAATAAACCACAAAAAGAACCCTGAGCCAGGAATTTCACATCCACCACCCACTCCTTTGACCTTCGAGCATCTCACCAAATGATAAAACTCGATAGAGGAGCCTTGAGAGCTTCAATATTCAACATAGTCACCTTCTTAACCACCTCCTTTTACTCTATTCTAACCACCTCTAGTTCCTTATCCAAACACATAAGGGTAACAAAGCGAGACTCCATCTCCCTAAAAAATTACAAAGGAACAAACCCCAACTCATTATTACCAAAAAAAGGGAGAGGATCATGAGACCCACTAAGGAATTCTACCAATTCAACCAACAATTTCACCCAAAATTCAAGGGCTAAATTTTTTTGACCAATTCCATCATTTGTTCTTTGCCTGAGACGATCAATAGAATATTTGAAGCAAACAAAGAGGCCACCTCTGAATTAACCCACCACCTCAAAATCCTCTCTAACATCTCATGACCTAGTATTTCTAAGATGGCTTGAGCAACATCTAGGATGGAAGCCTAGAAAATGTGTTTCGACTGCGCCATCGAAACATGACCTGCAAAACCCATTTCTCATTTTGCCCCTCACCCGAATACCATAGGCAAAGCCAAAGACACAACATAGTTTTGATCCATTGCATCAATACCCCAACCCAACTCTTCCAAAAAATAAAGCATGAAAGAATCTAGAAAAAACCAAAGCTTAAAAAGAAAGAACCGCTGCCAATAGGCACTAATTGCAATGATTATCAAACAAATGATTTGCACAAGCCCCATGAATGATAATAAAGGATGGCTCATCAAAGCAAGCATGACACCCCTCCAAAATCCACACACATAAGCTAGCAACAAACATCATTCAAAAATCAAAATTTACCACCTTGCTGAAATCTTCCCATGTTTCCCTAACATTATCCTCTTATCTGATTCCAAACTGCTCAATCCCAACGTTACCCAAAATCAGCGACTTGGGTGGCCTCCCTATAGCAGTGCGAACACTTCTAGTTCTGAAATTTAAAGACATCACCCCACACTTTCTTAATGATGTTATTCAAATTCTAAGATTTAACCCATAATTTGGATAAGGCTTGAATGACTACTAGAGAGTCACGTTCAATTTCAAAATTGGATACGCCACACTCAAGCGCTAGATCAATACCCATCACCAAAGCTTGGGCTTCAGCGTCATTGTTGGTTCCATCTAACAATTTGATTGACACTACTCTAATAAGAGCCCTGATACAATCCCTAATCACACACCCTGCTCCGAAAGCACTTAGATTCCCTTGACAAGCTTTGTCAAAATTAAATTTGAACCACCTTAACTGTGGAGCTTGCCAAACAAGACCAACCCTATTCTTTTTCTTAATTTTACCATTACCATTTACAATTAACACATTAATAGGAGATTATATTATATTAATTTATATTATTATATGTTATTATTTTTTCTGCCATCATTGTGACATTAAAAACTTAATCAAGCAATTTCAATATAATGGTAATGGGGAACACTCTAAGAGTATTAAAAAATGGATTCCAATCAAATTCTCCCAAGATTTAAAAGAAATTAAAACCACACTTATCTCAAATAAGACCTGTTTAGTGATATTTTCCACCGCACTGTTCTACGATTGTAGGCGTAGTTATCCATGGCAGCGTGGTATGTTTCCCTTCCCGTCAACAATTGAAACCATTGCATATGTGTTGCTATGGAGTTAATGGTCCCATGTCCAGAGTGTTTGGCTTGGTGATTGAATTCTTTTCTTAACTCTACATACAGCTAAAGTTCCAACCAAGTGCACATGCTGGTAAAAATAATTATAATTGATAATATATGTATGGAAGGCTTATTTCTATGATAACAGATATTTGAATTGGTATATGTAAATTTGTGGGAGGTGAATTGTCGGACATATGCAATCCAAGTATTTTGAATAAGATAATTGTACGTTAAATAGATTCCTGATAGACACGTCGTTGGTTGAGACATATATATTGATTTCCACCAAGTTTTAATACAAATCAATTATCTATTTGTGTTTTTGCTATTTAAGTATTTATGTCTCATTTGATCTTGGAAGCTCTCATACGTATGTAGGCCCCTTTGGTTGAGGTTGCCTTTAAAAGAAAAGTTAATAACAGTTTTCTTCTTATATAGAGTGATTATATATACTAAATTTCGACTAAAATTTATACAATGCCAATTGGAATTGTCAAGGACGTAGATTGTAAAAATGATCGTGGAATACATATTACCTGTTCTAACACATATTTATATTATTAAATTTAATAGCACTTCATTATGTCCAGAGGCGTGTACTTCATCTTGCTTTCTGTATTCAATCAACGGTTCACATTCATTTTGTTTATTTATGTAGTTGTTAATTGAAGGAACAGTTCCTGACTACAGTGAACACAACAGCGACTACTCTGCAGGTTACTATTTGCTTATTACGAACTTTACATTCTTTTTTTTTAATTTCTACAATTTTTCTTTTTCTTTTAATCTTAAAATAATAATTGTCTTAAACTCTGTTAGAAATGTCAATAGTGACAAAAATACAAACATACAAAGCAACTACTCGTTTAAATACCTTTTTTATTATTATTCTATTGCTACAAATTCGCAGAAATATCAATGGTTATAAAATTATAAACATGCATGGAAGGTAGTGGCATAAGTACATTTTTAATGATTTATATTATTACAAGATTCAATATAAAAAGATTAATCTTGAAATACATCATATATGAATTATATAATATTTTGATATTCATGTTAATGTATAGTGGGCGATTCTTTTTAAAAATATATATATATCTATATCATCTTAGTATTATAATTTTGATATTCATATTAATATATAATAGGTAGTCTTTTTTATTATAATTATAATTATTTAATATAATTATAATAAGATTTAAAACTATATTATCATAAAAATATATGATGAATATAATTTAATTCATTATCTTCATTCTAATCATGTTGATGTTATGAGTTTAGTGTCTTGTTCCACTAAATTAATTGAAACAAATATATCTTAAAGAATACACTATATTAGATTTAAAGAATACACTATATTAGATTTAGTATATTCATTATGATAAAAGGTTAGGGATGTTACATATTACCTATAAAAATTGAAAATATATTTCTATCATAAAATAGCATATGCTTAGTAAACATGCAATAAACAATTAATAAATATAACTAAACAGTAAACAAAATCTTGCATAGGCAACAGCAAAAAATTAAATAGCATAATTTTATTGTTAAAATGTTTAATGACAATAAGTGTAATTAGTATTATTTATAATACAAATGCAAATAAATATGATTGAATTTATCATAATAAATATTTTTTTTATGTATGTATTTATTTATCACTTATGTTACATATTATTTCGACAAATTATAATATCATATTCATGCATAATACATATGCACCTCATTTTAAATTGAAAATTTTAAATATGCATTCAATAAATAAATTGTATATTTAAATAATTGATAAACATATTAAAACAAAAAATACATACACACATGATACTTATATTGTAAAAATGTTAAATTAAAATAAATCTCCTAAATAATCATTACAAAATAATGTATATTTATACATACATTTAACTCCATATATAATTATACATACAAAATAAAAAAAATTGATACTTTTTAAATAATATATTCTTTTGATATGATATATGATAAAATAAAATAAATATTAAGAAAAAATAAATGATTGTAATATTTTTTTAAATTGTCAAATACTATAAATGTGAATTAATAATTTTTTTTAAATTACACATGCTAAGTATTTTAACAAATGTAATAAAATAATATAAATTTATATGTACATTTAATGCTTCTATATATAGATATACACGTACAATTACAAAAATAAATATTTTAAATAATATAATCTTTTGATATAATATTTGATTGTCAATTATTAAAAATATAAATTAATATAAAAAAATGGGATATAATATTTCATTGTCAATTGCTATAAATGTTAATTTATAAACTTTTTAAAATTATATATATTAAATATTTAAGTAATTATAACAAAATAATATATATTTATATGTACATTTAATGCTTTCATATATAATTTTATATATATATAATAAGTTTTTTTTAAATTACACATACTAAATATTTAAGTAATTGTAATAAACATCATATCTTCATTGTTGGAATTCAAATAATTTTTTTGGTTGGTTCCTCTTGGTAAGAAATAATAAGTAGTAGTTTAATGATAAGAAAATAATTCTTTTGACTTCATATAAGTTTCTATTCTCTTTTATAAAACTTAATTGTTTTCATACTTTTTTAAAAAAATATCGTTCCTACTTTTATATAGATTTTTTCTATTACTATGTTCAAATATGCATTCTTAGCATTGTTTATAGTGTGTTATATATTATTTGCTACAAAATTGTATGTATTTAAATATTAATATTTATAGTGTGTTATATATTATTTGATATAAAATTGTATGTATTTAAATACTAATAGTGTTTGGAAAAATAAGTTCAGATTATTTTTGAACTTAGAACATATACTTACAAGTGCTTTTTTTGGATAGCAGAAGTTGGGAGTAGTGAAAGGGTGTTAAATTTTATGATTCTCTTCTAACACATCTTCAATTAGATGTTAGATTGTATATCCACCTATATGTATAATACCTATATTTTGTATATATTTATTGTAGATAATATTCTTATAAGATATCATGTTTGATTTCATAGGATGAATCTATGGTTGAATCAATATGAAGTAATTAAAAATCACACATATCTTCTGGATAGATTTAATTATCAACCCCCTCAATGAGACAAACATTTGTGTTCCATTTGAAATTGCTATATCAATTGTGAATGACATTCAAATAAAAGAAGGGTAGTGTAACTAGAATACCATCCACTTTGCTACAAATTTTCTTGTTGATGCTGAAAGTATGACATCTCGACTTCTATTGTAGATGGAACTACCAAAATCAACATTAACATTTGTGAACTTCCACTCACATTGAAGTCCCTCACTTGTTTTCTATCTCATATACAATTGCTTTCAATCAATGTAATAACCGCATGTGAAAATATTTCAAACATGACATCATTACATCTTTTACATGACCACATTGTAGAAAACAATGAAGCTTATGTATTGTTAGACTTTATGAAAAGGGTTTGTGCAACACATTTAGACGTTAAAATAATGTAAAAAATTATTCATGAAAAAGCATTTGACCAACATTGTGGGGGCCTAAGTAACCAATAAACTACATTTTATTCTAGGGCTGCAAATCTTATTAGATATTATACTTTATTACATACAACATATTTTGAAAATATACTATCATGTTATTAATAATGCATTGCCATTCTCTCGATCATGTCATCTTAGTATTGGTACATATGCTTGTATTTTACATTAAATCAATTGTATACAATCTACTATAGTGTCTAAATCTAATAGATGCAATCTAAGATTAAATCATTCCTCGAAACAATTATGTGGAGAATCAATCCATAACTACAAATCTCTACTTACCTGTTTCCAATATCGAAACAACACTCTATCCTATGATTTTGACCCTACTCAAGCACAAAGAATTCATTTTGACTCCTTGATGCTTATATCTAATATTTTTCATATATGCCCACTTTACTATTTAATTTATCTATAAACATAGTTAAAATAACTCTATGAAAAAGATGTTTTTCATCATTGTGTTCATCATGTATTTTGCATTGATGAAAGGGGAAAAATATTATAAAAAATAATAAATAATGACATCTTCCAATAATTTCAAATTCATTACTTTAATAATTCCATGTTGACTAGAAGACTAAACATATCAAGTTAATACATTCCAACTAATTTTAGTAATAATGATTCCACATTAAAAATAATCTTCACAAAATTTTATCATAATTTTTGAAAATATATTCAACTAATTTTATAACATATAATAATATAATTGCTTTCAAGAAATGTAATAAATTAATGCAAAAACATTTCAAACATAAAATCATTACATCTTTCACATGTCCACACTGTAGAAAACCATAAAGCTCGTGTACTACTGGACCTTACAAAAAAGGGTTCATGCAATGCATTTTGACCTTAAAATAATGTATAAACTTCTTCATGAACAACCATTTGACCAGCACATTGTGGGCCCAAGTAACCAAACAATTATACTTTCTTCTAGGTGTTGTAAACCTTATTGAGTGTTGTATTTTGTTACATATGCCATATTTTAAAAATATACTATCACGCTGTTAATAATAAACTATCATCCTCTGAACCATGTCCTCTTAATATTGATACTTAAGATTATATTTTACATAAAATCATATATATAAATAATAGTAATATATTTTTTTTATATAATATCTATTATTAGTGGTAGAATAATAATATTATATATATGATATATTATATTATATTATTATTATTATATATATATATATATATATATATATATATATACATACATACATACATACATACATACATACATACATACATACATACATACATACATACATACATACATATATATATATATATATATATATATATTATTTTTAATGTATAAAATATATGTATACTTCATATTATATCTAATAAATATAAAATAATATTAGTCTTTATTATTATAAAAATATTATACTAATTTCATTGTATTGTATTAGAAATGCATTATAGTTACATTAGTATGGAATATTTGATATTCATTGTACTTGGATTATAGTTTCATTTTCTATATATGTTTTTTTTTTCTCAAATATATTAAAATAATGATAATCAATGTTGTTACATTTATATTAGTGATTTAATATTCATTGTATTTACATTCTTTATCTCATTTCCCATGTTTTTATCTCAGATGTATTTTTAGTAGTGCATGAGAACCAGGGACCAAAATAGTTTGAGTGTACCAAAAGAGACCCATACATGGTATTTAAGTATCAAAAAAAGATAATTTGAAATAAAATTCAAGAGAAGGAATTTTTTGATTCATATAGTGCACTATATAATGCCATGACTTCTTATCCCTAAAATAAAGCAAAATGTAAAGGAATATCCTTTCTATGGTGAATCCTCTTACAGTTTTCATAATAGGCATTAAAAGTAAAAAAACATATTCAAGAGGCTTTGGTCTTATTTATGACATAGTTGAATATGCCTTGAGGTACAATCATGGCCATCTATTAATGCAAAATGGCATAGATGTTCCCAACACAAAGCCTAAATCACAATGCCCAAATAAAGCAAAGAAAATTCATAATGTTAAATAGTTTATATCAAATTGATTTGTACTAAAGTTTAATATGTACTGCATGATATACTAATATTAGTTTTTTATATATTATAAGCATGCTTATTTGTACATCTAGCTCAAAAATAACTACATATTACACAAATTGCAATATCATACCAAGTACAAAAAAATTTATAATACTATGCATTCTAAACTCTTACAATGTTCTACACTACATTTTTAGCTTTCATTTTAAATATCTTTGTATGTAATCTAAATTATATTTCTATCAATGATTACAATTTTCCTTAAGAACATACATTTCTCTAAATACTAGTGTTCATGTCGTCTATTTTTTGTAATTCCAAGCAATCTTAGTACATTTACTTAATATACTATGTATTTGAGAATTCAATCAAATACAAATGCCTTGAATGAATGTACATCTATACATTTAAACTCCACACATATATTTATGCCTATACTAGAGATACATTCTTACATTCAACCATGTACCTTTTTTTATTACTTGCATTTCTAGATAAAAGGATGTTTTTTTAGTTACTTCTATTGGATTTTATATAGGATTCTACTCAATATAAATAAAATCACTTCCCACATTCCCATATATCTAGCAATAACTTGATTCAACAATGAAAAACCATGGAAAATAAATTGATGTAAGTGGAATCTCAACATCAACATCTGAGAGTGAAAGCATAGGCACAATACCACACATTTCAATTAGAGATAAATCCTTAAAAAAAACTAGATTATAGATGGAAGTGTGCTTAAATGGGGTATTCTCTATAATTATTCAAATACTAATGGCCCAAAATAGGTATTTACTTTCAACATTATTGATAAAGAGGATGAAATCACTGTTACTTCCTTCAGTGAGGTTGCATGTCATTACTTCAATTAGGTTCAAGTTTGGAAGATATACTTTATTTCAAATACAAATTTGAAATATGCAAACAAATAATATAATAAGATTAAATTTCCATGTGAAATCATGTTTAGCATGGCATCAACTATTGAACATTGTTTTGAGGAAGACCCCACTATTCCATTATATCAATTTGATTTTAAATAAATTAATCACATAAAATATGTGATAAAAAACACAAATATTCATACCATTGGTATTATTATTTATGTTACTACTATTACCAGTTTCATGAGGCAAGATGAGACTTTGATTATGAGAAGAAATTGTTGCTACAAGACAACTCTGATTATGATATTAAGGTGTCCTTCTAGGGTGATATATGTGAGGAAGAGGGAAAGTATTTAGCATATTTGTGTGATCAAACTACATAGCCTCCTTTTATTCTTGCCATCAGAAAGGGAATAGTTCAAACATATTGTGGAAAGAAAATAGGAATCAACTTAGATACATGGTTCTTCATTAATCCAAATATACCTAAAGCACATCAAATAAGAAGATGGTTTGAGGGGAATCATCAAAAATTGCTAGTGTCATCACTAAGTATAAGAATTAATGAACTTAAAAAAAATTTAGAAATACATCAATTAGGGCTTCTTGGAAAATTGAATACATTTATATTAACTGCTATAGTCATACACATTAAAATGACTAATTTCTATTATCCTGCATGTATTTATGTACTAAATAATAGATAGTGTAAAAAGAAATTACTTCAAAAAGATGATGGAACTTGGCATTATCAAGAGTGTAACCTTGATGTGAAGGATGGAAAAAGTGAGTATAAGTATAATTTAAATTTCATATTAGAATACATGATAGACATCATATGGACAATAGTGTTTGATGATGTAATTGATACAATTATGGGTATTAAAGCCTAAGAATTATAATAGCTATCAACATCTCTTGATGACACTTGGGAGGTTATTAAAAAAAAAATCAAGTATCAGTTCATCGTGTCTATAAAATTTGAATTATATAATGACAAGGAATAAATGCACTATACTTTATTAAGTGCAAGTAACGATGAATCTACACCACCAAATCCTGCATTACTTAATGTGTCTAATGTTATTTGATACATATATGTAGTCAGTCATAGCTAGTCAAATATAATTTTTCTTTATTCACATATGCATAATTTATAGATGCAATAATTATTATTGTTCCACTATAGTCTTATAGAATATATTATTTTCACTTTTTTGTACCTACCCATGAATAAAACATTCAGATGTTGATATTCATAAATATAAGACTAATATGTTTCTTTTCAAATATTTACTTTTATGCAACGTGTATTATTTCCATAGTAAAAAAAATCATAAAATGTGCAACAATTGTGCGGCTAAACTATTTATCATTATTAATTTAGGCATACATGAAAAATGAATATTAAAATAAATGGGCTTGGTTGAGGTACACAAGCCAAAAATGAAAACATTAGCATACACTAGACACTTCAATACAATGTGCATATATTAAATATCTACATTGTTGTCATTGATGGTGATATTATAGAAGTCCATAAATGATTTTATACGAGATTCAACACTCTATCCTCAGTAAATGCATGCTTCACTTGAAATGAGTTACATCCAACTATCCAAATAGAGCATTCCAGTGGCAAAAATACTTGTCACCATTGAATTTCTACAAAAAATAATAATCAGTATACTATTGATAATAACATGGACCCATGGATACAAACTACAAATTTGACACAAGTAAAGAAAGTGCTTATTACTTATGTCGACCAAATATTATAGGTAACATATTCATGTGGTGGTAAATATAAATATATTGGCCACACTATTAGCTTTCTCAAAGATATATCCTCCATTATCAGAACCTACGCCCTCAAGTTGAATATATTGACATCCTAGTGTTATGAAGAATTGGATCAAAAAGTAAAACATATGATTTATTTGTAAGTAGATTGTGTGTCATGAAAGATTTTCTTTAAAAACTGAAAAGGATCCCTATTATGTATAAGTTTAGCTCAATGAAAAAGTAAGAGATGCCCCACCATCTGAACCTACTGGTATCTCCTTTCTCCTTCAACACACCACTATAGATATTATAGACGTATAAATCAATGATGAATATTTTTATAACAATTTAAATACACCTCTATACCTTCACTATCCCCAAATGTCATCTTTTTTTGTTTCCCTTCAAAATACATAAAGAGAAGTTGATGAAATAAGGAACTATGTGAATAACCCTAAAAATTGTAATCCAACTATAATTTATTGGCCCACTATCGACATGTTACCTATTAATGATTAGAACACCCAAGGATTATTTTCTATGGCATTTCCTACTCTTTTTATAATAGGTGTTTACACCTACCAACAACCCCATATTAAGAGCGTGCAACTCTATGAATATGATTTAAAACTACTTAGATATAAATATAATTAGTTTGGAATCTGTTGTTCCCAAAATCAGCTGTGCTTATTTTTGGAACTCCCCTGCGAAACTTGTTTGTTTCGTCTTTTCATCCCCCTCAGTTCGTTCTTCGAAATGGATTTCGAATTCGCTCCCATCTTGGCCTCGGAACGAGAAGTGGTTACCACCTCGTCCCTACCAAATTTTTTCCCTCCTGAACTCCTTCAGGAATTAGTCTTTCCTCCCTTTTCCCCTGTGCATGGGCGGCGAAAATCGCCGCCTCTGCACTTTTTCTTCCTTTTTTATGCAAGGGCGGCAAAAAATCGCCGCCCCTGCACTTTTTATGCAAGGGCGGCAAAAATCGCCGCCCCTACATGCGTTCTTCGTCCCAAATTCGCCGCCCATTCAGCGGGCGGTAAATTCCCCATGGGCTGTTTAAGCCAAGATTACGCCGTCGTCGACCGATATTCTGCCACCGTCGGCAGGTTTGCCGACGTCGGCGGTTTCGGCAGGTTTGCCGACGTCGGCAGTGTTGTCTGCCGGCGTCGGTCATTCTTGCCGTCTCCATTCCTCCGCCCGTGTAGGAGCGGCAATTTTTGCCGCCCTTACATCAAAACGATGCAGAGGCGGTAATTTTTTCTGCCCTTGCAACTGGTACTCACATTTCTCCAACTCTAGAGAAACCTTCATTCTTTTCATTTTCTGTGCTTGCTCCCCTTCTTCTGCTTTTCGACCTGCTCGCATCTCATCCCTTTCAAGCGCATTTCCCTGATCGTGACCAGCAAACGTGTGGATCTCCCTGATCACTCCCTTCTTCCTCTGATTGCACAATCATGGTTCCTTTTGCAGTTTCTGTGAAGGGTCCCCCTTCATCGACGTCTTTTCAACAGATGTTCTTCCAGATCACTGAAGTTTCCCTGAAGCAGTCCAAGACCATGAAGAAGACTGAAAATAAAGATTGATAGTTTGGAAAATGATCTCGACAGAGGGAAAGAAATGAAAAATCCTGAGAAGAACACTCTGATGTTTGTTGATGCCATCTCTAGTAAGAACTCCTGTGTCGAGATCAAGAAGTCATTGATCTTCAACATTCAGAAGAGATGATCCGAAAAGCTTTTGTTGAAGCATCTTTCTCAATGTCTTCGATGGACAGCATTTTGGATACTCAGTTAACTTTGGAGAATTTGAAATCTAGGTTAACTGGCCACTCTAAGGCCATCACAGCATTGAAAGACGCACTAATCAGATCTAGGGTCGTCTCCAAAAATGTAGTTGCACCAGATAGCATAGGAATTCAGGCATCGATCACCATGTACGATGCCCATTTGAAGAAGTCCGGCAGCAAAAATTGACACTCCCTCTCTTCTTCTATCCTTATGCATTTCTGTTTTGTGCAGAATGCGTGCAATTTTGTAATATGTAATTATGAATATTATATTCTTGGAAAATATCTAAAAGTCAAAGATGAGTCATCTTTGACCAGGATATTTTGTATATTTTATTATTTTCTATTTTTGAGGATTTTTCTCCCTATATATAGTGGAGACCTCATTTGTAAATTTGATCTTGGAAAAATAGAGAGCAAACACTCTGCTGAAATTGAAGCAACTTTTGAGACTTTGTGCTCAGATTTGTAAATCAGATTTTGTCAAATGAATGAGAAGCAAGTGATTTCAGACTTTGTGTTGAAGTTATCTGTGTCATCTAGGAAATAGTTTCTTATGTACTCTTTCTTGATAACCTCTTGTTTATCTGACTTAATAAGCAAAGTGAATGTGTTGATATTATCTAAGGGCACTTTTTGAGGGTAGAAGATAGACTTTGTGCTACTTTTACTTTTGAGATTCTTTTATCTTTTGTAGTTTCAGGTGAAGACTTTGTGCTTCACTTTATTCTACGGTTATACTTGTTCCGAATCCGTGGAGAAGCTACGGAAGACTTTGCGCTTGTGTGAGCGTTCTTGTGACTTTGTTACTACAGGTGATTTCTCGCTCTCTGTTTAATACCATTCCTAAAAGAAGAGGAATGTTGTTAGCATTAGACCAAGATTTTCTCCCTTTTGTTCTTTATACATTACTTCTAAAAGAAGAGAGGTAGATGCTGTTATACCACCCTCGTGTGTTATTTTCTGCTTAACTATATATTCAGCACGTAAATATTGATAGGGAACCTCCCCTTGATGAGAGGAGAGATTTACCTCATCTTGATCTGGTAAAGCCACACTCCTCGTGGTGTAAATCTCCCTTATGCTGTGGCTGATACCCCCATTTTGTCATCAGTTAGTTGACGACAAAATATTCACCCAACAGAATCCATCCATGATTTCAATATTTCTTGTTGAATATCATGATGTAACACTAAAAATAGGCAACATCTATAGTAGTCACTAAAAAAATCTTGAGGATAACTTCGTGGTTATAAAATCAGACTAGTGTGGGCATATAACATAATTACTCGTTGCAAGCATTAAAAATCAACTAATACTTTTTGGGATTTATCTTAGAGTCACACATTCATTTTGGTGCAAATAAAAGAATGAATTAAAGGATATGATTAAATAATTGGGATCACCCACACTATTATTCACCTTTAGTGTAGTAGACACTAGGTTATCATATCTACATAAAGCCGCACCAATAACACCAGCATCTCATGTACACAATAATCCCTATTACATAAATTAGATCATAATTACAAATACAAATCTCACATATTCATATATAGATAAAATATTTTCAATTTTCCATGAATAAATTCTTCATAAGCATCTCCACAACAAAGACTATTGATATAGGTAATCATAATCAACATATATTTTCAAATACTCATAGATATTACAAATACTTATATAACCATTATTAACATCTGTATGATTTGTTCACATGTATGAATGGCAACACAAAGGCTCAACATGCATCCATGGGTTTCTATGGTTATAAAATGAACCTAACATGGACACATTAGACTGGGATGATCTGGGTCAAGTTGATTATGCAAGGAAATTCTTTAACCACCATGTAACTACATGGAATCCATGTAACATGAAATACAATCCATACCAAAATATATCATTCTAATCTTGATGATCCATGCTTACTCACCACCAATCACATATTGATTATCTATCTTGCTAAAGATTATGATGAACTTTTGAATCAAGTACCATGCCACACCAAGTGCAATAAATCAACATGTCTGTGTAAGAAAGGCACTAATTTCCAATTTAGGTATAGATCCCTATGGCTAGTAAAACCAACCTCAACCATAATTATCAATGAATAAGGGTGCAAAAATTTTCTCCCAACATGAAATGATGACAAATTCAACATCCATAACACAAACATGATCTAAATATGGTTTGCAAATGAAGATTTCCAACCAATTATTTATCACCATGTTGTGCCCAAGTATATAGCAAAGTATGTGGCAAAGGCTAAAAACAAATATGAAATCTACCACCATATTCTAACGAGAATATCATCTACAGTCGCAATAGAGATCCCATAAATGACCGTATACAATAAGTTCTTCTTTGAAAATATTTTTGATTATGACATAGGTGCATAGGAAACATGCCACATGCTCCAAAAATTGACTTTAACAATATTTAGCAAAACATTTGTTACCTTGCCTAGTTGAAAATAGACCTTTAATTAGGTCATACATACTATATATATGGAGGATAACTTTCCATCTTTCATTCATGCTTATGTATATCACCCTTATTTATTAGAGGCCATCCCACTCATTTAAGAAGCATGATCTTTTTCTTACAATAGTCAAAGAAATATTAGTGAATGGAGACAACAAACTATTCATGATATTCTTCAAATATTTCCTTAATTATCTTATTAACCCCCTATTAATTCCCCTTCATTTGAGTTCTTTTGGGTGGATATATTACATTACAAACCATTCTAAAATTTTATTATGGACATTGGTTGTAATAGGGAACAAATTGTCATAAAATGGGAGCAATTCAAAGACTCTTATGATCCATGTCATATTGAATGAACATGTGTAGAAGAAGACAACACCCTTGAATCCACCAATGATGGTAATGAAAACTATGAGGATCTACCAACTATCAATATGGAAATGAATGAGTGGGAATCCCTATCATGGATGTACCCCTCAGAGAATAATGAAATAAATGACATTACAATGCTTTGTCACTCTAACTTTATAAATAATCATAATTGGAATCACTTTGATGTATTGTTTAACTTACACAAATTTTCATAATAATTTATAAATTGTTAATGGACATATATGAAAGATATAGATGATGGTTACCCAAGCGACCCAATAATGAATTTGCTATCAGATAACCAAAAATAAAATTTCATCATAATTGATAAGCATGCCCCAAAAAAGGCACAAGCCATCCCACTCAACATGATTATACAAGGAAAAAATGTATAGTTAAACTATACCTAATAAGCACCATCAAACATTGTTTAGATTCACTTGTAACCAAAGGTAAATCTCCACTACTTCTCCTTACTCCAACTGGTGTTACAAAATTTAACATAAATGAATTGGCAATACATTAATCCCTCCACTTTTGTATTTGATAAATGAAACCACTTGATGGACATGCATTAATAATTTTTCAAGAAAAAATAAGATATATTTAATATGTTCTCATAGATGAAATGAGCTTCATAAGCCCAAAGTGATATAAATAGTTGGTTTCACGAGGCCTTTCCAAATCATAAGAAAAAAAAACTTTGGTGGTTGTTTAATGATACTTGTTGGGGACTTGGGATAGCTTCCACCTATAAATGATGTTCCAATGTATGTAGTGGGGTCTTTTGACCACACATTATGGAAAACATTTGGTATAGTTGTGACATTAGAAATAAAATTCTATCAATAAGGATACACAAAATAGAAACTAGAATTCATAAACTAGCTATCAATATAATAAATGTAGACCTAATATAAAATTATTAGCATATTCTCATGTCAAATACATTATCATTCATACTTGTAGAAGAACAAAAAAATGAAAAAAACTCGACACATTTATCTAAAACTAACATATTAGCAATAATGCATAAAATAAATGCTAAAATACTTAAACACTTTAGATATAATCTATAAAACCAAAATGACACTCAACTTGAGTCAACTGTGCTTTTATTCAAAGGACAAAAAATCATGCTTAGATTGAATCTATGGGTGAAATTCGGATTAGTTAATGGAGCAGTTGGAAAAAAAATCACATTGCTTACAGTCTAGATTCAAATCCACATTCATTATCAATGTACATAGTTGTTGCATTCAAAAAATAATTTGGTCCACCATGGGATAATAACAATCCTTCATATCTTTCAATTCCTCTTATTACTCGAGCTAATTACAAATAGATACCTATCAAAATTTCAATGGGCCTAACCATACATAAATCATAGGGAGTGACTCTTGATAAATTAATAGTTGATATTGGTAACATAGATCATCAAGGGTTGACCTTCACTTTTGCATCAAGGGTACGCTCCCTCAATGACATACATACATACATACATATATATATATATATATATATATATATATATATATATATATATATATATATATATATATATATATATCCCCTAATTTTAAAAGGATGAAGGATAATCAATACATAAATGTTCATAAATTAAAGGAGATAAGATTGAGGTAATTACCTCTTACACTTCATTTGTAATAGACCTACCTATAATATACCATTATATACATTTCCTAAATAAAAGTTTAAAAATTGCCTGGGATTATCTTCTTTATTAAGCTCATATATATATTTATATATACAAATTGGTAAAATTCAGTGTATAGATGCAAATCATTTTCTCATGATATAGTTAGATTCTATTTGCATATTTGGCTCTTGAAATTCTCATCTCAATATGGGCTATTAAAATGCTTGTACAATTTAAAATGGAACACTTAAACAATCAATATACTCTATAAATGAAAATAAATAACTTATAAATTCCTTCTGACATTCCTTTCATCCTCAGGCAACTGCTAGTTATTGATATAATAGATTGAAATCATTGAGAGATTAAAGAGAGATTTATCTTATTATGCATGAACTATTTCTTTTACACATTATATTAATATAATTATAACCTATTATTATATGAATTTGTTAATATAAAATTGTCATAACATATTCTTTGGGTTTGAATGTTGATATAAAGTTGTCATACATTTATTATATTTGTGTCAATATAAAATTATTATAAAATGATTATAATTACATGAATAATATAAAATTTATTTATTATATAGCTAAGTAATATGGATTGACCAAAAATACATTTTAAAAATGGAGTATAAAAAGGAATATGAAGAACAATGGAGAGAACGACGAAGAGAATATGCTTAAGAATATCAAAGACAATAAAAAATTACCAATTATAAATGAGGAGAGAATACATAAATATGAGTATGAAAATCAATTGTATACAAAACATAGAGTCTATCTTCTAATGAAATAACTATAATCCCAAATGATAGAACATAAACATGATTACTAATTTAGTTGCCAAAGGAATCAATAAATATCAATTTAATGATAGTATTAACTGTACACTAATCCCAAAATAACCTATGGTTCCAAGAATATATGGGCTTCCTAAGACCTACAAAGATGGTGCTCCCCTAAGACTAATTATAAATACTCAAAACTCTCTGACTTATGATCTCTCAAAGTAATTAATTAGAAAACTTAAACCATTTTTGGAACATTAAAATTCATCTATTAAGGACTCAAAACCCTTTTTTTGTAACAAGAAAGATTGTGGAGTCAAAAAAGATGATATTTTGGTGATTTTTTATGTGGTTTCACTTTACATTAAAAAAATCCCAATTAAATAAGTGGTAAAAGTGGTTTGAAATTTTATAGATCATGATTTGGAATATATAATAGAGTTATTCTTAAGATCCACCTTCTTTTTATTTAAGGGTGAGTACTATGAACAAACAAAAAGAGTTTAAAAGGGATCACCATTATCACCAGTCACTTTTAATATTTTCTTGTAAGAATCTAAGAGGTGTACTTTAAAAACCTACTACTGAATTATTTATTGGTAGGTCATATTTTTTTATGACACTAATGCCAAATGGACCTATGGTAAATAAGAACTCAATAAATTCCTGAGTTTCCTAAATGGGATATTAAACAAATTCAATTTACCATAGAACAAGAAGAAGATGGAAAATTATTGTTAAGTGATGTTATGATTTTAAAGAAACTAGACACAAATTTAACCCATGAGGTATTCTAGAGGAAAACTCACACACATATTTATCTTCAAGTTGATTCTCACCAACATCCATTTCATAAATGAACAATTTTGATCACCTTATCCACTCGTGTAGTTAGAATATCAAAGATTGAACACTTTGAACAAGAGAAGTCTCCCCTTATAACAGTTTAAAATTAAAATGATTATAAAAGTGGTAGACATTAAAAAATATTTATGGAAAGAAAATAATTTAAAAAATGATAAAGTGATTTGTGAAAGAGAAGGACCTATGGTCTCAATACCTTATGTCAAAGGAGTGTCTAAGAAACTAGTGATAATCCTGAAAATGGTAAATATATATACAAATTTTAAGCCTAAAAATACATTATGTACCTCTCTAGATATGGAAAATGATCCCATTGATCCAAGATTACACAAAGGTGTTTAGTTGATCCCATGTTCTAGAGGTAAATCATAAGTCAGGGAAACTAGAAAAAAATTACAAACCAAAATTAAAGAACATATTAAGGACATTTTGTGTTCCTATTCAAATGAGTCAATACTTGCATAACCTTCACATAAGACTAAGCACCAAATTTGTTTAAAAAAAACAAGGTTGATTTTTAAGGAAGATTGATACTGACCAAGTAAGGTTAGGGATACTATTTAAATTGAAAATATACATAAGAATGTCAACATGGATAATGGACTTAGCATTGGAAGAAATTGGAAACCACTAATCAATCACATATCAAGAACAAGTGAGACGTGATGTATGTTAGAGGTAAGTAAATATAAAAGAGAAATAGTTTTTTTTATTTTCATTTTTTCCTTTACTATATTCTCTAGGTGATAGGTGATGTAAGTTTTCAAAGGATTGTCCAATCACTTGATTTTTTATTTTTGTTTGGTATTGCCATATCTTGGTGTGCTTGGCTGACCATTATTCTCCATTTTGGCCTTTTTATTACTATGTATTATGAAGCTTAACTATTGTTGTTTCCCCAAAGCTTAATTCTTATTTATTTATCTTATCTCCCTGAAGATGAGTACACAAATTTTAATCGAAACATTAGAATTCATTTTTTTAAACAAAATGGATCCAAAAACCAATAGTTCAAACCTTTTTCTTCTTGAAAATATGCATAATATTATGAAATAACATGCAATAATTACATGAACACTCATAATTGTTATGTTTTAAAATCATGGCATGAAAATGTAGATTGACAACCAATACTCTCAAAACATGTTGTAAACTATATTGTAAATTATGCCAAAAATGAAGATAAATTCAAAAATATATCAATAAATGTTGATGTGACTTACAAATGTTGAAAACCCATAAAAACCTATCACACAAGTGTATAGATGCTTGTTAAATAAAATAATTATTTACATAGAATAGGAGCAATGGATACATGCCACATGTTACTATACCTTCATTTTATGAAGTGTATTAAACTATTTATATCATTGAATGTTGAGCATAAAGTTTTCAAATCGGTATAAAAGAGGATGATGAAAATGAAAGACATGGAAAATCAACAATTGATGGGTACATTGATAGACCTCACTCAATGCAACATTTACCAATCATCAAGTCCACAAGATCTTAGATATATAATTATAAAATTAGTAGAGGAGAAAAGTAGAAACCATGAAAAACATATGCTTTTATGAGGGTATAGCCAAGGTTTTGTAGCATCCCAAAATAATATAATCATATTTTTTTGGATTTTTATTTATTAGAGTTACTATTATACAAACCATTTTGATTAGAACATAGAATGGATCATTATATACATGAAATAAAATCCTTTTTACTTGCATAATATCTGGATCTAAGTGAAGTGATAGAGAAACTATGTCTTGGTTATTTCTTTCAAAATCATTATCATCTTCTTTGTTAACTATTATTACTAGTTCTTAGGGAAAGATGTTAATATGTGTTTATGAAGCCCATAATGAGGAATATTAGAATTTTATCATAAATTACTAATAAAGGATCAGCTTTGAGGTACATCATAGCAGCTCTAGAGATCAACTTCATCACTAAGCTCCCAAGATGATCAACAAAGTAATATTATCTATTATTGGGAATTGATCATTTCCATGAATATATATCTGCATGAATGGTAATATAATAATATAAAATAATTCTTGGTATGATCTCATGGAATTATAAGGATATTCTAGTAGAATATATAACATTTTGTCCAAGCTATGGACTTCCATAGGTAAGCTACAGACTTCATCAAGCTTGTTATGAACTTCGTCAGGCTTGTTACAGACTTCATTACATTTTCTACGGACTTCATCAAGCTTATTATGTAATTATATATAAATGATAATGACTCATTTGGAAATAATGTATAAATCATTATATGATTATTTGTTCCATTCTTAGATGACCAAAATCATTTACAGCTATCGCAAGTATGCTTTCTATTTATAGTCTTTCTATATATAGATTTTTATATATAGACTTTCTATTTGTGGAATGTATCTAAATGTATATTTTTATAATTTAGATAATTTAATTCTAATAAAATATCTCTCTCCATATTTTTTGATGATTGAGGCTGTGTTGTAAAAGATTTGACTCCTATAATAAATGTCTCTCTCCATATTTTATGGAGATTGAGATAGGCTAGAATATTTAGGTTATTACTTATGAATAAGGCATTGGTTGGAAGTATTATATTGTAAATGTAAGCTCTCACACCATTGAACAAAATAAATAAGTATATTTTCCTCTCAATTATTTTTAATAATTCATTCTAAAGTTTGTGGCATAAAAGCTTGTGATTCAGAATAAAATCCTCTTCTTAGGAATGAGTTGGCCACTCATTTCAAGGAAGATGGATAAGTGTGTTTATATTTACTTATTTTTTATGTAATTATCCATTTATTATGAATTATTTTCTTTTCCCTTTGTATCATGTAAACATTCATTTTTATATAGTTTTTTGTGAACCTACATGTGTTTTCATTGTTTATCATTTCTTTTCAATTTAGTAAATTACTTTATTGCAAGTTTGATTTAATTTCATGCATGTGTGATTTATTTTTTTCAATAATGATTTTTGACTTATTCAAGTGTTGAGTTAGGTATAATGAATATTTTCTAGATATCTCTTTCTCTTATTACATGTTACCTTCAGATACTAGCCCTAGATTGACATTTTTGAATGAAGTGGATTGACAACACTCATCACATTTCATGATATTAAGATAGACATTGATCTTGATGAGAATAAAATAAAATATAATTGGGCTCAATTCCAATATAATAATTTTCATACATAGTGTGTTATTGAAACAAATAATGATATTCAACGAGAAATAGAGGATGAAAATGATAATATTATCTAACAACATACAACTGAACATGAGTGGGAGATCATATTAGGCCTACACCAAAAACTATTTCTACATGTTTCTAAGGTTATTATGTTTGTTCAAAGAGATATTGATAGACATGTACTTTGGAATATAAATAATTGAGAATAGCTATTAAATTCATAAGCATGGCAAACGAAAATGGATTACTTTTTATGAAAGAAATGGTGTCTAATTTTTATTACAAAATCCTAAATGATAAATAAAAAATAGCATTTGATATAATTATTAGACATTATAATCAAGGACAAACTACTTCTCCATTTCATATGATAATCCAAGCAATGAAACAAATAGGTAAATCTTATCTTAGTGGAGGGATTAAACTATCACTTCTAGAGTTATCACAAACACAACATCTCCCCCTTTTTTTGCTTGCTCCAATTAGAGTTGCATCATTTAATATTGGCACATCAACAAAACATACAACCTTGAGAATGCCTTTTTCATATTTTGATTAATTATAAGGAATGAGGTTAACAAGATTTGAAGAATAAATTTGACATGTTAGATATATTTTTATTGATGAAATGAGCTTTATAGGTCAAAATATGATTGAGAATATAGATTCTAGACTACACCAAGCATTTATAAAAAATGTTGATATGTACATTGGTGGAATGTCTATGATTT
>JARHVA010005838.1:130000-475000 GCA_037957365.1 Torreya grandis
CCAAAACTAAATTTCAAATGAACACATTATTTTATTGTTTTCTTATAATTTTGACATGTAAGTCATAAATAAAAATATATATGGGTCACTAATATGAAAATTTGTGCCATGTTGTAATATGTGTGGATCATTAATGTGGAATCCAGTGCCATTTTTGCATGGCTTTGTGGGATTTTCTCCATTAATTTGGCAAGTTAAGGCCACCATGTGCATCACCATGTTGACATTAGGTAAATCACTCTACACTTGATGGTATCCATGTCATCAAAAATATAGGGGAAGATGGGATGAAATTTAATTCCAATAAAATCCCTCCAACTCATATTATGTCTAAACAGATTATGACACGAGGTATATCATATCCCAATTACTCCATGACCATGGCAGGCACATTGAAAGATGATGATGGATAGGAAGTGGCAAGAGATATAAATATAAGTTGCAGAGGAGATGGCCTTTATCCTTATTCCATATTAATGTAAATATAAAAAAAATGAGAGAGTATTTAAATTTTTAACAAGTCCAACACAAGTTGTCTTCCCACTCTACTAGATCTCTATTAATTATAATATTATAGTAAGGGTAGGATCTTTTTGATTTTAGAACATAATAGGTTGGCCATTGTTGGTGTCACTGTTGGAGATGAAGAGAAATATTATTAGTTAAATGTTTCTTAGATTAATATTGTAGATATTATATGTACCCCACTCTGATGTAAATCTCACTTACTTGGTCATTAATACAACCATGATCTTTACTAGTGATATAGTATGCTACTCATGTTTTATCCATGATTATTATGTTCAAGTGGGAGTGAATATATATTAAGATAATTTATGTTGCTTAGTTTAATTATATATTTCTATTGATTGGAGAAGTTAGGTGCCTAGGCTATGTATAAGTGATATGAATGATTTTGGTTAATCTTCCTACTCTTCCATTGATAACATCATTTCCAACTAACCCCAACCCAACTCAGCTACTTTTATCTATGCCTCAAGTGGGCATGGAGATAGTTTTCCTCATGATATGTTGATACAGGAAAGATTATCATTACATGCATAGGCAAGTATTCGAGTGCACCAACATTTTCATTCTTTTGTTGAGAGAGATCACATTTTGTTAAAGTAATGATGATGATAATAAATAATGAATTGGATTTATTTATAAAATATCAAGTGATGGTTGGATTAGATAGAGCAGAGATTTGATGAAGGTCACCCCAATTATAGAGGTAGAATGCCAAAGAAGTGGGTCAAATAAAAATTATATGACATCCTAGATGTGATATTTATATGTGAATTACCAAAGCACCTTTATACATGGCTTATGGCGTATTCTCTAAATAAGAGGATAAACCTTGGACAAAAGTACCCATGGATAGAATAACTATCGGAGTAGTTTTAAAATTTGGACGTAGTATGGACTTAATATGTGGACGTGTGGTAGTGTGGTACATTGAATAGTTATGTGTAATATTTTTATCTATCCACATATTATTATGTTGAATTAGTTGATATCTAATTCCTCTATGAACTTAGGAGTTATTACCTCATAAAGGTACCCTTGGAGATCAAGAAGCTGATGGTAGATAGTAGATTTGAAGACCTACCAATGGCCAACTAAGTATAATTATGTGTAAGTGATAGGATGAATGGAGATGGAGAAGGTATGGTAAATAGGAGAAATAGGGAGTGTAAATATCCCAGTAGAAAGAGGCCATATCAATTTGGGATCAGGAAGGCATGAGCATCTAGAAGAGGTAAACATTGAGGACCTTGGTAAGAAAAGGGAAGGGTTTAACTCAAGATGTGCCATGAGTACCCATGGGGGATGGGGGGAATGTGGGGGACTCTTACACGTAGAAATTTTTCCTTCACATGAACAATTTATATGACAAGAATAAAGATAAAATATGGGGTTGTCCATGGGAAAGATTTTGAGAGATAAATAATTGGGAAGTGTTTAACCTACCCCCATCCAACGTGGCTACTCGAGCACATTATTAAAAAGGTAATGACTAAATAAGTTTATAAAATTAGAATTTTATGTTATTATTATTTATGAATATTCATACTATAATATTAATTATTTAAGAAGAGGGACTGACACCCCACTAGCTGAAATAGTATAAAGTGTAGCAACTGACACTGGTGGAGCAACCATTGCCCCTTAGACTACCCAAGAAACAATATGAGTAGTAACAATTCTCGTAGTAGTAATTAGTGGATCCAAAATAGATGCATAAGGAGGAACTCAAGCTCTAATGGTGCATGTTGTTTATGATGTCTCTCAACCTACTAAAGTATCAAAGAATGGATAATGCCACAAAGCACATCCATAAGTGAGAGCTCATCTAGCTTGCAAAGGGAATCATGTAACTAGATCTAAGGGTAAGTAAATTCACTAAAACATTATAGGACCATGCCCAAAATTGATATATAAATTATTATCCAACCCAAAACATTTTGATTTATAATCTCTTGAAGGCATAATTATTTAAGGAGTTCTATTTTCTAGAAATTTAGTAAAAAAACATTGCAGAGTTAAAGGATATCAAATAAGACCTATCTAAGAATGACTATGTTTATTACACTATATGTAATAAACTAGTATTAAATTTGTCTTATTAACTTCACCTTTTATAACTTACCTAGTGGTTTATTGGTAGATTTTTTCTCCTTACCGATGCACCTTGGTAATGAGGAACATCATGAAGCCATGAGAGGCCTTGGAGTTTGTGTTAAAAGTTAAAATGGTAGGAAATGTTGATTCTGGGGTTAGCCCAACCTTGAAAGTGAAAATTTTATCTATAAGTGAAATTCCAAAAAATTCAATGACCAATGGTGTGATGGATAATTGGAGTGGATTATGTTATGTAGACTGCAGGATAGAGGGGAATTCAAGGTATAATTATCCAAGGAAAGGCATGCGTACACTCATGAAATCCTATGAGATATGTGAAGAGAGCTATGATATGTTTAATTTCCCCTATTTCCCTAAGAGAAATATCCAAATGCATGATTTAATATAAGATCTATGACACCTCCTCACATGATACAACTAATTACAATGTCGTCAGTGACCTAAGGTAGTGCAAGTCAATGATACAAAGTTCATTTCATAAAAAGTTTCCAAATCATGATGAAACCAATTTCACAGCATAGAGCTCATCGAGAGCTTTTTAATGATTTTCATGGTTTGCAACATGGACACTATATGCAAAAGTTATAGGCTACTGAAGTTTTGGTTCGACAAGGAAAAATTTGATGTCGTAAGATGACATGGCACAATGAGGGCACGCCAAGTGGACCAATCAGGGGGCAACATGTGGCAGTCAATGAGAGTCCAAAATTTTGGGATTTGGTTGATTTTTGTCTTTGATAGATAATTCATTATATTCAAATTATAATGATTTTACATTTTGTAATAAAACCTGCCACATCATACCTTGCCACGCAATGCCACACCTCATTTGCCACATCACCACAAAGTCAAAGTAATAACCAAGGCCAACGGTTGGCACCTAAGTCTCGAAATTTGAAAAGAGATCAACTTAACTATATTTATCTTGTCAAACCGTTATACCCAGCACATGTGGGATAAAGAAGAATTCAAATGCGCCCAAAGAGGAAGGCCGATGGTTTCCAAGCACCTAAAAAGGAGGTTGGTGGTTTTGAACCCTACACCTTTGGCACAAAATGAATAGCCTTTGACCACTTGAGCTATGGAGGTCAAAGTACTATAAAATGAATGAAATTCTACTTGAAGGAGGACAAGAAGCCGACTATGTATTGGAGAATATAGACCCGCTTACAGCATTTGGTCATTTTGGAGCCCTTAGAGACCGAATCAGAGCTCAAAATAAACTACAAACTTGTTTAGAATTCTGATATGCTCTATGAAGTATATTCATTTTCCCATTTTTTATAATTGGTGATGCCATTTTGAGCTATATAATTTTCCAATTTTGATTTGGAGAAGCCTCTGCTTGAGATTCAGGAAGGTGAAGGACAAGCTGAGTGAGCCAAGGTCTTTCAAAGGTTTGATCACTATTATTGCAGAGAGATATGATCTTCTGTTGTTTTTAAGTATTATTTTAGCTTTCAAATTTTAGCAACATTAATGGATTGGTTCGATAAGAACCCGGGGATGTAGGAATTCTGAACCCCGCAAACAATTTCTGTGTTTTGATCTTTGGATTCATTTTTGCATTTCAGTTTTAGTTATTATTAATATTATAAATTCAGATTTTTAATCAGAATGCAAAATTTAATGAATTGATCATTTACGGGAAATTGGATAAAATCAAGAATTTGAAAAATCTGACAGTTTTAATGGATATTTGATGTGATATATTAATTCAACTTTATGTCAGTTTTGAAACATGATTTGGATTAAATTTTAATCAGATTTCATCATTCCAACATCTTATAAGTTTGTAAATTTAGAATTCTTACTTTTAAAATTTCACTTAGAGTTTATCAATGGATTTTATGGATCAAGTTGGTATCAGAGCGATTAGAATGCAGGGATTACTTCTAGTTGTGTATTGATATTTGCTTCTAGAATAGTTGGATTATTGGTTTACAGATTGATTATATTGCAGTGTGTAGTGTGGAATTAGGTGTTTGTAGGAAACCATGGGAAAGTTGTCACAGATTGAGGTCATCAAAGATGAAAATGCAATCTTGAGATGCCAAAAATTTGCACTTGAATTTCAAGTGGAAAAATTAAAATCGGAGCTTGAATCCAAGGATGAGCTCTTGATTAGATTGCAATGTGGTGAGTGTGAAAAGGTAAAGCCTTCAACTTTAGATGTAGAGACTATGACTGAGTGCACTGTAATTTTTTCACCACAGGAATTTTCATCTTCTTCTACCATTTCAGATTCAAATTCTAGTAATATTGTTTTTGGTGATTTTTAAAGATACACTAAGGGCATATGATCTAAATTGTTGTTTAAAATGGGTTATAATGGAGGAGGACTTGGTATAGATAGCCAAGGTATATCTAACCCAATTCATGTTGAGCATAGACCTCTTCATGCAAGTTTGGGTTATACTAGTGTGCATGTTGATGATGGAGAAGTTTCTTCCATGGTTAAAGGAAGGAGAGCTTCCAATAGCAAAGATTCTAGGCCACTAGTTCAAAGGTGTAAAGGTAAAATAGGTATTGAGATTCCACCTCCTAATTCTTACACTAAATATTTTGATCCAATTGATACTTTTAAGAAGTTTGGATATAATGTACAGAAGATAATGCAATCATTTCCATGCACTTTTTGTGGGATGAATAACCATAGTGCTAAGACTTGTTGGAAATGAAAAGCTTTGTTTTAGCAGATTGCATGTTTGAAAGACCATTCTCATGTTAAGTTGGGAATTAGAAAAAGGGGACCCTCACCTAAGAAGGAATTTTGTACTCATTGTAAAGTGAGTGGATATAGGATTGACAGATGTTTTAAGCTTCATTCATCTTCACATTCAAGTAATGTTAAAACTAAGATGATTTACAAACCTCTCACTAAGGTTAATGAAGATAATTCAATCCATAATGTAGTTGAAAATACAACCCAAGATAAGGTAAAACCTACAAGTGAAAATCCATTAAAGAGGTTAAGACAAAAATATGGAATTGATAATGAATCCACAGAGACAATCAATTTCACTAGGAAGAAAGAATTGGTTAAGTGGATTATCACTACATTCTTTTTGCAAAGCATGGTTAAGAATTCTATTAAGGGAAAGAACAAGCTTTGAGGATGCATTAGTAGATTTTGTGAGAACACTTCAAGATAGGTTCATCATTTGAAGTATTTCAATTCTCATGTTTAATAGCTCTATGTTGTTTTGGAATCTCCTATTTATGTTGTGTGAGTTGTCTAGAGGACTTGAACTCATTTGATCAGTTGGAGATAATAGAAAAATGCATGTTGTAGGTTGAGTTAATTCCTTACAACACTTATTTGATTAATATTTTGAATGTATCTATTTTTGGCACATGGATGTATAGATGCATTTTTAAGACCCCATGGGCATGTTTGGATATTAGGCAATATACACTTTGTATTGTTTACATTTGCTTAGCATATAAGTCCCATATGTCTACAAAATTTCATGTATGTTTTTGGCATTAACAAACTTATTTTGTAGTTACATTGGGAATTGTTTCATTTTATTGACAGTTCACCGCTTTATAGGATGTAACATGGGTAGACAGTTTTGGTATGTTTTGATCAAGTTATTGGTAGTTGTAAATTCCTTTACTCATGCCATGTGTAGGCATTTTTAGTTGAGTTGTGAATCATTTATTTTACCAATATTTATCTCTTTGCTATGATTGGGTTTTGTGTGATGTGATACAGTAGACCAGTTATAAGATTTCAAGTGATAGTCGACTTTTGGAGACCAAAAGCCTCTTTTGTAGGGAGGTGTGATCCAGATTTCATTTTGGAAAAAGTTTCAAAATCATGATGAAACAAATTTCACAGCATATATCTCATCGATATCTTTTTGACACTTTTCATGGTTTGCAAAATGGACACTGTATGCAAAAGTTATAGGCTGCTAAAGTTTTGGTTTGACAGGGAAAAATTTGATGTCGTAAGATGACATGGCACAATGAGGGCACGCCAAGTGGGCCAATCAGGGGGAGACATGTGGAAGTCAATGAGAGTCCAAAAATTTGGGATTTGGTTGATTTTTTTCTTTGATGGATAATTCATTGTATTCAAATTATAATGATTTTACATTTTGTAATAAGCCCTGCCACATAATACCTTGCCACGCAATGTCACGCCTCAGCTGCCACATCACCACAAAGTCAAAGCAATAACCAAGTCCAATGGTTGGTGCCTAAGTCTCATCATTTGAAAAGGGATAAAATTACCTATTTTTAGCTTGTCAAACCATTATACCCAGCACATGTGGGATAAAGAAGAATTCAAATGCAACCAAAGAGGAAGGCCAACAGTTTCCAAGCACCTAAAAAGGAGGTCGATAGTTTTGAACCCTGTACCTTTGGCACAAAAGGAATAGACTTTGACCACTTGAGATATGGAGGTTGAAGTACTATAAAAGGAATGAAATTATACTTGAAGGAGGACAAGAAGCCGACTATGTATTGGAGAATATAGACCCACTTACAATATTTAGTCATTTTGGAGCCCTAAGAAGCCTAATCAGAGCTTGAAGTAAACTAAAAACTTGTTTATAATTCTGATACGCTCTATGAATTATATTCATTTTCCCATTTTAGAGAATTGGTGATGCCATTTTGAGCTATAAAAGTTTCCAATTTTGATTTGGAGAAGCCTCTACGTGAGATTCAGGAAGGTGAAGGATGAGCTGAGTCAACCAAGGTCTTTTGAAGGTCTGATCACTATTATTATAGAGATATATGATCTTTTTTTGTTTTTAATTATTATTTTAGCTTGCAAATTTTAGAAACATTAATGGATCGGTTCGATAAGAACTTGGGGACGTAGGAGTTCCAAACCCCGTAAACAATTTTTGTGTTTTGATCTTTGGATTCATTTTTGCATTTCATTTTTAGTTATTATTCAAATTATAAATTCATATTTTTAATCAAAATTCAAAATTTAATGAATTGATCATTTATGGTAAATTGGATAAAATCGAGAATTTGAAAAATATGATGGTTTCAATGGATATTTGATGTGATCTATTAATTCACCTTTATTTCAATTTTGAAACATGATTTGGATCAGATTTTAATCAGATTTAATCATTCCAACATCTTATAAGTTGAGAAATTTAGAATTTGTACTTTTAAAATTTCACTTAGAGTTTATCAGTGGAGTTTACGGATCAGTCAAGGTAGAAAAAACTATAACACTAGGACAAGATTTTGATGAGTATGGACCACCATGAGGGCATCAAGGTTATGGTGTGATAGGTTTTTTTTATGGGAGACTCCCATCTTAAGGATTTTATAGATGTGGATCACTCAATAACTTCCAATAGGACTACCCCACACACCCTAATTTCACTTTTTGCTAAGGGAATCATGAGATTGATGATTGACCATATTTATATGATAAAATCACCAAGAAGGCTTGACCTAAAAGAGATGTTGGAATGATTAAATGAAGATAAAAACCTAAATAGTGGGATCCAAAATACTAGGGGAAGAATACTCAAGCTATACAAGTCTAAGTCATGATGAGAAGCGGCTTGACTACCTATCATGTTGTTCATCCTAATGAGAAGGTCCAACTAGTAAATGAATCATGCAAGGATGAAACCTCAAGGTAGATCTTAAATCCACATGGAAAACCATACATAGATGGTGCATGAAATAAATCCAATAAGCACTATATTTTTTCCACAATCTACAAGGTGAGCTTCAATATGTTCATGATCTAGAAGAAAAAATAAAGTAGAGGTCCTAGCCTAAAGTAGGCACCCCCTATGCCAAATATGATATATCTAAAGTATTATCCATCTTACAGATAGATGGGATGGTACCCATGTTTTGGTAATTACTCTCTAACTACCAGGACAAACAAACTTTGAATGTGTTAGGATAAAGCATGGACATGGGGTGAGATCTCTAGTTGATGATAAGTTATGGCTATGATCAAGAGTTTAGATGAAGGAATCAATGGATGATAGGTCTCTAATATCCATATAGATACTATAATTGAGGTTAATATTTTGATTGGGGATGCTTAGATAAATATGGGAAGGCCACCTTTGCAACCTTCACTACACATTTTATTCATGGCCATTAAGACCAATGCCTAGTTGTTGGGAATAATTCCTAACTCCAGTCTAAAGATCATGGAAGTCAAGTTTTAATCTAACATTGAAGTGATTAAATTATCATAATCTAATAACTACCCTTATTTACTTGGTAGGTCATGGTGTTATGCTAATAATTTACACATGCACTTTAAGCAATGTTATGGTTATTCTGCTAGCCATAGAGCTTAGGCCTCCATGTGTGGAAAACATAACTATGGAAGATGATATCAATAAAATATACAATATCACTGCTAAAGGACTAGATAACCTCAAGATGAATGAATAAGGCATTATTCTCTGGAACAATGCCTAGTGAAACTACAATACCACCACCATAGCCTAAGATTGATGGGTTCAAGAGTCTTATGAGGAAATTAGGTGGAATTTCAATGTCATCATAATAGGACTCCATAAGAGAGTGTAGCAATGGCTAAGGCATGGTAAATTTTATACTATTCATCAAAAAAATTGGGTCTTGTGTGTGAGGAAACTAAAAAATATGATTTGATGCATCAACAAAGGGCGCCTCAGAAAACTATTCCATTTCACTAAGATAGGCAATCTTGAGAAATACATTCATGAATTTGAGGTAGGAATTCTAAATGATCGATAGTGCACATATACCATGGTATATACATGAAATATTACTATTACACATTATTAGGATACCCATAAACCCAACCTTTCTACCTTATCAGGCATCAAGGAAGCTATGTGCATCCAATTCAAGTCAACAAACCACTACTAGAAGCTACCAACATACAATGGAAGTTCAAACCCTAGTATACACATTTAGACATGTGAGGATATGTGGATAAGAATTCCCTCTTATCTACCTATTTATTTATTTGTCTATGCCTTGCATTAGACATTAAGTACCTCAGCACGTACATGATACATCATAATAAAAACATGAAGAAAAATGACCACATGATAAATATTAAAATAGCAATTTTTACATGTATTTACATTCAAATCTAAAAATCCAAAGTTGACCAAGCCCTATCAACAAGTCCATCATGCCATTTTTAAATATGAGGAAGAAATGGAAGAATGAGTATTACACATATACAAAGATAAAGGGGTAGCCAATAAATTTGTTTAGATAACCAGAGCATGAATAGTGATTCAAGTGAAGAAGATGGATAAATATGGAAAGATAAAAACTAGCATTATAAAAAGGGAAAAGAGAAAATGGTGTGCAAGGTCTAAGATTAACCTAATGAGGGTGAGATAAGACATCTACATATTGAGACCACTTAGTTTGAGTGACAAGTATTAGAGATAGCCTTAGAACAACACTAGTGTAATAAAGAGCCCTTAAAGACCATTAAATTAAACATTGGAATAGAAGAGGAACCTAAAATCACCACCATCTGGGATTACTGGTCTAATACAAAACTTACCCCCATTTTGGAATTGCTTCAATAGTTCTAAGAACTATTTCCTAGGAGATTCATGGAGATGAAATGGGTATACTCTTCATTAGGAAAAATTAAGATCACATTGGTTGAAGGCACGTAACTTGTCAAGAAGAGACCCCATTGAATGAACCCCAACCTATGGGCTAAGGTAAAACTAAAATTTATAACATATTAGTTGTATGTGTTTTATATCCTATTTAATAATTTGATTAGTTAATTCCCATGGTCATCAACATTAATGAGGATGGTAACATTTATATTTGCATTGATTATCATCTCTTAAATGCAGTTTGGGTCACAGACCCTTTTCCCACTCACTTCACTGAATAAATTCTTGAAGGTGTGGTTCGTTATGAGATATACACTTTCACCAATGGGTTTTTAGGATACCACTAGGTACATATTAAATAGGAGGATAATCCAAACACCACTATCAAAAATAAGTGGGTCTCATTTTCATACAATGTTGTGCCCTTTAATCTAAAAAATGTTCATATCATATTATTGCACATTATGATCGTGTTCTTCAAATATTTTTTCCACAAATTTATCTAGGTACACCTAGATGACTGGATAGTATATGGGCTTGTGAAATACCACCATGATAATTTAAAACTCATGTTTGAGTGGTGATGATAGCTACATATTTCCCTCAACCTAAATAAGTGTGTATTTGCCAAGTTGTTTTGTGTCTTTCTCAGCCATGTTATTTGTAAGGATAAAATTTTTGTGGATCCCTTAAAGTGGTATTTATTATTCAACTTGAGGCACATACCAATAAATGTGAGGTATGCATTTTATTTCTACACACTGGGTATTATCAAAATTTCATCCAATACTATGAAAAGATAGTCACACCCCTGTAGGAACTTTTATGGAATGATAATCCATTCAAATGAGGAAGAACACAAGAGGAAGCCTTTGAAATTGTAATATAAAAGTTGGTTAATGCTCCTATCCTATAGTTACCACATTGGAAAACCCCATTTTATGTCCATTTTTATGCTTATAGGATGGTTATTTGTTTTATTTTATCCTAACATATGGAGAATAAGATTGATCATCCTTTCTACTTTGCTACTTAGAAGCTTAATCCTATATAATAGAATTATATGACCTATGATCTATGATGTCTAAAATTTTTGATATTACTTATTATCAACCCCATTTTTTAATTTAAATATCACAAGGCCTTTTAATACTCATTCAATAATCCCATTTTTCATGGATGTATTCATCGATAGACAGTACTATTTCAAGAGTTTCAGTTTGTAGTAGTGGTTAACTCAGGAAAACAAAATATAGGACCTAACCACCTTTCTCAACTAACCATTAGGGAAGATATGTAGCCTATTGAGGATAGTATTCCTGATGCATAGTTATATAATATATAGTGTTACTAGAGGAATTTGTCAATATCATAACATTCTTCACTTCAAAAATTATACCAGAGAATCTGACTAATAAAAATAAGTAATAAGACCTTTGTGATGAACCTTATAAACTTATCAACAAATATATACAAATTAAATGACATGATGTGGGATATGGTTATTTATGCTTCCCCATGAGTACACTACTATCTTATAATAGCCCCATGAAGGAACTGTTAGAGGATACATCTTCAAGGAAGAAATTGCTTAAAATACCCTCTTTTTGAAACTTAAGTGGCTAACCATTTTTCATGATGCCAAGGAATACACAAAAAAACATGATGTTTTATAGAGGATTAAGATGAGATGTCAATTCTTCAAATCCTCACACAAACCCCTTTTATAAAATGGGTTATTGATTTTATAGGGCCTATTGCACCCATCGTGTAATGAACGAGTGCATTCTACATCATTTCCATCATTAACTACTTCACCCAATGGGTTGAGGCTATACCCACCAATAATTTAACTATAATCACAACCAATTGATTCTTATGTAAAAATATCATTAGTAGATATATATGTCCCATGATCTTGACCAGGGATCGAGGTACCCATTTCCTCAAATATATGGCGCAGATGCTCTTGTCAGAATTCATGATTTCTCATAAAAAGACCACACCCTACCACCTATAGACTAAAAACACTGTATAATCCTTCAAAAAATCTTAGGCCATTGTCTCATAAATATCTATGACATAGGATGCATAGACTAGGATGATCAGGTATCAATTTTCCTATAGGCATATTAGACTAACTATAAGTGACTCAATAACTCTACACCTTTTCAACTAGTATTTGGCATGGAGATTATAGTTAATATTTAGTTTTTGGTTTTATCTCTTTGTATAGCCTAGGTTTTCTAGTTTTATGACCTTTAATCCCTCAAAACACACCTTAAAGAATTAAAAAATCTAGATGAGAGGTGCATTCTTACCAAATTCAGCCAAACCATTGATAAGGACCAACAAAAAGAATGGAATAACAAACATATTAAATAAAAGTAATGATTGAAGGCACTAAAAATATTTTGTATTAATCTAAGTACCGTAGACACCCTGTTAAGCTACAAATCTATTGGCTTGGTCTATATATAATCATTAGCACTTTGGAAACTAGCACATGTAAACTTAGAACTCTCAATGGGGAAATGTTTCATAGGCATTTCAATGGAAACAAGATCAAGCCATATAATGCTTAATACAAACTATGTAATTTGATAATAAGGAATATCCCGCTTATTTTTTATTCTCTTTTTAATGTGCCCTTTTTAGACATGAGGCTTTTGAATACCCTTAGCCTATTTGATCTTTGTTCCTAAAGGCTAAGGGAAGTTGAAAAAACAAGAAACATGTTATTATAATTATAAAATTCTAAAATTTTATTTATTGTCTAGATTTCACTTAATTTATGGTCTTTTAGGCGTTATGGGCACCCAAAACCTTAAATAAGGGTTATAAATTAATTACTCTTTTATTTAAAAGTTGTTTTTCCCTCAAAAAGTGTGATTCCCCTCTTGGAGGGAGGATATAAAAGTAAATTAGGGGATCATTTAAAGGGGATGCTAATTTTGATATTCAAATCTTGGAATTTGAGCATGAAATGCTTAAGCCATTTCTATTGAATACAAATACCTTTAATAAAATAAATTAAGGATTCAAACCCTCATTCTTCCATGGGGAAACTTCACATTGGAGTTGCCATAGATCATCAAATTTAGAAAAAGACAAAAAGAAGGGTTTTCAAGTGGGATGACTTTCTTGTGGAGGTTGGTGCTTAGATTTGGGATTGATTTTCTAGTGTTTCAAAGTTATTTCTTTCCCTAATAATATTATAAATTTTATTTTAATATTTTCTAGTTTGGTTGAATTGGTATTGGGAGTATTTGATAGGGTTTGAGGGATTTTTCATGCCCAAACCCCAATCTAATTTTTTGTATGAATTTTCCAACATTTATCTAAGAATTTTGAGGTATTTTGGAGGGTACTATAGCCTAAAATATTTTTTATAAATTAATATATTTTATTCTATATTTTTTAAGAATTTTGTCGACATTTATTACTTCATAAATTGTTGGAAAATAGACATTAATTCAATATTTATTTTCAGTAATTTTGGGTTGATTATTTGGTCATAAATTTGCATAAATTAAAGTGAAGGTGCACATTATTAATTATTTGATTTTATCCAACTTTGGTTTATAGGTTTTGAAGGGAAAGTCTCCTTTCCTTATTTATTCATTGTAAATTGGTCAAAGTATTATTAGGGTTTCAATTGTATTTTTGCAGCCTTGTTGTGATCATTTGGGGTGGTAGGGTTTTCTAGAATTGCAAGACAATATTGATATTTTTATTAGGGTTTTCTAGAAATTTTTGAATTCAAAAAGATCCTATTTTGGGGATATTATAGTGGTATTACAGCCAATATGTTGGCTAGCTATGGGATAATCAAGGATTTCATGTCAACCAGTGATATGGATGGAGCTAGGGTTGAGAGGTTTTTTCAAGCCTAAGAGTAAATGACAAGATTGATGGGTAATTCCTCTAAATAATGAAAAACATAAGGAAAAACATGCCACAAGATTAGGAAGGAAATGATTCAAGTGTAAGGATTGGTTCTACATAAAGGCCTAACTATCCTACTTTCCTTCAAAGAGAGTAATTCAATCAAAAAATGAGTAATAACCTTTTTTATAGATAATTTGATGGTTGATTATGAGGAATATATGACCTATCCACCTCCACTTAGAGAGGAAATGAGATATACTAATTTTTTTAGCATGTAATGGAGTCATAAAGGGTTCTAGGGTTAGTCATAAACTAAAGGGAAATCAAGGGAATCTCCAACATGCTTTAAAAAATCCAAACTCCCATGAGCATCCCAAGGAAAGAATCAGGGAATAAAATATTTCATATTTGAAAAAGCTAGTGAGTAGTTCATGGTGGCATCCACCATGAAATAGGATAGTGGGATAAATGTTTTATATTAATAATAATTGTTATGGTTTGATTACCCTAAGATTATAGTGAAAAATAAGGTCAAAAATTACACACATGAGGTGTTAGAGGTAAAATCACTAAGGGGGGGGTGAATCAGTTATGCCAGATAATCTAATTCAATTACCAACTCTTAAAAGTTTAACACATACAATCATGATGCATACAAATTAACTATCGAAATTAAAAAGGAAGATATAAAAAGATCAAACACATAAAAAATTATATATGTGGAAAACCCTCTTGGGGGATAAAACCCATTAAACCCTACAAGATGGACTACAGTCCTAAAAAGATAAGATTCAACATTTAGACCAGCACCAACTGATCAAGGAATACCCATCCCTTAATTTATTGACACACCCATCCCATAAGGATGAACCAACACCTTATGAAACCAAGTACCAACCCATATACCTTGATCTGATCTCCAATTTTGATCTAATGTCTTCTACACCTAATGATGGGCTTCTGGTACTTGCACTCTTTCCCCTTTACACTCTCACAAAATTGTACACACAAGCAATGCATTCAAAAACACCCTTTTGGATCACTCTTCACTTATCATCACATACATAATCATAAAATCTAAAACAAATCTATCATAACACCAACAACATGACCTGTAGGTAATACACACATCCATCCACTATGCACACTCACTCAATTAGTTTATAGGGCTTACTTGTTCAATATGCCTATTCTAGGCTCATTAGGTCCAATGACCTATGTGTTAACCTTCATCAACTTGATAAAATAATCATGAATAATCCTCTTCACTCTTTTTTGGTTCTCAATTAACTTTACCTTCTCTTCTAGAGGTTCTCTCCTTTGCTTGGCTCCACCCTCTCTTAACCTTGCTCCAAATAGGCTAATTATTCCTAATATTTATACCATACACTCATCTAACCCATCTTAGTTGGATAAGATGCTTACCATAATTTTTATATACTTGAAACATGTCTTTATACATGTTACATGGGTGAGAAACTTCACTCCATAGATTAGACATAGTCCTTAAGACTCAAATATTTCATTAGGCCTTAATAAGACCTAAAACAATTAGGCCTTCACATCCACACATTACACTTTCAACTCCTTTGGCCACTTATATATTATATAAAATCATTAGACACATCAAAAATAACTACAATAGTCTATTTATTACTTCCACATAGATCTATGTCACCTGGAACTCAACCTCATACCTTGAACCAAGCCATTTTATATTGCTCGCCAATAGGCCTAGAAACATAGAAAAGTATGTCATATAGAAATAAAGCATAAAAACACTTTTATCAAATAATAAAATCAAAAAAATGGATGAATATATCATAAATTACCTATGAAACATATCCATCTACATTAGACATTCCAACACAAGCTCAAAGCACTCAAATCAACTCTCTCAAGATGACCACTTAGACTAATCATATATATTCAAGCTATTTTAAATCTCTATAACTGAATATAAGTAACATAAGACCTAAAATACCTTTTCATGAACCTTTTATGATTATTTTACATCTTCATATTCATTTTTTTCTTCAATTTTATCTATAACACCTTCAACTCACTCCTGCAACATGGTCACTCAATCTACTAATGTATTCAACACACAGTCAAATTCTAATCAATTTGTTCATATTTAATATGGATTGGTAAAACCTAAAAATCCAAAAAAATGGTCCTAATGGAGTATATAACACTCTCCAATATATAATTCATCTTGAAACATCAAAATACTATCAAGAACTCTTCAATTATCCTTCTTTAGTGACTTACGAAACATGGTCAAACATAATCCACTTTGGAGATCAATATTTGCAACTGTACAAAAATTAAAATATTTTAAATAGATTATATGTATATTCATTCAATTATTCTTAAAATTTTATTTTTGTACCATTAATAAATTTTGTATATATCAAAATTTATGGCTTAAACACTATAGACTAGTTTTTCCTTTAATAATTTGAATATTCAAATTCCAATGATCACTACCACATGTCTTCATCTCATTTATCCTAAAAATTTGATCACATAAAATCCATAGGTTTAATTATAAGTCTTCTTCACTTTACCTTTAGTCTCTAACCATTGATTTTTAATCTGTTCTATCAAGAATGAGACACTTGGCAGTTCCACATGCCTTTTGTGGACCCTGCTTGTTAGACTGCAATGAACTTCCACCACTTAGAAGCCCCACAAGCCTTATGAGAAAACTTTGACATATTGAATTAATTTACAATATTATATCACTATCTGACAAGATCATACACTCTTTTGTATCATTATCTAGTCATATTAATTGATCGTCATAGATTTGTTGCTCAAACTCTATGATTGTGACACATGTCACTATTGCATGCAATCTCAGGAACCTTTAACATATTGAATTCATTCACACTATTTATCTCTATATTCATGATCATACACTCATCATTATATCTTTTTTTTTTATTTGATGTTTTTATAGATATTTTGAATGCTCACTGTTAGATCTCTTCTTGCAAAATTGGCAAGTATAAAAACTTGGTGAACTCTGTCTGAGAGGCCAACTTTGCACTATTATAAATTTTGGTAGGAAAAATTTCCAGACCTAAAATTTTAACCACATGATCACCTATCATATTTAAATCCATCATATATAAATCTAGTCTTGAAAACTTCACATGTGTGAAATATGACATCATCAAACTATTTACTTAGCTTTGTCTACCAAGATGACTACTTGAACCTAAATCTTGATATGACTACTCTGATGAATTATATTCACTTCCATAATCACTCTAAACACTCATATCATCCCACAGTGTCTATACAACATTTCCATACCATCAATATCATATATCAATTACCTCACTAATTTAAACACTGAAGAACCATGCAAAAACATTGAAGCTCATTGAATTATACTTTGTCATTGTCATTCTAGCACACATGACACTTAATAAACATCCTTGGTCATCTTGGAGACATCATTTACAAATATCCAAAAATATATACACCTTTGTCATTAATTTTAAACACCAATACAAATCTTATTCATAGACTCTATCTCTTTCTTCAAGCACATTCTCCCCCTTTGACATAATGATAAAGTGGGCTCAACTCCTAATTATGTAGTCCTAAAAATAATTCAAGGACAAATAATAGGAAAGTATCACTTATGAGAGATGATACAAAATCACCCTAACATTGTGCATACCTCTTCTTACCTTGAGCTTCTCAAACAAGCTCTATGACTACACTTTTCTTTGATCATACATAAATTCTATGAAGATAAAACATACGTGAACATCAAAAACTACATGAACTTACCTTGAAAACATTAATATGGATTCCCCCTAAGTCACCTAATCTTAGGCACACTTTTTATCATATTTAAACCATTTCCAATAATAATGAATCAACATAATTTCCTTCATACCTTCTCTCTCAAATTCTACTACACATTCCTCTAATCCTAGGACCTAACCATTTACAAAATTCCCCTTTTGTTTATGAATGAGTATTCAATACATTATCAAAAACACATTACTTGGTTTGATCAAGTCATCACACAAATATGCTTGAAATCATAACTGTAGTAGACATATTCATATCTCTATCATGACTAAGGCATCTCACATATGTTCCCCCTCACATCATGCACATCTCTCCAATCCTTTCAAACTATTTGAGTTAGCCCCCCTAACTCCACGCTCCACCTAGATCATGATATCTTCAAAAATACGTATAAATGAACTATATCTTCAATCAAATCTTTAAAAATATCCACACTCAGTCAATATCCTTATGAAACCACCAATAGATCTTATATCTTTATTAGATCAACTTAAAAATTTGAATCAGACATGAATATCTCTCATATCGATCTCAAAATAATTTCCATTTATCTTCTACAATCCATCATGGTTTAGAACCTCAAATCACACTCACTAAATTATCTCATCTTCAAAACACTATGAACTACATGATAGACATAACTTGTCATTTATAGAACTCTAAAACCTTGTTCATGATACCAAAAATATGATAACACATTCTCCTCATATTGTATACTAACCTAGTCTTTAGTATTTCTATGTATTATAATCTTGACTATGCATCATCCTTGATTTTACATCTTTAGCTAAAATTCTCCACTTGAATTGATGAAGCATACCAAATAACACAAGCTTAATTAACTAAAGTATCTCACAAATGGTCCCCCTTAGATCATGACTACATATATGACTAAGATCTACTCCTTGACACATCTTACTCACAAGAAACATGTCAAAACATAATACCACACTCAACTAACCTAAGTTATCTCTCCTTAAATCCATACCAATCTCTAAAATTATAAGACCCATAAGTCCTCTCTCTAGAGTCACCATACTACTGATCAGAATAACAAGAACAAACATAATGTAGATTGACTCACTTGAAACCAAGCTCCCAAGTACTTTAGAGGTACTACATCAGATCAAGCTACCTTAAGAGACTAACTATGGATGAAATATTATTACATCCATACCTTTATTCTACTACATCTCATCTTCACAATCTTAGTCCTCAAATACCTCTCTCTTTACACCAAGTACTTCATGGATTTATTTTCATGCAACACCAGCCAAGACCCAACAAGCATCCACCATGATTCATCATTCTGTAAAGTGTCTCCTTAAATCCTGGAGAGAGAGACCCCTTTGACATAGTGATATTAAAATTCTTGAAACTCAAGAGACTCCCATATCTCCATACTCTCATTTTACTTGTAGTCATGCCTCATCATCAAATTAACATTGAATGGATTCTTGACTTCATTCTTTGCTTCAGACTTGTCAAAAAAATTATACAATAGAAACTCTTGACTTTCCTTAATGTTTATAATGTAAAACAACCCATATTTGGTCTCAAACTGATCTCTTCTAATAGACTTAGGTCTCCATTACCATGTGTGACATCTTCCTTGCACACTAGGAGCTCCATACACTTTATTTTTCTTTGAAAACTCATTCAACTTGTTCTTGCAATATCTATCAATGTGACCAACTCTATGACATTTTAAACAAACAAGATCATTCATACCTTTTGCTTGATGATGACTATGATCTTCCTTTGAGTGATTTCTTCTCCTCTTGCATTCTGTAGTAATGTGGCCAAACTGATTGCATGCATAATAATGATCCTAAGATGAATAACTCTTTGGATTAATCTATTTAGTTGTTTTTTTATCTTTCAATCTAGGAGACTAATTGAAATTATCTTTAATAAGTGGTCTTTGCTTGTAGAACTTAGCAATGTGACCAATTATTTGACAACTATAACAAACAATGTCTTTCATACATTTTGCTTAAATATGATAGTGATCTCCCTTTGACTAATTAATTCTTCTTATACATTCCTTTTCTCTATGACTAATAATATTATAAAAAAAATAATGTCCCATAAAATATTTGGCATACCTTAAATCATTTGGCTATCTGATTGGCTTCTTCATTTTGCTCTTGACCTGATCTATCTTATTGACTTTCATACTACCAACCTTTTTATCTTTTCCTAAAATTTTTTTATCTTCTTCAATCCTACCTATCGTGACTATGAAATTTTCATGTTGATCCTTTAGGGAAACAAGATTAGTCTTCAATTGAACACATTCATCTTTTTAGTTCTCATGCTTAAACTTGCAACCTCTAAGTGAATTTTGAGATCTTTGATGATCTCCTTATCATCCTTAGCTTCTTTGGTCATGTCATCCTTCAATCTACATGCTTACTCTTCGATAGACTTATCAATTCTTGATTATACTTTTCCTCTCTCATGGACTTACCCAAAAAACTCCCCTTAAGATACCTAACTTGTTCTTCAAGACCTTTGATCATATTCCTCATTTTATGATTCCTCTTCTTTTGCTCCTTAAGTTTACCAAGTGTACTCATGAGCTCAGCTTCCAAGTCAACTTCTTCTTCCTCGATATCATATAAGTCTTCTTCTTTTCTACTATTATGGTAAAATTATTCATAAAATATGATGGTCTTTTCTTTTGAACAACTTTCCTTTTTACCCATATTTTATCTTGCATCACGTTAAAGTGGTTAAAATTTCATATAAGGTCTTGCTTTGATACCAATTGTTAGAGGTATAATCACTGAGATAAGGGGGGTGAATTAGTGATGCCAAATAATTCAATTAAATTCCTAAGTTATAAACATTTATCACATATAATCATGATGCATATAAATTAACTATTACAATGAATAAAGAAGATATAACAAGATCAAGCACACAACACATGATATATGTGGGAAACCCTCTTGGGGGATAAAACCCATTGAACTCTGTAAGATGGACTATAGTCCTATAAAGACAATATTTAATATTTATACTAGCACCAACTAATCAAAGAACACCCATCCCTTAGTTTAGTGAGACACCCACCCCACAAGGAGGAATCAACCAAGCACCAATCACCAACCTATCTAACTTGATTTGATCTCCACTTATGATCTGATGTCTTCTACACCTAATGTTGTACTTATCTTATTTGCACTCTTTCCCATTTATACTCTCACAAACTTGCACACATAATCAATGCATCTAAATATACCCTTTTTGATCACTCTTCACTTCTTAGAATGTACACAATCAGAAAACCTAAAATAACTCTATCACAACATCAGCACCATAACCTTTAGGTCATGCACACATCCATCCACTAAGTACACTCAATCAATCAGTCTCTAGGTATTATTTGCTCAATCTACATCTTCTAGGATCATTAGGTCTAATGACCTATGTGTTCACCTTTGATTTAGGGCCATCTTTGGAGAGCTCAATAAAGTTTTTTGGATTCATATTGGTGCATGCAAATTTGAATTTGTGTCCATTAATAAATTTTCACCTTTTTATAGTTTCAAATTTCAAAGCATGTAAGGAGGAGTTGAGGATGTTTTAATAAGTCTATATGAGTCTTGGAGTTATGTATTTGGTAAACAATAATGTAATAGACCTTATGGTCTTATCATAGGTCCTAAAAGTGGTTTATATTTATATGTTATGTTGTATGTGTGAGGTGGTAGTCATGTGAAACTACCACCCTACATAGGTTTAGAGTTCATAAGAGTTCTTATTTAAATAAATATTTAGGGTTCTTGTTCTATGATTTTTTTAATTTTTAAAAGGTTATATAGTTATTATGTACATAAAAGATAGGATGATGTGAAGGATATGAAAAAAACAAGTGCAGATAGGTTTGAAATAAAAGAAAGTCTACCAAATATTGTCTAAATGACTCTATAAGTCATATTATATATTGATCTAAAGTTTCCAAGGAATTTATATATTAATGATGTATTTTTTGTGTCTAAATGGATCTTTGATGATCTATCCATGATGAGAAGTTATTTCAGATTTGAATTTAAGAACATGCATGATTAAACTTGTTAATCCCTATAGTCCCATGTATTCTAAGTTTGTGCATTGAATGAATCAAGAAAATAAGAGTGTATAAACATGTATTATAGATTTTAAATCCTGTAGTAATGTTTCTTTATGTTCTCTTCAAGTTTTCAAAAACATGTTTTAGGATTTGTTAAAGAATTTAATAATCAATTATATATATATATATATAAGCAAACCCCTATTGAGAAAGGTATTATATAGGTAGAGACTGTGTATGATTTTCAAGTAAGATAAAGTCTTTGTGATACATCATAATGAAATTATTGGAGTTAATCTTTGATTATAATGTGTCAAGAAAGAGTGTGGATTTCATCTAATGTGGTGACAGTTACAACTAACAACCCCTATTTTCCTATGTCAGTCTGTGTTGATAGGCCTGTGAGTTTCATTGTAAAGCAATAATTAGTGTTTACAATCCTATATAAATGTATCTAAGGAATATTATATGTCATTTTAGACCAAATCATCTAAATCATTTAAAAATTATTCATTGACATTAATATTTTTGGTTGGACAGATTGGTTTTTTCTCCTATTGTGTGCATGGTTAAATTGTATTGTGTGTTATTTATTGTAAGAAAGAATCACTGAGACAAGAGGAAATTATTTTATAACACTTAAATATATTCATTAAGTGTTTTTTTTAATTTTATTTAACCCATATATTTTAGAGTATTGGGTTTGATTTACTTATACAAGGTCACAGACCTGTGGATAATCAATTGATTTACATAGTCATCTATGGATTGGGTTGGAAACCCTTAGAATATGATTTAAAACTAATATCCAAAACTTGTATAAACTATGTGAGGTCCAAAAATACCTAATAAATTGAATATAGTTCTTTTAAACCTAATAAAATTCTCTTGATGGATTTCTTTAGCTCTCGATTTGTAATAGAGCCATATAAACCCTAAATTAGGGTTTCATGTGTATAGTGAGTTGAAACCATCAAAACAAACTAAAAAAATTTTGTGTAGAAAGGAATTGGATAAAATAAAGATATTTTTTAATAAAAAAAATTATATGTACTTTTTAGTATGGAAAATCAGACACTAAGTTGAAAACAGGGATAAGAGACTTAAAAGGCTTAAACGGGGAGCTAAAAAGTGTTAGAAAGGTGATCTAATGAGAGAATGGATGCATGAAATTTTAGGATAAGAAAAATATAAATATAGGGTACTAAAAATAGTATTTTATTTCCTCATTTGAATCCATATATGATTGTACTCAATGAATATGTTGAAAATTAAGACTCTAAAGGTTGGGTAAAGGCATAACAGAGTTGCTTAAAGTTGTCTAGATGCATAGTGGAAGGTTGAGAATGATTTGAGGCATATAATAGATTATTTGAATCATATATTATTTGCCTATAAATATTAATAGTGGTTATTAAAAATAAATAAATGAATGCATATTTCCTGAAAGGCGTTGTAGGGGAAAACATGAATGTAAGAAGAGTTTCTTGAATGAAGTGAAAGGGCAGAGTGGTAAAATGGTTTGTTGTGGTGTGTAGTGATGTGAAAGAATGTTTTGACAATATTTAAAATTAATTTTTTTTATTATATACATTTATTACATATATATATATATATATATATATATATAGTGTTTACAAGAAATATTGACAAGTTTTCAGACAAGAATAAGTACATACAGATGAAGGATATAGGCAGAGTTTGGCAAGGAATGGAATAGCTCTACATAAACCTTCATCACCTTGATAAGATAATCATGAATGATACTATTCACTCTCTATTTTTCTTTAATTACCTTTAAATTCTCTTTAAAAGGTTCTCTCCTTCACTTGGCTCCACCCTCTCTTAACCTTTCTCCAAATATGCCAATTATGCCTAGTATTTATACCATGCAGTCATCTAACCCATGTTTGTCAACAAATATGCTTACCATACTTGTTATATACTTTAAATATGTTTCCATACATGCTAAATTATTTAAAAACTTCACTCCATATGTCTTCCATATTCCTTAAAACTTGAATCTTTCGTTAGGCCTTAACGAGACCTAGAACAATTAAGCCTTCACATCCACACATTACACTTTTAACTCCTTTGGCCACTTTAAAATTCTATAAAAGAATAAAAAAACATAAAACCTACCTCCAATATTCCCATTATTACTTACACATATTTCTATTTCACCTATAACTCAACCTCATACCTTTAACCAAGCCATTCCAGACTACTCACCAATAGGCTTAGAAACACAAAAAAGTCTATCATATAGAACTGAATCATAAAAACACTTTTGTCAAATAATACACTAAAAAAAATTCATTAATTTATCATAAATGACCTATGAAACATATCCATTTCCATTATACATTCCACATAGGCTCAAAGTACTCAAATCAACTATCTCAAGATGACCCCTTAGATCAGTCATATATAGTCAAAATATAGTCAAGTTATTTTGACTCTCCACAACTGAATATGGGTAACATGAGATATATAATACCTTATAATTAAAATTTTATAATTCCTTGACATATTAATATTCATTTTTTTCCTCAATTATATTTATAACACCTTTGACTCACTCTTTCAACATGGTCACTCAATCTGCCAGTGCATTTAACAAACACAAGTCAACTTCTAAGTAATTTTTTCATACTAAATATGGATTATTAAAACCTAAAAAATCCATAAATATGGTATTAATTTATTATATAACACCCTATAACATATATTTCATCTTGAAACATCAAAATACTATTAATAACTCTTCAATTATACTTCTCTAGTCACTTACAAAACATGGTCAAACACACAATCAAATTTGGATCTCAACATCTAAAAATATAAAAACATTCAAATATTATAAATATATTATATGTATGAAAATTTAATTCCTATTTAAATATTATTTTTACACCATCAAAAAATTCTGCATATATCAAAAGTTATGGCTCAAACACTGTAGACTAGTTTTTCCTTTGTTAATTTAAATATTCAAATTCCAACGATCACTATGTAATGCAAAAACATCAGCCACATGCCTTCATCTCATTTATCCTATAAATTTGATAAAATATGCTCTGTCAATCTAATAATAAGTCTTCCTAAATTTACCTTCAGTCTCTGACCATTGATTTTTGATCCGTGTTACCGAGATTGAGATACTTGGTAGCCCAACATACCTTCTATGGACCCTGCTTGTCAGAGTCCAATGAACTTCTACCACTTGGAAGACCTGCATGCATTATAAGAATATTTTAACATATTAAATTAATACACACCATTACATAACTATCTAACAATATAATTCACTCTATTAGATCCTTATCTTGTCAAATTAATTACTCACTGTAGATATGTTGCTCAAACTCCATGATTGTGACACATATCACTAGTGTGTGCAATCTCAGGAACCTTTGACATATTAAATTCATTCACATTATTTATCTCTATCTACATAATTATACACTCATAATTGGATCTTATTTTTTCATATTATATGTTTGTTGTTATATCTGTTGAATACTCACCATTAAATCTCTTCTTGTAAAATTAGCTAAGTATAAAAACTTATAGAACTTTGTCTGAGAGGCCAACTTTGCACTGTTATAAATTTTGATATGCATAATTTCTAAACCTTAAATTTGAACCACATGATCACCTCTAATATGGGAATACATCCATATATAAATTTTCTCTTTAAACCTTCACATGTGTGAAATATTATGTCATTAAACTACTTACTTAGCCTTATTTGCTAAGATGACTACTTGAACCTAGATCTTTATATGACTACTCTGATGAAATTTGTTCACTATATTAAGAACTCAAATCGCTCATATCACCTCATATTGTCTCTAAAATATTTCCATACAATAAATATCATCTATAAATTACCTCATTAAGTCAAACACTGAAGAACCATGCAGGAACACTAAAGCTCATTGAATAACACTTTGTCATTATCATTCTAACACACATGACACATCATTAAAATCCTTGGTCACCTTGGATACATCATTTAAAAACCTCAAAAATGAGTAATGTATTAATATCCTACCATCTACAATAAAAATGGACCCTAGGGTTAGGAGGATCCCAACTATTTCACAACCAACCACTAAAAATTTAGAGTTGCAAAAATCATAACTTTTATGGTATCAAGATGAAGATTTATAGAAATTTTATGAGAAACAAAGAGTCAAATAGAGTATAAAGGTGAGGTATAGCTTATATAAGTTATTATAGGGTGTGTAGAGGAAGAATAACCAATTGGGGTACTCATTCATGAAAAATATCATCTCACTATTTGTATAGGTAAGTCTAAAATTTTTGTGGAAACTCAGCCACATACATTTTAAAGAAAGTTTGAAATGTTGGTAGAAGACAAACTCCATTCGCTCACAATTTTTTTTTGATTTTTTGGTAAAAAATCAACCCACCCCAAGGGGAAAAGGTTCTAAATTTTATTTTCACTTATAGCTCATTTCATGTGTAATTAATTCTAAAAATTTGGAGTGGAATCAGCCCACGATAAGTGCAAGAATATCTAAAAATGCCATATTAGGTCAGCCACTTGCAAGGAGGGGAACTCAGCTCATCTTAATCTTAGTAAGTGCCATAAATCTTGAAAATATTGTGTTGGGGTAGTAGTGTGTATAGAGATATATTCAATCCATTTTGAAGAGGTATGTTTTAAATAATAAATTTCTAAATTTTGAGGTTGAAGATGATGAAGAGGTCACAACCCTTATCCACTTTGTTAGGAAGGATGAGTAAGTTGAGGACAATTTAAGGTGTGAAAGTGTTCTAAATTTGTTATGCACTCATGGGCCATATATAAAGTATGGCTTTAATGGGTATTATATTTATAAAAAGGATCCATGGAAAATATTTACACTTACTTTTACATCATTGTAAGGCTTCCTTTATTTTGGGCAACCACATGAAGGTGAAGATATAATGAAGATCACTTGGAGTGACAAAGTTGGTCAAGACTCCTACATTATGGGCCTTGATAGTTTTCACATGGTAATTTTGAAGGTAGAAACTCCATAGGATCATGAGAAAGGTATGATTTCAATTATGTTCAATGTTACATCATTAAAAAAAATTAACCCATGTCATAGACTTCAAGGGACTTCCAATGAGAGACCTTTCAGAGTGGCAACAAGAAAAGCAAGGAAGGCTACACTTTCTGAGTTGGGACAACCACATCCATTTGTGTAAATTCATCTAATTCTTGGTTTGGTAATATTATCAAAGGTTGTAAGGTGTTTTCTTCACAAGGGGCCAATAAAGCGGCCAAAACTTATTATGGAAAGCCACTAAAGTACATAGAATGTTACTTGATTTCATGTTTCATGAACTCTGTAGACTCTAAAAATGAAACTTTAAGGCAAGTTTATGAAAGGGTAGAAAATTAGCTTGTGGATGATTGAATAAAGTCTAAATATTTTAATATAAATGAGCCTAGGTTAGACTTTAAAAAATCAAAAGCTATTTGGGAAAAATAGACTTGTATACACCCAAAAAAGTCCACAATTGTGGTGAAAAATCAGAATTATTTTTGCCCAGGAAAATCAAAAGATTTTTTGAATTGTTTTCACTTAGAAAAATTATAACTTTGTGTGATAAATTAGAAATTTTAATACTTAGAAAATTTCATGTTTTTTCATAAAAAATAGAGTTATTCATACTTGGTAAGTTATGGAAAAGAGGATTCATTTCATCACATTGTCTACACAAAAGGTATGTGCCACATGGTTTTCAAATTTGTTTTCATAATTCAAATGAGTAAGTCATTATTATTGTTTGATGAAGGAGGGTCAAGGAATATTTAGGGATGTAAAGGGCATGGGGTTGTATCCCAAGGGAAATTTGTTTCAAGGTAAAAGTACAAGAGAGAATGGTCATAAAGGGGAGCCTTAGTGTAATTTTTTGTTAGGTTGGTGATGATAATCCCAGCTATTATAATATGGTTTAAAATTATATTTTAATTCATTTTGAGGTTTTTTAAGTAATGGGTTAATCAAAGAGAGAGCTGATAATAAAAAAAATGTATTTTTGGGGCACTTTCAACGTTGTAGGGTATAAACATAACCATCATAAATTAAGGTACAAGTTTTATTTTGAAGTGATCCCCTCTAAGGTAAGGGAAAATGTGATTTTGAGGCATGAAATTGTAAATTTGAATATTTTCATAATGTTGGGGAAGTCTGATTTCATGATGTTACCCTCTAAGGGTGAGCGATAGAAGAATGTATTCATATTTTGGAGTCATGTGAGGTCTGAAATTTTCACATAACCCACTAATCAAGAGAGAAGTGGCTAGTTATACCTTTATTTTGGGGTGTGTGGACATGTGTTGGTGGTATTTTGGCTAAGGGTGGATTTCAAGCATGATGAGGATACTTACAGCTCCTCTAGTAAGAATATTTATCAGTTGTGAGGTCACTTTGGAGGGTGGGGAAACATAAACATCTTACATGTGTTATCAAGGTCATCCCCACACTTACTTCCATCCACTTCACTTGTGAAAATAAGGTGGAAAAATAATTCTGAGCTAATGTGTTTGTGTCTTATAGGAGCTATATAGGGGAAATCAAGGCCCAAATTTTTGAAGACTACCTTATTAGAATATACTTTTTTGGCCACTATAATGCTATAAATTTAGATAAATTTTCATTCCTATTCATCCTTTTGTCACATATAAGGTATGGGGCCCCAAGGAGATTGGAGGAAATAGATAAAGGTTGCTATTTTTTAATTTCTAGTTTTCACAAATATCAGAAGATCTTCATGTACAATAGTGAGGAGCTTCATCATGAGAAATTTTACCCATGGGAAGGACTAAGGATCAAGTTTTGCATAAATTTTATGGTGGGGATAGCTCTTTAGTTACTTCAATTACTTGAGGACAAGAAATTTTGGGTAGGGAGGATTGCCATGTCCCCATTTTGGACATGAGGATGTTGAATACCCTTAGCCTATTTGTTCTTTGTTTATAAAGGATAAGATAATTTGAATTAAGAGGAAACATGTTTTAATTATAAAATTCAAAAATTTGCTTTATTATCTAACTTTCACTTAAGTTGTGGTATTTTAAGGGTCATGGGCACCCAAAACCTTAAGTGAGGGTTATAAAATAACTAATATTTTATTTAAAAGTGTAGTTTCCCTCCAAAATTTCAATTCCCCTCATAAAGGAAAGGATATAAAAGTAAAGGACGGGATCATTTGAAAGGGATGATAATTTTGATATTCAAATCTTGGAATTTGAGCATGAAACACTTGAGCCATTTTCCTTGAAGATGAAAACCTTAAAATAAATAGATCGAGATTTTAAACCCTCATTTTTCCATGGGGAAACTTAACCTTAGAGCTTCCATAGATCATCAAATTTAGAAAAAGATAAAAAGAAGGGTTTTCAAGTGGGGCAACTTGCTTATGGAGGTTGGTACTTAGATTTGGGAGTCATTTTCTAGTGTTTGAGATTTATTTCTTTCCCTAATAATATTTTTAATTTTATTCTAATATTTTCCATCTGGGCTGAGTTGGTATAGGGTGTATTCGATAGGGTTTGAGTTATTTTTCTTTCCCAAACCCTGATCTGATTTTTGTATGAATTTTCTAGCATTTGTTTAAGAATTTCTAAGGCATTTTGAAGGGTTCTATGGCATCAAATATTTTGGATAAATTCATATATTTTATTCTCTATTTTTCAATAATTTTGTCAAAATTATTACTTCATAAATTACCAAAAAATAGGCATTAATTCCAAAATTATTTTTAGTAATTTTGGGTTGATTATTTGGTCATAAATTTGGATAAATTGAACTGAAGGGGCAAGTTATTGATTTATTAATTTTCTCCAACTTTAGAATCTAGGGTTTGAATGGAAACTCTCATTTTCTTACCTTGTTTATTTATTGGAAATTTTTCAAATTATTATTAGGGTTTCAATTGTATTTTTGTAGCCTTGTTGTGATCATTTAGGGTGTTAGGGTTTGATGGAATTAAAAGTCAAAATTGATAATTTTCCTTGGGTTTTACAAAAAAAATAGAATTCACAAAATATCCTATTTTGGGGATATTACACACTTATATTTTTATTTTGGGATAGATTAGGCTTGTTTTTTCATCATTTTTGATGTATCATTAGGGGTAATATCTTTCACACTCCTTTGAATATCTAGTCAAGCAAGCTAAATAGGGACTTTCTTCAGAAGGATAGTAGGCTAGGCATCTAAGTATTTCTAATGAAGATATTTATACACCAATTTTATACCAATATCTCTCAATAAATATTTATGCAATAATATTTTGAATGTTTTCAAGCATTATCCTCTTTTTTTACTTTCTAATTGCTTACAAGTGCCTCATGTATCTTTGTCTCTACATCAAAGGATTGGACACAAAATTTAATATGAAGTAAGGAAAGGAAATTATAAAGTATGATAACCAAATAAACTGCCTCAAATAAAAATATCATGTAAAGTGTCAAATCAAATCTCAAATCTTAGTATCTCAACTACCCAAATAGTTGGATCAGACACAATGATAATGAAAGACCATGCATGGGAAAAGGTAGAACCATTACATCATCCATAAAACAAAATTAAGAGGGGAGTATCATAAAATTCAGCAAGGACAATAAAGGGGGAAATAAGCAAAGGGTATACCATCACATGAAAAATAAAATCTAGGCAGAAGATACAGAACAGAGGGTGAGAGACTCTAAATTTATGGATGAACAAGAAAGTTGAGAATAGTAGCTGGAAATAAATATAGGAACTACTATGATTGGGTATGATACCAAAGTCAAAATCATAGAAAAATAAAAATAATACTCCAAATATCCATTTTGGGAACCCCATAGTTGAGGATACTAGAACAACCTCAAGAAAAGCATGGGCTAAAGGGCCATTAATGGAAAATAGATGAATATTAGGGACCAAAAGAGGTGAAATGAATTGGTAGATATGATTAAAAAAACTCAAGAATGAGCTAAAGTTCTAACCAGATCATAACCCAAGAAAATGGACTATTTAAAGATATAATAACCAAACAGTGTGCAACATAGATAATAATGGGAGTCTAGGGTGGATGCATGTAAAATTGAGTATGCAAACCACTATAGTATAAAACAGAAAGATGAACTACATAGATATTATCTAATTTCCACTGAGATAATAAATGATAATTAGAGTCCTATTTATGATGACTATGTGAGGAGTCATGTATAGGAAGCTGACACACTTCAACTCTGGGAACTCCCCTTCTTTGATAAAGAAAAATAATTGGTTAGATTTTTTGTCTCCAAGATTCACAAAGATAAGATGTATTTTTTAGGGAAAATGATGCAAATCATAAAAACATATATTTGTAAATATATGGAGTTGTTTTAGACTAGTGTTGATATAAGGGAAGTGGTGGGAAAGTGGGGAGAAATTGACTTAATGACACACTAGTTCAACTACAATAAAGGGGGATATTCTTTCCCTATACCCAACATAAGTGATAAGACCACTAGGGAAGTATCATGATTGGTTAGCACCAAATTATCTCCAATGAGATAGTGGGAATAAATTATTCAAAGCTACCTATTTATAATTGATGAAATGGTGAAGGGAACCCAATTCAATATGGCGAAGTATGTGGTAGATTCAATCATTGAGGAGGACAAGAGGGAACTTATGGGTAAGGAGAGTTTACATTTAATGATATCCTCATGGTGTTGGTATTTAATTATATCCTCATGGTGTTAGTATTTAATTATATCCTCATGGTGTTAGTATTTAACGATATTGGAGTTCCCAAAGGAAGAGATGGGGTAGGGGGATATACTTTCCCCAAATACCATAGATCCCCTATGATAAAGTATCAAGAATTTACCTACCTGGCATAATCACCTCAAAATATAAATCAAGGATTTTGCCCTAGAATACACACTTGAGATAATCCATATAGGAATAATGGTGCATCTTGAATATGCCACCAAAAATGGTGAAGGGTTAATTTTGATTCATGGTGATACAATATTTTTTCATCAATCAGATCAAGTTGAATGATAAAAATATGTCCCCTTAGATTAATTTACCCTATGAATTTACCATTTAATACTTAATAGATGCATTAAATGACATAAAAATGTGGAGAATATTAGAGTGGACACCCAAAAAAATGATGCTGACATCCATATTCTACACACCACTTATGTGTAATAGGGAAAAATGGCCACAAAGAAAGCTGATGAAGTGTAAGGATGGGAGTGTGATATTATTTAGGTTATTCACACTACTAATTGAAACCACTAAAATGATATGATGATATAAGGGCCAAAATTCAAGGATACCTTTATCCTCCACATCTAATCTAAGAGGTTGAAGCACCTATATAAGCCATGAAAAGGATAGTGAAAGGAGAGGAACTTGACTACCTTTGGACATGCTAGTTGGATCAAGTGAAGGGGATCCAAATGAAATTTTCAAGAGAATACAAGGAAGATAAGAAAGGAATGCCTCCTCACCATATAAACATGAGACAAAAGGGAGGGAATAACAACCTCCCATGTAGACACCTAGGAGCCAAGAAGAAGTGGAAGCTATAGGTGAAGCCTCAGAATGATAATAGGAGTAAAGGTAAATATTAAGTAAGGAATTATAATCTATAATCTATGTACATGAGTCAAATTTCCCATCTTTAGAAGAGGTGCCTATAATGAGAAAGAAAACAAGGTGTGAGGAATTATCTTGGCCACCCTAACCTGAAGTAGAATGGTGATCGATGTCAGAACTAGAGGAGAGGGTGTCATCTCCACTAACTAAAGAATAAAAATGGAAAGGTATAATAAATGTGGATAGAATAGAATGGTCATCTGGACAATAATAAGAGGAACATATGATGGAATAAGAAGACCATGTTGGTCATAGGACCCAAATAGAACATGTCTTGGAAAGAACCTTGTCTAACCAAAAGGATGAGGAGATATTAGAGGAACCCATAGGGAATATATTTGAGCACCCTGAAGAGGATATTAATCTCCTAGATGAATTTTAGGATGGGTAGTTATAGGATAATAAAATGAGTAATTACAGGCTGACCTAGGATGAGAAGGATAAAAAGGAAGAGTGAAGAAAGATGAGTCCATCCTTGTATAATACAACCCCCCATGATAGGGCATAGAAATAACTAAGGAAAGATGAAATAACACTATTCAAGAGTATCTATAGATTAGCATGCAAGATGTACACCTATATATTTGGGATTCTTTGGTGTCAGACCAGGCCTCTTTGACAACCCAAATATATTCACCCTTTACCTTGGAATATTTTAGGGAGGATCCCATTTATGAGGTACCCAATAAATTTGAGGTCCCATCTACCAAAACCAACCATTCAGGATTAGAAATTATTTTTAAAAAATCTCACTTATATTCTTTGGAAGAAAGAGAAAATAAACTTGAGAAGGGTATGGTTAGTAGAACCTGATATGTTGTACATGCATTGATCTAGAGAGTTGTAGATACTCCTCTTTGGATTAGGAATAATGACCTATAAATAAGAAAGCACTAAATAAATGGTTGATTAGTTAGATAGTAGGGTGGATTGCCTAGAGAGATAGATCTAAGAAGCATGATCTTCCTTGGAGGCTACCAATCCAAATTTTTAGACAATAAAGATCTAAAAGTGAAAGATATAGTACTTGCATATCTCATAGAAGATACTAAAAAGAAATACAATAAGTGCTTGATAAATGAATAGGTAAATTTGACTAATTATAGAAACAAACAGATTGATATGAATGCTAAATAAATTAGGTGTGTTTTACAAAATAGGGTGAGGCTTTATGATCAGGAAAAAATTCTAAAATTGGGATTTGGTTGAAGTCTAAAGGGTGAAAATAGTTTGTTGTTTATTTGTCACACAGTGACCATTGGTAGTTAGGGTGACCGTCGATAGTTGGAAAACTATTAAGGGTTATGGATAGACAATCAATGGTTAGGGTGACCATTAAAAATTACTATAAATTGGTTTGATAAGGTTAAAAAATGAGAATCTAAAAAGTGGTTTTGGGCTAGGTTGGTTGCAAAATAAAAATAAAGTAACTAATTAGTGAAAAAAAGATACTTAGCTTATTGGTTGCTAATTTGAAGATGGGTCAAGGGATCTGTTGGTGAAGCTTAGAGTAATTTTGGTAGAGTAACGATACTTGGTTTTTGGATGATAGATGATAATGCTTCATATCTCTATCACACTTGTTGGTTTACTCTGATTCTAGATATGGGTGACTATCAATAAATTTTTGATCCATTTCATGTCCTCGTTTTATAAAATGGATGGAGAGGTGAAACAATAGGGTTATCAATAAGTTCAACAAGTAGTTTAAATTTATCTTTCACATGCATTAGCTCACACATAAATTAGATAAGCTAAATATTAAAAATCAAGATGGAGTTGATTAGAGTTAACTATTCAGGTGGTGGGAAACTGATCATCGATAGTCAAGCCTAACCATCGATGGTTAGGGTGACTATTAATAATCAAGGGTCAATTTTTTAAGTTGGTTAAATATAGTTAAGGTGAGTTAGGTTTAGGGTCAACAGTTTATGAGATAGTCCCTAGGGGGTCCCAAGGTGGTTTAAGGGTTAGTTTGACATCAAGAACCATCATGTGTGGTTTTATAGTGTCTACATTTTACCCCTTTTGTTATGTAAGTTGTATTAGCAAGTTGTAAAACAAAAATGGATTACAGGTCAAAGGTTTGGTTTCCCTAAACATGGGAGGAGGTGTTCACCCTCAAACTAGGAATTGATGAGGTAAAATAGAATTAGGTGTAGGTATGATGAGTGGGTAAGTGTGGTGACAAAGTGGGTGGTAAATTAGGAATTGAAGAACTAACACATGTACAAAGTGTGACTAATTTCAATGGCCAAGATCGTGTATTGACTAGGTTTTCATGGTTGGTAAAATTTAGGTCAATATTAGAAGCACAAGTGATAAGTGGACCATGAGATCATATATGGTGTCTAGGATAGACTTGTAAACTCAAGTCTCCTAGATAAGGTTAGTGTTTTCATTAGGTATCCAAGGTAAGAAGTGCTCTTATGAAGACATGAATTGGTCAGGTGTACGTAAGGTAGTGTAATTAAAAAATGTTCAACTTGGCAAATATAGTAGGTATAGTCAAAAATACCAAGGTAAAATCATTGAAAAATATGTGATAGTCAAGCTAAAATGACTAGTGGCAAGGTAAGGTGGTTGGTTGGCAAGGTTGATAGAGAAAGGATTTCTCCATTGATGGGTAGTTGGATTGGGTGAGTGGGTAACAAATTTTGTGTGAAAATTTATGGTTAGAAGGGAAAAAATCCCTAAAATTTTGACCATCGATGGTCATGGTTGATGCTTGAGGTTGACCATCGATGGTCACCCTGACCATCGACAGTCACATGTCAACCCTAAAAATGGTGAAGACAAAAGATCATTGGGGGTTCTATTTTCTCATTTGATCATATTAACCCTCAATGACTAGCTCTTAGCATGTTGTGAGTGAATGGTGATGGTTTGATGGTTTACTAAGTTTACTGAGTTTGTGAGATTATGTGATTGAGGTGGATCAAGTTAACATGATCCAAATGTAGATGGGATGAGGGAGAGTGTAAATCTAGGTAGTGGTTCCTAGGGTTCCTCTTTGATGACAGTCAAGGAATGAGGTAGGGCTTATTTTAAATTGGTAGAGTAGTTTTAAATTTTGTAAATGAATGTGTATGTGAATTTTATTATTGTTGATTATTTGACTTAGGGTTAGGGTTTTGACCTAGGTTTAGGTTTGGATAGTTTTTTTTGGGTTTGGGGTTCAAATGATAGGTTAGATGTAAATTTATAGGGGTAGGGTAGATAAGGGAGGGTAGAAGTAATTTTGTTAGGTTTGTCTTAGCTATTGTGGTGTTTGGCAAGTGTTATTGAGGGTAGGGTTTAGGTTTGATTACTGATAGTCACTTTATAGTGATCATTATTGGTCTTTCCCAACCATTTTTTATCATTATTTATCATCAATAGTCAATTATCGATCATTAGTGATCGATAATCAACTATTGATAGGCTATATTATGGTGACCATTAGTGGTTGATCACCTAACCGTCAATGGTCAACTATATGAATTAGTCTACCATCAATAGCCAATGAAAGGTGGGTAAGGTTTAGAGATTGAAGGTTGGTTGTGAGGGTAATATTAATGATAATGTAGTGAAGAGTTAAGGTCAAGGGTTAAATGGTCAGGTAATGGTTGGATGTTATAGGTTGATTATGTGAAAGTTTAGATAAGATAGTTTAAGGGTTTTGATTTGTAGATAAGTCGTGAGTATATGTTATAGTAGGCAAATTATCTAAGCTGAATAAAATAGGAGGTTAGTGTGATAGATAAAATTTATAGGCAAAGTATGTTAGTGGACTAAGGTTTGTGTTTGTTATTGAACCTTGTAGGCACAAGAGAGGATATAGAAGAGGGAAAAAGGGCCTTGGCTTCTAGATAAGATTCAACATGGGATGATTGATGGAGACTAGGAACATATGGAGGACATGGGCCTTAGAGTCATGAGGTACTACTAGTATGTACCTCGTGACACTATGATGTTATTGGCACTCATAAGAGATGGGATCCTACCACTAACACCTTCTTGCTTCTTATAGGTGAGCTAATGATCTTGCCTAAGGACATCCATAGGATAGTATGGCTACCCATATGAGGTGAGTTGATTTACCACATTGAGAGTGATGAGTGGGATGGGAAAATGGATCTTTTGTATAGAGATGACCTCAATTTTATGAGGTGGTATTCAAGCAAATTATATTACACACCATTGTATTAGAAGGATAGGGATGTGAGGTAGTTTTTCATGATGATGATGATAGTAGTGACATGTTATGCATTACTAGATTCTAGTAGTAGGATGTTCCCTTACTTTTTGTTGGGGGTGCTCATGGAGATGTAGTTGGGTCACATAGTGTTCATGTGGGCACCTATGTTATTGGTTTAAATTTATTGATATTTGTGGGGATTTTATGCCTATAAGAGATATGGGATCAGTGTCAATTTTTTATTCATTATTGGGCATATGAATACATCTGGGTTCTTCAACCTATAAGCTTACCTTAGGAGGGCTTTACATAGATGGATTATAGGGTTGGGTATATGAGATGCAAAAGTGACTATGATTTCTTAGGACCAAGAGGAGGATCACATAACATTGACTAATACAAGGGATGATTAGATGCCTTAGTCATTGGGAAGGTGATTTGGAGACCATATGTTAGGTTTTCATGCTAGGTGCATTACAGAAGGCATACTCTGTCTCTTTAGAGCTATAAATGGATATATGGTTGGTAAGACCATGAGATAGAGTTGATTCCATTTGATAAGGTATAGAGGTAGTTTAGTTTCATGTAGGGTATACCTAAGGCATTCTCAAGATATAGGAGGGATGATGTAGAGTTTCCACTACCGACTCCATAGCCTATGCATGATGTCATTAACCATGAGGATTTTCATATGAGGATAAAGATAAATTATGTAGGTGTTATAAATGGATACGCTGCCTAGTATTAGGTACACTATGATGCAATTAATATTGGTCCTGAGGATGGGGGTTAGTAGGATAAATATGTTGATGCATGAGGAGATGTTTAGTAGGTTTAGATGTCATGGGTTGCCTCAGATGTATAGGTGGTGACTACTGAGAAGGACTAGGCACAAGTAGCTCTGACCATATCACAGGCATCTTTGGTAGTATCATAGGCATCTTTGGTAGTAACATAGGGTCAAGTGGCCACTTTTATAGGGGAGAGAGATCAAATTCGGTCTTAGACATCCTTGGTGATGCAGGAAAGAGATTCTCTTTGGTAGGTAGGAGAAGGAATACTAGCAGCTACAAGACCAATAAATACTATCTCAATGCAAAGATATGTAATGACCATGAAGGATCTATAGCATTATGATGCCTTAGTCTTTAGATATTTTCTAGATGTGCCCCAATGGAGTGAGTATAGGGATTATATTATAGGAAGTGCTAGCACAGTGACACCAAGTTAGTGGGCCACCTCTGTAGGTAGATAAATAGGTACATAAGTGCATGCTCTAGGAGGTAGTGGTGTGTTAAGATCATAGATTTGTAATGAGACATTATATTTTTGATGTTCCACGTGATTTTGATGCCATCCTATGATTTGATGCAATGAGATGTATATTTTTTTCGAGAGACATGTATATTTTGTAGACATTATGATGATTATTTATGAGATATAGATGTGATCCATTGTTTATGGTTTGTGGCTCATGGTTGTGATGTTCATGTTGATCATTGATGATGTCATGTTGATTATGGTTATGATCATGATGATGTTGATGTTGACTCACCTAGCTAGGCATGTGATGATATGTCTCTTTAATTTATGTTCATGATAATGTTAGATATGGATTGATGTTATTGATGTGATTATGATGTGATGGTTATGGATGACTATGATGATCCTGATATGATTATGTGATGCTAATGTGATGTATTTGATGATTAAGATGATGGTTATGACATTATTATTATGGTATTTTATGGATATTTCTTATTTAATTTCATGTTTTTAGATGATTATAATTATGATATTGATATGATTATGGTTATGGCTATTGGTTGTGCTTAGGTGGATAAGGTTATGATGTGATTATTGTTATGGGTATGTATTATGGATTATAGTTACATGAATTTTATAAATGGTAAGATGTTTATGATGTTATGATGATGTTTATTATGTCATTATGATCATGGTGTTCATGTTGAAATTTAATGAGTATATGCTTCCTCATTTATATTTAGGCATGTGTTGGATATGGTATATGTGATTATGACTTGGTGATGGTGATAGTTGATTTATTTATGGAGTTTATGATTATACTAATGATGTCTATTTTTGTTTATGATGTGATGATGATATTATGAGATATGGTTATGATTATGGTCATTTTTTTTAGATTTAGGTGAAGTACATAGGGTAAGTTAAATAACAAAACCAGATGTGAGAAAGAGAAGACAAACCAAAGACAAAAATTTAATTAAAGATATCAAAAAATAAAAGAGAATAAGTTGGAATTATGCTTCATCTTTAGCCAGGACTAAAACAAACTGAAGTTTTATTGGCTTAAGGAACATAATCCCTTTGAATGTTTTGCATTAGCATGTGTTAGTTGGTTAAAAAGGTGTCTTGATCACATAATGTCAAGTAAGCTCAAATTCCCTTGCTTATAGAGTGTATGAAGGGGAGGGAATTAAAAATGAAATTTTTTTTGGAGAATATCCTACCTACTATATACATCACCAAAGACCCAATATAAATAAGTTCATGTCATATGATGTGTAGACTGATCGATGCAGAAAGTCTACATATGAAAGATAATTGTAGCTATCAAAATTATTTTTCTATTTATTAATTTTTTATAATGGTTCTTTTTCTATTATGTTGTTTCTTGTGAAGGTTGTGGAAGTTGATCAATGTAGGAAGCTTCTAAGAAATTACTATGCTTTGACAAATGCTTTACTCAGCCATCCTTCAATGTAGTGGTCTAAGTTTTGTGTGCTTTTTCAAGTCTTTTTTATTGTTGTCCTTCAAGGGAATAGTTTACCTTATATTGAGAAATTTTGATATCTTTTTGATAGTTGTCCTTCCAGGGAGCAGTCTATAGATGCTAGGAATGACCCATGATAGTTTTTTATTATGATTTTGCTTTTTTTATTTTTATTTTCTTGACATAGACTTGATTATATAGGCTTAGAGTTTCACCTTTTAAAAAGGCAAAACTAAAAGCACAAGAAGATTTATTAGGTGTATGAGAATTTTAGGTGATAATGACCATGGGAATACATCCTATCAAAGGGGCAAAAAGTACCATAAAAATCATGCCATGGGTAGAGCTATGGTGCCCATTGTTCAATATTAGGCTATGACTATGATGGATAATCACATGATTCAATTTTAATCAATTATTCAAAAAATAAGGAGATGAATGTGGTTTTAAAATAAGGGATGAGATTAAGTTAGACAAAAAGTGAGTTTGATACTATTTTAACAAAAGAAAGGACGTAGATACAAAACATTAAGGGGATCAAGCTTTTGGTTCCCTTCAATAGAGAATAATGTGTAAACTCTTGATCCATACTTGTGAATTATAATATAAGGTCTAAGCCACTTGAAATCAAATTTTCCTTACTTGATTTTCTCCATACTAGTGGCATGTTGATTTTCCTTGAGGATGAGGTCTTCGATATTGAATTATTACACTTTAAGGTATTTTTTATAAGCATGCTTGACTTAGTCTCAATAGACACAATGATGAGTGAGTGCTGGTAAATGAAATTCATCAAGTAGCTCAATCTAGGATAAACATTCTTGATCATAATTGCTATGAAATATGAGATCTCATAAAGATATGTAAAGAGAGAGAATTTGCACTTTGAGAGGCAAGATGGCCTCAACTCCAAAAAATAGAGAGAAAGGGGTATCACCCATAGGGGTTTGAACACTAGTATGATAAGCCCTTAAGGCAAAGGGGATGTGTAAATGTCAATCTCGACCAGATGTATTAACCATTTTAGTTAGCATGATATTGAGAGTTTTGTTAGAGGATTTTGCTTGTCTATTAGCTTGTGGATGATATGGCAAAGAGAAACTTAGTTTGATATTGAACACATCACAAAGACCGTGGACTTCTTTGTTTTTAAATATTTTCCATTATCGATGATAAGTTTTTAAGGAACACCAAAATGATAAATGACGTGATGATTGATAAATTAAATAATTTTTTTAGCTTTTATAGAGATGAGAGAAATAGCCTCTACCCATTTGATAAATTATTTAGTCACAATGATGATAGAATGATGTCACTATGAAGAACAAGGGTTAATTTCACTAATAAGGTCAAAACAAAATTATGAGAAGGGCCAAAGATATTTGGGTACGTGAAGACTATGGCTAAGTATATGATGACAATTATCATGTTATTGACATTTGATGCACTTTTTCACATAATAACAATAATATTGGTTAAGGGTAGGCTACTAATAGCCAAGGAAAAGGATGCATTTAGTGGTGGCTAGGCCACTAATGTGTCCCTCATAGATCCCATCATGCATTTTTCTAATAGTATGAGAGGCTTCATGACTACATAGGAAATGGAAGAGAAAATCATCAAAGCCACATTTATAAATAATTTCCCATAGTATGGTATAATGTGAGGTACTATAGATAAATTATCTTCAATCATTCCTAGAAAGACCAGAGGGAATGATGATAAGGTTGAGATAGTCAAAGGTCTGTTGATACTAAAGGTCAGGTTGGGTCTCCTTCACATTAAAAATGGTGGGAGAATCTGATTTGACATAAGAGGATTGGGTAATTCTATGGATAATGATAGATAGCTTATATTCTAAGGGTGTAGATGGGATTTGAGAAGTTAGGGAAGCTATCATATCGGCAAACTTGTTCATAGATCAAGGAGTGGTTTTGATATAGTAGCGTTTAAATGATGCTAAGATTACATTAGCTAATTATTTGTATTATTGTAAGACATCATTATTACATTGATAAGAGCCATTTATTTGATTTACCATGAGTTGAGAGTCACCAAAAATGTTTATCATTTTGACTCCCAAGTCTAATGCAATTTGAAGACCTATCACTAGAGCCTTATACTTGGCCATATTATTGGTACATTTAAAATATATCTTGAAGAATACAGGAAGAGGTTCACTATGAAGGGTAATAATGATGATTTCAACTTACCCACCATGTTGACATTTTAATCCATTGAAGAACATCATCACTTGATAGTGAAGTATGCCTAAGAGAGGGTTGTAATGGATTCATTGGGAAAGTCAAGAGGAGGAGGTTGATCATCTACTAAGGGTGCTTTGACCAATTGGTCAAAAATGACTTGCCCTTTAATTGACTTATGCTAAAATAACTCAAGGTCAAACTTAGCCAAAAGCATGAGCCACATGGCTGTACATTGATTTTAGTATGGCTTGGATTGCATATACTTGAGTGGATCGATATTGGTTATGACATAGGTCTTGTGGTTAAGAAGGTAGTGGAGAAGTTTGGTGGCCATTAAGGCCAAGGCTAGGAAAATTTTCTTGGTATGGGTGTATTGAGTCTCGTACTCTATAAGTGTGTGGCTTAGTAGATAGATTACTATTTATGTTGTTCATCCTGATGAGCAAGCATTACCCCTAAGGAGTGGTCAGTGGCAAAAATATAAAGGTAAAAATGTTTATCATCCTTGGGAGGAATAAGGATAGGTGGAGATAGAAGGTACTCTTTAAGTGAATCAAAGGCCTTTTGATAGCCGTTATTCCACTTAAAATATACATCCTTATTTAAAACGTGATGGAATGGTTGGAAATGATTTGAGAGCTAAGAGATAAAGTGACAAATGGATTGGAGCTTCCCCTGCAAGATACAGAGTTTCTTGAGGTGGGTAGGAGGAGGCATGTCTAATATTGCTTTGATTTTGATAGGATTAAATTCAATTCCCTAAAGGGAGATGATAAACCCAAGGAGATTTCCTGATAAGACCCCAAAAATACACTTCTTAGGGTTAAGGCAAACATGGTAATGGATGATTCACTCATAGATAATCTTAAGAATGACCAAATGGTCTTTACAACATTTGGATTTTCCAAGAAGGTCATCGATATAGTCTTCAATGATTTTTTGAATAAGGTCATAGAAGATATAGGCTATGGTGCATTAGTAGTTTGTACCAATGTTCATTAGTCCAAAAGGAATAACCCTATCGCATAAAGTTCCCCATGAGATGATGAAGGAAGTTTTGTGTTGATCTTTACGGGTGATTAGGATCTGATTGTAACTCAAGAATCCATCCATAAGAGATAACATCTCATGGCTAGCTATAATATCAACTAGTTGGTAAATGTTTGGTAGAGGAAAGTCATCCTTTGGGAAAGCAATGTTAAGGTCATGAAATTCCACATAAATGTGTAGTCCCCTTATGGATTTAGTGATACGTACACTATTGGAGACCCATTGGTGGTAGTAAATGGGTTGAATAAAATTGATGGTTAGGAGACGTTGAAGCTCTTATTTGAAGAGAAAGGCTATGTGAGGGTGCATTTATCAAATTTTTTTCCTAATAGGCTTGGCATCATAGTTGATGACTATGTTTTGGGTAGTAATGGAAGGGCTGATTCATGGAATTTCACTATAATAGCAAGAAAATTCTATGTTGTGGTCTTGTAGGAAGGAAGGGAAATTTTGAAGATCGTCAGAGTTTAGCTATTGGCCAATTTTGATAATACATGAGTTATTTAGAGTGCCCAAGTTCATATCCATAGTGGATTCATTCAACATGGTCAAAGTCTTAAGAGGAGGAGATTTGTGGATAGAGGAATATTTTGTACCAAGATAGGTGAGAATGGAATCATCATCTTGACACTAAATGGTATTAATGGTAGGAGAGTCATCTCATATCAACTTAGGGTGGGTCAAAGGAATGGTTATGGTCACCTCATCCTTTTAATAAGTCAAGGGTTCAATGCTAATCATGTGGATGAAAAAAATTTAGGGGGGATGATGTTAATATCTTCAACTATTGATGGTGGAGTGGAAGGTGAGGATGGGATTTCCTTGTCAATGATGGTAATAGGAGGTGGTTTGGTTTGATATTTAAGTGGTGTGAAACCAAGGCCATGATTTTTGTGAAGTTTTTGGGTTTTTATTGGAAGTAACTCATGTGGCCCATGTTCATACCAACATAGACCAAATCCTCTCTAAGCACACCTATAAATGTATATCTAGGCAAAGTTTGGTTTGTCTAGATAAGAGAAACTGGAGGTGAATGGTTGAGGTGAAAAAGAGGTGGCAAAATTGTCAAGGGGTTTATCAAGTACCCCATAGATAAAATTGGTTTGAAAATTTGAGGGTCCAAAAGGAATAATGGTTCTGATATTGGGGTCATAACCAAGTTAGTGGTCAAGTTTCCCATACTCTTGGGATCAAGGAAAGTGTCAAGTGTGAGAAGGTGATACTCTCCCACTGAAATATGTTAGAAGGTTGATTTTAAAAGGTCTATTTTAGATATTTGGGTGGAAGTAATAGATGAAATGGTGGGGGATTATATGGTAGAGGGAGGCAAAGATTCATCTTTTACCAGTGAATGTTTTTTGGATTGGGGAAGGAGAATGTCATTGGGTTGGTACATCATGTTACATGATGTGAAAGGACTTAGGTCAGCCTATATGGTAACAACTTGACTTTCATTTTAAAATTTGATGCATCGATGCAAGGTGGATGACATGTATCCCATAGAATGGATCCAAGGGTGTCCTAGTAAAACATTATACTATAACTCACTTTCTATGACATAGAAGAGCTCAATAAGCATGCAAGGTCTTAGATGAATGTAAAGGACAATATTTCCTAAATTAGTGGCCATGGTATCATTGAATGATTGAAGTACCATTGAGGTTTTTCACATAATATTTTTGAGTAATTTGAGTTGGTTGTATGCAAAAGAGATAATGTTGATACTATCTCCCCCATTAGTCATAACCCACTTAATGTGGGTTTCGTTGATATACGTGGTAATGAAGAGGGGAGGATCTAGGTCATCTAAATAGATGGAAGGTATTTCTGAATCTTTGAAGGTAACAAGATTGGAAATTTGAAGAGATATAATAAAGGCTAATAGAGGTTATGGGTCTTCTGATTAGACTTATATAGATTGTAAAACCTCTATCATTACTTGATGGTGATGGGGTGAGGTATTGATTAGTTCATACAAGCTCATATTAATCAGCATTTGGTGAAGCTATTTTAGAACTACTCATTGGATTGATTCAGAAGGGTTGGAGTGAGAGGGTCCTAAGATGGACACTTTGGGTTTGGTTGAAGGTAAAGGTGTTTAATGTTGGTTAGGTGGTTGGGTGGTAGAAGAGGGATATGTCCATGGAATGGATACCTTTGTCTTTCCCTTATCCTTCAATTAAGCATATGATCATGTGACCACATGAATGGTATGTATTGGGGGAGGATTTAGGCTAGATGATTACTTCAGTTCCTCTTCACTCTAAGGTTAGAGTGGAGGATTAGGTAGGTGTTAGGCGATGGCTATTAATTCTTGGATCAATGTTGGGCTCATAAGAGGCTCATCTAATAATAATTCATCCTCGTGATACAACTGATGGGCTATCACTTGAAGAGATTTGTAGTTCTTCATGTCATGCCTAGGTGTCTTATGGTATGAACATAGTAATTTATCATTGTACCAAGATGGTTTAGGACTGTGTGGGTCGAATGGTCTAATAATTGGTAAGGTTAAGAAAGATGTTTACAGTATCCTATGTAGGATGTTTGAGTAAGACTCGAGAAAAAGTATCAAAGGTAAAGGTATCTTGGTTTTGGGAGTTGAGGTGTAAGCCCTTTAGGAGTGGGCTTAGTGGTAGAGGTTTTGGGTAAATGAGCATTCTTGGTGGATAGTTTTGGTTTTGGTAGAAAGGTTGATAGCTTGGGGTTAAAAGGTTTTGAGGTAGATGTTTGGGAGATAGGAGGTATGTTCATGAGGGCTTCAGTGAAAATAGGTATGGATGAAAATAGGAGGGATGGTGTAACCAAAATTGGTGGTTGGGTTTTGATTTGGATGGTTGGTTTCCTAATTAAGGTAGAGGAATGAGGTCCCAAAATAGAGGGAAAAGTACAGACGAGAGGTAGAGTTTTGGTTTTTGGGATTTTAGGTGGTTTTACCTTCTTTATTGGCTTATATTGAGGTTTATTTGATAGGTTTAATGGGATTAAATCCAAATTTATTGATGTGTGAGTAATGTTATGAGTTGGCAATGTTCCAAGATTCTTGGTGGGTTTGGTTATAATGGTAGAAGGTGATTTAGTAACTTTGGGTGAGTTTTGTTCTGATGGTGTCGTTATAGTTTGATGGGTAGAGGTATCTAATGGTTGGATTATGATGATAGTAGATTTGATAATGGGAAGGGTAGATTACTATGATAAATAAAGATCTTACTTGGTTTTATAAGGGATTCTAATCTATTTCCAAAAGCTATCTTGATCGAAGTTAGGGTCATATATGAATTCCATGTTTTTAACTAGTATGGAGAAATTTTTATAGATGGGTCTAAGCCCTTTAGTAGTGGATTCAAAGGATAAGCCCAAGGGTCAAGAGAGAGGAACAAATACTTCAGCTATTTCTTTATTACTAGGTTCCAAGGTCTGGGGAGGTAATTCCTTAGTGGAAGGTGTAGGTAAATGGGTTTCTTCCCTAGGAGTGATCTCTTAAAGAAGACTAGATTGTTGTATAATTGAGGAAAATTATAAAGTGTGAATGGCTTCCTCCTATGATGTGCATATTAGAGGAGAGGTTGGTGACTCCACAACATCAATAAGTAGAGTAGGGAAAGAGGTGATTCATTCCATAGTCTCCTCAGTAATGAGTTCACCAACAACCATATTGACAATATGGACCTCATGATTATGAGAGGATTATACTTTATTTTATTTATTGGAAAAAGGAGCATGGTTGGGGAATGGTTTTCTGAATATGTCAAGTGATTGATTCAGGGTTACATTGGGGTTATCAAACACAAGATCCCCTTTATCAATGAGATTTTGGATAATGTTATTAAAGATTTACACCTAATAACATCATGTCTAATGACTTGGTGAAAGGTTCATAATTTTTTATCCTTATACCAACTAGGTATAGGATTAGAAGAATCAAATTAATATGAAGGTTTGATCAGATGGAGTTGTATGAGATTGTCTTTTAATAATTTCTATAAGATTGAAGTTTATGACTCCCTAAGTAGAGTAAATTACTTCTGGGTGTTGTATTTTGGGTTCCTAGTGTTTTGATTGGAGGAATTAGAAGAGTTAGATTGGTTAATAAAGGGTGGAGGGGTGGTCTTAAGGATAACCACATGTGTGGTTCCCTTATTTTTAGAGTTAGTGTTTGTTTGGTTGTTGGGATTAGAGGAGGAAGCCTCATTCAATTTGAAGGTAGAATTATTGTTTCATAATTTCAATTTCCCCTCATAAATGGCTCTATTCTCCAGTTTTTGTGCCATGGTGAAATATTCATCAAAGGTCCTAAAGCTTTAAACCCATAAATTACAGGAGATGTGTTTGGAGCAATCCCAAGCAAAGAGTTCAATCAGCTCAAGTTAGAGTAGGGAGAAGGAGAGTTGGTTTATCAGACTTCTCCAACAAGCTAAGAAGTGAGTAATGGATTTGTCATCAAATTTATGAATGGATTAAAGATCAGTGATGGAAACTTTCTTTGAGATGTTTATGAAAAAGTGTTCTAAGAAAATTTGAGTTGGTTGGGCAAAACAAAAGAGGGAGTGCTTTGTAATAGCATTGTACCAATCTAGTACAAGACCTGATAAAGACATGGGGAAGGTACAAAGAAGGAGAGCATCATCATAGGAAATCAAATAACATGAGTAACTAAATTCTCTCAAGTGTTGTTAAGGGTCCTCCTTACTCTAAAACTTTAAAAACTTTGGAAGTTCTCATTAAGGAGGATATGGTCGAATGGGGATGGATGAGTGGATTGGTTCATTATAGATTTAGTCATATGACAAAATATTATGAGATTTAGAAATGGATGACTCTAAAGTAGTCATTTTATCCATTAATACTTTGACAAGGTTGATTTGTGATTATGCACCCCCATAGATGTAAGGTAGATTATGTTGGGTTTGGGTAGGTGTGACATATGGATAGTTGGTGAAGGGTTGAGAAGCTACCACATATTGGTATGTGGACATGGGTGGTTGGGATGATACCACATATGAATATGTGGAGATAGGTGGTTAGGTAGAATGTAGAGGTACATACCCTTGTGGGTTAGGGATGTAGATTGCGGTGTGATGGGTGCTTATTGAGAGATTAACATAGGTTGGGTAATAGGTATGGTTGGGTTAGTAGATGGAGGGTAGGTGGTAACTTTGGTACTGGTGGGTGGAAGGATAGAAGGTATGGAAACCACCAAGCTCTATAATGGAGTGGAGATAGGTAGGTTGGAAATAAGAGTAATGGTGGTGACACCAGTAGAGGGTAATCCTATGATAATGGAAGTTTTGGATCCTAAAGTTTGGGTTTTTCCTATACTAGGAGAGTTGTTAGTTGGGGAAAAATGTGCTTGGGTGTTGATTGGTTGAGTGGGTTGGTTTTAGATGGTAATATTGGTAGGTTTATTGGTAGAGGATGATTCCTAGGTGACTAGAGGTTGGGTGGAGATGGTGGCTATAGAAGTGTTTCCCATAAGGTGGAATGTCATGTTGTAGGCTGGTAAATTGGTGGAACCAAAGTAGGGGTACAGTGGGATATGGTGTTAAATTAATGTTGTAGGGATATGGGGTCTTTGTCTAGAAAGGTGGAAAAATCCACATCACCTTCGGTAACTATCTAAGGGATGGTAGGACTCTTAGAAGGATGAGGAGAACTCTCTATATCTAAGATGTATTCCATGGATGAGGGAGAAGAGGAAGATGGATGATTAGGAGGTGGGTCCTAATTTTCTTAGTTTATTAGTTGTTACCTAGTTAAAACCATGTAGATAAGGGAAGGAGAAAGATAAAAGCATTCTCACAACTCAAACAAAGAGAAAACAAGAAAAAAATTGAGGAAATAAAACACACACTAAAGTACATTAAATCTTGAGGTTATTTTTAGTCCCTCTTGTGGCTTATGCCTTAATTTTTAAGAACTATGTGACTCAAATTGACTTGTAGAGTAAGTATTAAAAAATAAGTATATGATTGGTTTCAAGTTATGTTTATGCTATCAAAGGGATCTATATTGGAAATTAGTATGTGGCTTGATATTGAGGCCTATCCCCTCACTTCACACATCAAAATAATAAAGGTTTCAGGTGCTTAGCCAAGATATACTAATTATTAGAGATTGTACTCAACCAGAGAGCTGAGTTGGTTCTCCCTTTGGTATTGAAATTTAAGTAGGATGGCTGGGAAAGGTGACTGTTAGGTATTGAAATCCTAGTTGGGCCTTATGTCAATGTTTTATGCTTGATTATTGTAAGTGGTTTGGTATTGTGTGTGTGATAAGAGTGAATATATAATTAATTCACTTGATTAATTAAGATATGTGAGCTAAAATAAGCAAAAAATGTATATATTCAATTTTAAGCCCAAAAAGAAATTTTGATTTTGTTGTATGAGCATAAAACAAGAAGAAGTGCCTAGATGCAACTATGAACCCAAGAAAAGCCTTAAGTGCCCCACCAAGTGTGCCAAAATGTTTTAGATAAATTTTCCTTATATTATTTGGAAGAAAGAGAGAAAAAACTCAAGAAGGGTATGGTTAGTAGAACCTGATATTTTGTGTGTGCATTGATCTAGATAGTTGTAGATATTCCTCTTTGGCTTGGGAGGAATGACCTATAGATAAGAGAGAACTAAATAAATAGTTGATTAGTTAGATAGTAGGGTGGACTACCTAGCAAGCTAGATCTAAGAAGCATGAGCTTCCTTGGAGGTTGTCAATCCATACTTTTAGCCAATCAATCTCTAAAAGTGAAAGATAAAGTACTTGCATATTTATAGAAGATATTGAAATGAAATACAAGAAGTTATTGATAAATTAATAGGTGAATTTGACTAATTATGGCAATAAACAAATTGATATTAAATAAAAATAAATTAGCTATGCTCCAAAAAATAGGGTGATGCTCTATGATCAGGCAGAGGGTATCAAATTAGGATTTGGCTGAGGTCTAGTGGGTGGAAATAGTTTGTTGTTTATTTGTTGCATAGTGATCATCAATGGTTAGGGTGACTATTGGTGCTTATCATAATCATCGATGGTCATGGAAAAAAATTTGATTTTCAGGGTGATCATCGATGGTTATTGTAAATTGGTCAGATAAGGTTACATAATGAGAATCTAGAAAGTGGGTTTAGGCTAGGTTGGTCATGAAATAGAAACAAAGTAACTAATTAGTTAAAAATAGATACTTAGCTTGTTATTTTTTGATTTTAAGAAGGTTTGAGGGATCTATTTGTGAATATTGGAGTAATTTTGATAGAGAAATGATAATTGGTTGTTAGCCAATAGATGATAGTGCCTTGCATTTTTATCATACTTACCGATTCATTGGTTTACTCTGATTCTAGATGCAAGTAATGATCAATTGATTATATATCCCTTTCACCTCCTCCTCCTCCTCTCTTTTTATAATAAGTAAGAAGAGTTGAAACAATAGGTTATCAAGAGGTTCAACAAGTAGTTTAAATTTATCTTTTGCATGCATTAGCTTGCACATAAATTAGACAAGCTAAATATAAAAAAGAAAGTTGGAGTTGACTGGAGTTGATTTTTCAAGTGGTGTAAAGCTAACCATCAATGGTCAAGCCTAACCATCAACGGTTAGGGTGACCATCAATGGTCAAGGGTCAAAGGTTTAAGTTGGTCAAAGCTAGTCAAAATGAGTTAGGTTTAGGGTTTATAGTTTATGGGATAGTCCTAAGGGGGTCTCAAGGTGGTATAGGGGTTAGCTAAACATATATAACCATTGTGTGTGGTTTTATAGTGTCTACAAGAATGGTCTTCATAAACCCTAGGTCTTTCACTAGGGCATAGGGTGAGAATGATCTCTTGAAGCTAGCTTCTAAAGTAACTTGGAATAATCTGGTAAATTTAAAAACCTATCAATAACAATAATAAATTACAAGAAATCTATTCAATTCCTTTAAGGAACAATAAAAAAGTGCCTACTTGTCAATAAATACATCCAATAGACCAAAAAAAGGTAGGTTGAGGTAGAACATATTTTGAACAAGGAGTAAGGTGAGTAGAAAAGGATTGAATATCAACTTATAGAAGTAAATTTTAGATCCCTGAACCTATACAACAAGATTTTTAGAACCTATCGTAGCCTCTTAGACATGATTGATACCATGCATGTTGACCCATTGAATAATTTTGAGGTCTTATCTGATTTTATCCTTAAAATAGAGAAACAATCTACAAGGTCCTAGGATAGGATAGAGGAGGTTTGGTTCCAATGTGATAAGCAATTGAGATATCACAAAGACATATTAAAAACCCTTAATAATTATGTAGTCAACACTAAATGGTTTAATAGGAATTTATCTGAGTAAGATAAGATAATTTGATCATGACAGTCCTCCTAAGAAGATGAGTAGAAAGCTTTGGTTGCACTGGTATATACAAAGAAGAACAAGGAGGAGTAATCCTCTTTAATAAAGGAAGTAGAGGCACTAACCCAATAAATAAGTGCTACAAGGAGGGAATTGGAACTACAATTTTCAAATATTTAGGGAAAAACCTTAGATGAATAGATCCTTCTTTAAGAATCCTTAAAGGATGGGTTGGAGAAGCTTGGAAAGATAAAATAACATGTTTAACCCCTTATCTCTATGATCACTAACCTTCAAAGGATAAGAATTGAATCATCCATAACATAAGGGATTATTTAACTTACCATGCACTAGTGGTATGAGTGCTAGAGAGAGATACGCATGATAATTCTAGAGTTATATGATCCCCTTCTAAAGATCAAACCCCTAAAGGAAGGAAGAACCAGTTGACCAAAGATAATGAACCAAGTTAGTGTGGGGTATATCTTGGGGTTAAGGACTCTACATTTGACATCAACCACATCATCTAATAAGAAGTTATAGAGGGGATGAAATTTAATGTCACTAAAATCCCTCTAGTTTATAGTACATTTGAATAGATTAAATCTATCCAGGTAGATCATATCCCAATTACTCCATGACTATTGTAGGAAATCTGAAAGAAGACAATAGATAGGAAGTGGTATGTGATATAAATAAAGGTAGGAGAGAATATGACCTTGATCTTGATGCTATTTGAATGATTATATAAGTGGGATAATAAGGAGGGAGTACTCAAATTTTGAACAAGTATAATGCCAAATATCTTCCCACTCCATCAGAGCTCTATAAATTATCATCTCATAACAAGGGTAAGAGTTTTTTACTTTTAGAGTAGAATAGGTTGGTCATTATTAGTGTCATTATTGGATTAGAGAGAGGAAGAGTAATAATGACATGTTTCCTAAACTAAGATTTTAGAGCTTATATGTACCCCACTCTAATGTAAATCTCACTTAATTGGTCATTAATACAACCATGTTCTATATTATCAATGTAGTATGGTATTTGTGTTTTATCCCTGGTTATGATGTTAATGTAGGAATGAATGTTTTTTGAGATAATTTATGTTGCTTAATTTAATTATAGATGTATGTTGATTGAAGTAGCTAGGCACATAGGCTAGGTATAAGTGATATGAATAATTTGTATTAATCTACCTACTCTTTTGTTGATAACATCATTTTTAACTAACCCTGACCCAACCTAGGTAATCTACTATATGCCTTGGGTGAGTGAGGGAAATTTTATAAATGGGTACATAGATAGGAATGTAAGCACCTAGGTCTTGGTAAAAAGTGCCAACATGCCAAACTTTGTCTCTTACTACCCTTTCATGTACCTTTTCCCTTCAAAAAGATGGAACCTACTCAAAAGTTATTGATCATGCCACATTACATAAAGGAATTTGAGTCAGAAGAATGGAGGGATGAAATATTACACACAAGTTTATTTATCACAACTGAGCCCATAATTATATTATTTATATTTTAACATAGATATTATGGGTATTGTGCCTTCTATGTTCTTATTTTCTTCTGCTTGCCTTATATGTTCTTAGTTTTTTTATGTGATTTCTTTGTTCATGTTTTTCTTTACATGCCATTACATATAAGTAAACCTTACTGGAATGTTAATGGAATGATGGAAAATTACACTAAAAATGTCTTTCCCTACCTTTTTTTTAACCTTATCCCATTAAATATCCATGGAACCTACTCAAAATTTCTTGACCATGCAAAATTTTGTAGAGGAATTTCAGTTGATAGAATGAAGGGATGAAAATTATTGTTATTTTGCCTTCTATATTCCTAGTTTTTTCTATATGATTATACCATTTTCCACATGGATTTATGGGATTTCCTCCATTAATGTGGTGAGTTACTTTGACCCTATGCATCGTCATTGAACATATTTCCCTAGTTTTTCATGTACCTCCTCCATTAAATTTCCATGGAACCTACTTGAAACTTATCAACCATGCACCATTTTAGAGTCTAATTTTTATCACCATAATTAAGGGATGGATTGTTATGTGCAAGATTGATAGCTAATTTTAAGTCAAATGGGAATGAAAATTGTGGGTAACTTTTCCATTACTGCATAGCTCCTTCCTTAAATGACCATGGAACCTAATCAAAATGTATGATGTTTTTTGTAATACTTTGAATTTGAATAAATATTTAGTGGTATGTTAATGGAGTGATTAAATGTTACATACAAGTCTGTTTCATGTAATTAAACCCAAACTTGTGATATTTTTCCCTCTCATGTGCCTGCCACTATTATTATGTATTTTATGTGCATGATATTTTTACATGGATTCAAATTTGAATCAATGTTTAATAATTTTTTCATGGCAGACATCGAGATATTCATTCACATAGAAATAAATGTTATTATTTTTGTATCAACAAATTTATTTTTTTAAATTCTATGTCCATGTTGGAAGATGATTGTTTCATAAATATTCAAGGAAGTTTGATGTTGGAACGATGAAATGTTACCCATAGGTGAATCCACATCATTGGCCTCTTTTCATTCCCATCTGACTCCAAATTTGTTTTTTTTAATTTAAGGCCTTGATATTTTTATAAATCATGTCGTTGTGTACTCCATATCTATGTGTATTTGTTTTATCATTAGCTTATAGTTTTATTAAGGCACAAACGAAATTAAATCTGATTCATTAGTATAAAATTAAGTTCCATGATGAAAGAGAAGTGTGTTTTCAAGAGTGATTGTTTATTGGTATGTGGATGGAATCCATGAAAGTTTACATTTGCATACAAGTAAATGTTACTATATTTCTATTAGAATTAAAATTTTCACTAACACACCAATAAGTGTTGAGTCAGATGTATCAAATAAATTCCTTTTGTGGATTCATGTTGTTCTACTTTCCATATGATTTTGTTATTGAATTATTGGAACTTTTATTCTATGTGTATGGAAACCATGAAATTTATTTATATGTTAATGTGAATTATTGTTATTTTGTTGTTCATTAACATGTTCAAAATTATAAATATTATTTTCCATAAGTGTTGTTCATATGTTTTACAGTCACATTGATGGAAGAGTGCACATTTGGGTGGATACACAAATTTGGTAGGAAATGTGGACAAAAATAAAAACCCAAAGCATTTTTTGTAAAGGTCATACACCATTTTTTTTAAAACCATTACAAATATGATATGGGTTGGTCCCGAGCTTAAAGGGTGTATGCCCTTTTGAGAAAAAGGTGTATTCCAATTACAATGCACATGTACATTTAATTTTACATTATATTTAATATTCTTATAATTTAAATTTATTTTACTAAATATAAAAAATTAGGGTCACTTTGCATCTTCTAAAATCAATTACAGAGTTGTAAGAGTTACCATTTAGAAGTTATTTTTTTAAAATATCTTCTAGTTAATACTTAGTTTTTAGAATTTTAAGATTGGAAGGTATAATTTTAAATTAAGTTTTAAATCATGTTACATATGTAATCGATCTATACCATTGAGTATTACATTCCTACTTTACCTACTTGAGTATGCCCTACCTGATTAAATAATCGAGCCATATTTTGATCTCAGTGAGTATGCCATACCTAAATACCTGATCCATTTCTTGATCTTGACTATTCCTTACCTACCTTATTGTACTTAAATATTCCCTACCTACTTTAACTACTTGAGTATGCCCTGTATACTTTACCTACTTAAGTAAATGCCATACCTAATTGAATACCAAATTCATATCTTTATCTTGAGTATGACTTACCTAAATATCTGAGCCATATCTTGATCTTAACAATGCCCTACCTACCTTCTTATACTTGATTATGATCTACCTACTTTGTCTACTTAGTATTCCCTACCTACCTATATTTATTTCCCTACCTAGATTATATCCCACCTAATTGTGTATACCCTACCCAATTGAATACCCAAGCTATGTCTTGATCTTGAATACCCATATCTATATTACCTTATCCATATCTTAACTACCTAATACATAATTGAATACCCAATCCATATCTTGAAAAGAGTGGTGAAATTATAATTCATTAAAATCATTAGATGGGGCATTATTAGATTAAGGGATAAATAAGATGGTTCATTTTCAAAGGATACTTAAAAATTAGGAGAGGGAGAATTATCACCTATATATAAAGCAAGAGGGTAATTGACTAATCCATGTCTTAAAAGGAAAGGGGGCATTCTCACCTATATAGAGAAAGGAGTGACTAGGGACAAACATGTAAAAGGCTTGAAGGTGGTTTTAGTCTGAATTCTTAAATAATTTGTGGGTTTTTAAATCAATGTGTCTATTGATATACATAAATGACTAGCATGTATCATGTGACCTATTACATATATATATTAATGTTACATTCATTCATATGGGACATGAATATATCTAATCACCCTGATACACTCCATTTCCACCTAAACCATTAACCCTAAAACCCAAACCTGAAACCTTAAAAACTAAACTAAGAACCATGAAAATTTAACCCTAAACCCAAACCTTAATCCATAAACCCTAAACAATGAACACTAAATAATATACCCTAAAACCTTAAACTATAAACCACAAACCCTAAACCCTAGAACGTAAAACTTAAACCCAAAATTAAAAGATAAACCTTAAATATTAAACCCTAACCCTAAATAATGAAGCCTAAACCTAAAAAATTCCAAAACCTAAAGCTTAAACTTTAACCTCAAACACCACACCCAAAACCATAAGCCCCAAACCATAAATAAATAAACACTAAACCTTGAACCCCAAACCCTAAACATTAAGTTATACACCCTAAAACCTTATGACATAAAATCTAAAATGTTAAACCCTAAAACCTAAGCCATAAACCAAAACCCCTAAATGCCACAGCCTAAACTATGAACCCTAAACTTTAAACCCAAAACCCAAAAACCTAAACCCTTAATCCTTACTCAAAAACACAAAACCCTAAATCTTGAGCCATGCATCCTAAACCTTAAACTCAAACATGAAACCCTAAATAAATAAACTTAATCCCAAATTCCTAAAATAAAACCCTATAACCTAAACACAAAACCCTAAATGCCAAACACTAAGATACAAATAATAACTCTAAAACCTAAGTCTTAAACCCTAGACCCTAAAACCTATAATCCAAAACTAAAACCCTAATCCCTAAACATTTAACGCTAAACCATAATACATTATCCATAAACCCAAAAACCTAATTCTTAAACCCTAAATCCTAGACCCTAAATATAAAACCTTAAACCTTAGACTTTATACCCTAGACCCTAAACCCTAAAGCCAAAATCATAAGCCCTTAACCCTAAACCCTAAATAATAAACCTAAATTTTTAAACATTAAACCATAAAACATAACCTTAAACCCTTAGTCTTAAACAATAAACCCTAAACACAAAATTCAAAACCATGAACCTTAAACCCTAAACACTAAACCCCAAACCTAAAACTTTGACCCATAAACCCTAGGCACTAAACCTTAAACCTTGAAAGTTGAACCCTACACCAAAAATTTAGAACCATAAAACCTCAAACCCAAAAACATAAACCCTAAATCCTAAAAATGTAAACCCTAAACCTTAAAACATAAGTGCTAGAACCCAAATAATCAACTCCAAAGACTAAACTATAAAAATTAACACTAAATTCTTAACCTCAAACCCTAAAAAATGAACCCTAAACCATGTTCACACTAAAACTAATCACTAAACCCTAAATCCTAAACCTTAAAATGTAAAACCCAAATCGTAGACTCTAAGCCCCAACCCATAAAATCCTAAACCCCAAACCTTAAACACCAAAACTTGACATCAAACCCAAAACCCTAAGTCATAATATGTAAACCCCAAACCTTGAATAATATATTGTAAAATATAAAACCAAGGCCTTATACCCCAAACCCTAATACCTAATCCTTAAACCCTAACCCCAAACCCAACACCCTAATAATTTATCCCTAAACCCTTAGCCCATAACCATAAATTCCAAAACACAAACCCTTAATTCTAAATCTTAAACTCCAAACCTAACCCCTAAACCCTAACACTTAACACCTAAACCCTTAACCCCAAGCCTAAAACCATAATCCATGAGTTCCAAATCCTAAACATTAACTTCTAAACCAAAAATTATAAACCTAAACTAAAACCCTAAACCCTAAACCTTAAACACTAAACCTAAATCCCTAAACACTAAATCCTAAATCTTAGACCATAAACCATAAACCTGAAACCACAAACCCCAAACCCTAAAATATAAACCATAAACACTAATCCAAAAATCCTAAACCTTAAGCCCTAATCCCCAAACCCTAATTACTAAACACTAAGTTACAAACCCCAAACATAACCCCCAAGAACAAAACCCTAAAGCTTAGCCCCTAAACCCTAAGCCTTAAGTGTGAAAACAAAAACCAGAAAACCTAACCCTAAAAGATAAACCCTAAAATATGACCCCAAAACATTAAAACTAAAACATTAATCCCCAATCACCAAATCCTTGAACCTAACCACAAAATTCATAACCCTAAACCCCAAACTCTAAGCCCTAAACCTTGAGCCACATAACTTAAATCCTAAATATAAATCCCTAAACCTTAAAACATAGACCTTCAACCTTAAATCCAAATTATAAAACCTAAACACTGACCCCTAACCAATAAAATTAAAAATAATCCTAAAATTGAAACCTTAAACCCCAAACTCTAAGTCCTATAAAACAAATCATAAACCCTAAGCTCTAAACCATAAACCATAATCCCCAACCCCAAACCCCATATCCTAAACCTTAAATCATATAATCTAAATTATAAGCCCTAAATTATAATCCCTAATCTAACACTAAAACTTGAACCCTAAACCCTAATCCCTAAACCCCTAAACTATGAACCTTAAACCATGAACCCTAAACCCTAAATTCTAAATCTTAAATAGCAAACCTTAACACCTAAACCTCAAACCCCAAACCTTGAACTCTAAACCATAAATCCTAAACATAAAATCTTAAATGTTAAACCAAAAACCCCAAACCCAAAAATGTATACCCTTAATAATAATCCCCAAACACTTAAAATGAAACCTAAAATTCTAAACCTTGAAAATTAAACCTTAAAACCTATAATTAAACCTTAAATATTAAACACCAAACCCTAACCTCAAACCCTAAACCCTAAAACATAAGCCCCAAATCGTAAACACACTAAACCTAAAACCCTCAACCTAGGACCTTAAACCCTAAATTGTAAACCTAAAACTTTAAACCCTTAATATTAAACCCCAAACTCTAAACATGTTAGTTCATCTATGATCCATGATTATGTTTATTTACTTGATTTATGTTTTATTTGTAATTAATAGTTGGTAGTTGGTTCATGGGAAGATTATTTGAGTCCCATAACCACCACATGAATATATATATATATATATATATATATATATATATATATAAGATTTTTACCTCTTTGTAAATATTAACCCAAATAATAAAAATTTATATTTTATGATAGCCTCATTCATAATGTAGTTTCTCAGTTATTCCTCCTACTCCTGGTGTTGTCAATGGTATCAGATCTTGATCAATTAAGGAGGATTGAATAAATTTGAAGGGCTTGGTTTTAGTCATGGAAAATTGAAAATTTGGGAATATGCAAATGGTATGATTTTTTTTTAGTCACACTTCCAAACTTTGTATTTTTTTACCATGTACGATTTCCTTTTATTTGTGTATGGTGTTCACCTATCCCTTTCTACATAGTACCTCACCTGAATCTATAAATGATAACCCAAATTATTAGTGTACTTCATTTACAAAGTATTTCAAAGAAAATTGAATCCCATATCTAAGTTATACAGTTTCCCAAATCCTAAAATCTAAATACACATTTATGTGTGTTATTATGATGGATTTGTATAGCTCACCCTATTTTTTACTAATGTTTACTTGATATGTAAGCCTTTAAATACCCTATTTGTGAATAGTTCAACCTTTCAAACTTGTAGAAAAGTATCCATGGTATTTTGATGTGATTTTGGAGATTTTACCTGCATTAAATCTCATAAAAACCGATTTATAAGCTTTTGTAAACCCTTCCCTACTATTTTATGGCTAGAAATGCATTTATTTACTCTTATATGGCCTCAACATGTAGTAATGGCATCTCAACCATTCCATTACTGATGTATATGTAATTTTTTCTTTTGATAAGAAAAACCCTACATAATTATTCACCTATATGGCCTTGTGTGATGTTTTTTTATCCCCTAAGAGCTTGTGTAGACAGCATAAATATGCACATGATGGTTCCAGATGTCATAATCCCCTTGGAATAACTCTTCCCATACTCGGGGAAACCTTGACCTCTCAACCATAAACTAGACCTAACCCAAGTCAGATTTCTTAACTGGCTAAACCCATCTTTTTAACCCAACTTGACCTTGACCCTCGACCAACGATGGTTACCCTAACTATCAATGGTCAGGTTCCACCATCTAAACTATTTAATGACCACATCAGTCTAAATTGATTTTTGTTATAATGAGCTTGTCTAATTCTTGTGCAATCCCATGAATGTCAAAGTTAAATTTAGATAACAAGTTAGAACTTTTGTTAACATATCATTTCACCTCTCCTTCCTTCCAATAAGAAGAGAGGAGTAAAGGGTGAATGCGATCAAGATCCAAAATTAGGAAGATCAATCAATCATTAGAGTCTCGCATTAGAGACTCTTGTGCAGATATTCTTCTAGCTTCTAGCTTCTTAGCTCTAGGACTTCCTCAAGCCACCAAGAGAAGTATATTATTATTGTTTTAAGTTTTAGTTATTTAATTTAAATTTTTTTGTAAATCTATATATTACCTCTTCCACTAGAATACCCTTCAACCATTCTCAACCACCTGAGTACCAAACCTTTACCCTTGATACCTCTAAGGCTCTCTCTTACCCTCACAACCATTAATAAACCTCCAACAACCTATAGGACCTTTCTATAACCAACACATAACCTATTCTAGCTAGAACCAATAACCTGTCCAAACCCATAATAACCACTATCGATCACCCTAACCGTTGATGGTCACATCAAACCACTGACGGTCACTATGTAGATTACTTCTACCCAAAAAAAAAGATCATACCACCTCTCAACCTCAACAAAAACCTTATTTTATTGACCTCTATCACTACATAGACTAGAAATAATAACCTAACCACACCTAAACCTACTTTTGATAGTTTATCATTTATCTTTAATGTTATTTTGTTAAAATAAGCATTTATTTGAAAAGTATTTATTTTCTTTTCTTAATTACTTTCATTTATTTTCTGCAACCTCTTTTATCAACATTAACTTTTCTTAAAAGGTGGATTGACAGCCTCTAAGGAAGTCGTGTACTTCTTGGATCTAGTTTGCTAGGCAATCCACCCTTATACCCAACTAACATAATCTTTCTTTAGTTTCTTTATTATCTATAGGTCATTCCTTCCAAGCCAAAGAGGAGATCTCACAACCATCTAGATCATGGAGCGTAAACCAAATCTAAGTTCTAACTAACCTTACCCTTTTTTTGAGTTTTACTCTTTCTAAAAAAAATAAAGTAAAATTTGAGTATAATATTTCTAGCATGCCTAGTGAGACCTAGTTCCATCTAGGTACTCTTCTCCTTATTTTGTTTTCATAAATGAAATCAAAATTTCTTTTGGGATTAAAATCAGCTGCATACATTGATTACTTGTAATTTTAACTCACATAGTTTATATTAAAGCAAAGTAATTCAATCATAGCATCACTCTTGTCACACACGCAATAACAAACCACACATCATAACTAAACATCATAACAATTAACATAAGGCCCAACTAAGATTTCATCGCCTAGCAGTCACCTTATTTTTATTGGCTATCTTACTTAGATTTCATCACCAAGGGGAGAACCAACTCAACTCTTTGGTTGAGTATAAACTTTGAAAATTGGTATATATTAGCTAAGAACCCAACACCCTTATCACTGTGGTGTGTGAAGTGAGGGGGTATGCCTCGATATCAATCTACATAATAATTTTCAACATAGATATTTAAGAACCTAAACAACTCAAAAACATCTATAGATTTCCTTTCTAGTACCTATTCTATTAACCCAAGTGGAGTCACATAATTTTTTGAAATCTTAAGGCATAAGCCACAAAAGATACAAAAGGAACCTTAGGATTTAACATGTTTTAGTGTGTGTTTTATCTTCTTTGACTTTTTTCTTGTCTTCTCTTTGTTTGAGTTGTGATAAATCTAACCCCCTTGGAGAAACCTTCTACCATATTTCCTTCACCCACCTCATCTCTATTTCCTTTTCAATAGGGAGAACTCTTATATTTTCTTCTGGATATCCTAACTTTGTTAAAGTCCTAGAATACAACCTTCTTACCTTAAAGCGTTAACTTGTATCAAGAGCCACATGTGCTCCTAACCTTACCTTAAATCAACCCAACCTCACCTATAACCAACCCAACCTCACCTATAACCTACCCAACCTCACTTATAATCAACCCAACCTCACCTATAACCAACCCAACCTTGCCTAAAACCAAACCAACCTCATTTAAAACCAACCAATAAACTCTCAACAACCATTTGATCATTATCATAACCAACCAACAACTTTTAAACACTTATTTGACCATTGTCATAACCCACCTCAACCTCAACTATCTCAACCTCACTAATCTTTGGGCTACCTATCTCAACCATCATATCAACCACTTCAACCTTATCAAAGTTTTGATTATCTACCCCAACCATCATATCAATTGTCTGAACCCCATTTATGTATCTCAAAATCAAGACTTGGTTTATCCCCTCAACCATCAACTAAAATTTTTAAACCAACCTACCTTACCTACCTTATCAAATATAACCAACAACTATCAACCCACCTCATCAACCTATCCTAGCCTCTCAAACTGACCTACCTTATCTACCTTACCTACATTATCAACCTTTCCCAACCTCTCAAACTAGCCTACCTTATCAACATTACCCACTTTATCAACATTATCAACCTCCCCAAATCAAACCAATAACTACCAACCAAACCTTTTAAAATCATTAATTTTATCAAACCTACCCAGCCTATCAAATTCATCAACCATGTCAAACCAACCAATTAGCTCACAAGCCCAAGAGCCATGGGTTCACCCTCTTGCTAGGTAGTATACCTCACTGGGGGAATCATATGCCTCAATTCTTGACAAACTTTTGGAAGATTCTATCATTAGATTTCCACCAATAAAACCCATCAATCATTCTCTTCCAAAGCCCATTTGGTTTATAGAGAATGAGTTTTGTGCTTATCATCACACAAATGGACATGTGGTAGATAAATGTGGGTCTGTTAAAATGTTTGTACAAAATCTTATTGATCAAAAAGAGGTTTCAAAGGATATTATTTGTGTTCCCCCCAACCTATCCATGAATATCATTAGGCAATCCATCATTAAACCTCTTTTTTCACTCATTATTGTGCAAACTCATGAATAAATCTCTCAACATAATGAGACCACTTCATTAGATTTGGTCTTTAGTGAACCCATAACTAAAAAAACCATAATTGAAACCTCAATCAATCCACTTGTTGACCAAGTGCAACCTTTTCAACTTCTTTTTCAAATCATCATTAAGGAAGAATCAACCCTAACTAATCCACTTGTTGACCAAGTAAAAGTTTCTCAACTTTCATTTAAAACAAAAATTAAATAAATCAACCCACCTCTTTGACTTCCCCTTTCATTAGCACAAATATCAAACCAATCCAACCTCCCTATTTCACCTCCCCTTTTTGTAGAGCCAATCTAAAACACCTTACCTATAACTAGTCCAACCTCACCTTAAATCAACCCAACCCCAAACTCAACTAAAACCAAACCTATTAAATCCCTCTATAATCTATTCATTTTCATCTATTTAATGACATTTTATTTGATTCAATTCCCTTATAAATAGAATCAAATCTTTGTCACCTTACCTTATCAATAAAACTATAAAAAAAAGCAAACCAACCAACAAACCAAATCAACCACCCATATTATCTCCCTTAACCAATAAAACCAACCTCTAAACCAACTCAATCAACCATGATCATCCCAAATTTTGTTCCAACTATAACCAACTTATTTATCAACCAAAACTAACAACTCTTCATTCGAAATTTCTTAAATCTTGACTACCCTTTTATCCAAGCTACCCACACCTCACCTAAGCTCCCTCATTGGGACAATGTAACACTCTTGTCCAGCCCACCTTTATTCCAAGATGATGTTTCCAACATCATTTTTAGACCCCAACCTTACCCAAATCTGACCCAATAATGTTTCCCCTACCATATCACCATAATGGAAATCCCACCTGAACCACCACCTACAACTTGAACTCCATACTAACAACTAATAACCCTTGGGAGGCAAATGAGGTCATATTAACCTTTCTTAAATCCTCTTTACTAACCAATGTCTTTACTTAGGAATATTTTTCCCACCTAAACATTCATGGAAAAAATACCTATGCCTAATTCTAAGGCCCAGCCTGCCCCATAGCTACTATCAAAATAACTACCAATCAAACTCATCAAACCCACCAATCTTATCAAATCAACCCACCTTATCAACTTTGCCTATCTTACCAAACATATCCAACCAAATAACCCTATCAACCTACCTTATCAAACCAACCCACCTTATCTACCTTATCCACCCTACCCACTTTAACAACTCAATCTACCTTATCAAATCAAACCAACAATTACCAATCAAACTTTTTGAACCTACTAATCATACCAAATCAACTCAATAACTATCAAATGAATCAATCCAACATATCAAACCAATATACCTCATCAAAATAATCAAACAACTACCAACTAATCATATCAACCAAACCAACTCAACTAATTAACTTTATCAAACTAACCAGTTAGCTTACCACCTCAAGGTCAATTAGTGTACGCTCTTTCTAGGCCCTATAACCCACTAGGGGAATCATATTCCCTAATCCTTGACAAACTCTTAAGTTATTTTGTCATTAGACTCCCTCCAATCAAACCTTTTAGTATTTCTCTTCTAAAGCCACTTTGATTCATAAAGAATAAATTTTGTGCGTATCATCATACACACAGACATGTCATAGACACATGTTCAATTTTTAAGATGATCATCCAAAACCTTATCGATCACAAGGAGGTCCTTAAGGATAGACTTAATGTTCCTCCAAACCTAGCCTTGGATGTTTTCAATCAATCAATCATTCAACCTCTTCCTTAACCTATTATTGAGGAAACCCATAACCAAATCCCTCCACATAATGAGGCCCATCCATTAGATTTTATCCTTAGTAAACTTATAACTAATAAAACTATAATCAATACCTTGACCAATCTGATTGTGGATCAAGTGGAACCTTTACAATCTTCCTTAAAAAATATATTTGAGGAAACCAACCAACCTTCTCCACTTCACATTTTATTGGATCAGCCTCCAACCAACCAACACTATCGACTTCACCTTTTAGTGGATCAATTTTTAACAAACCTACCTATTCCACCTATACCTTTAGTGGAACAAATCAACACAATTATATATTTTTCACTTTATATTTTAGTGGAGAAAACCCAAACTAAAAATACCTCATCTACCATTAACCCAACCTTACCTACAACCAAACTAACCTCAACTAAAATCAATCTAACCTCAACTAAATCTAACCTAACATCAACCACAACAAAGAAAACCTAATTATTCTATAGCCTACTAATATTTATTTACTTAATGACTTTGTTTATGGTTCGATTCCCTTTTAAATGAGGTCAAAACCTTTACATCTTGCCAAACCAAGCAAACCAAACAAATAAATCAACCCAACCAACACCCAAAATTAGCTAGTTATCTTACCTCTCTCCATCAATCGCATCAACTTCTAAATCAAATTAATCAACCCTAACTTATCTATCAACCCAAACCAATACCAACCCTCCATCCCACCTAAACCACCACCTAAAACTTGACCTCTTAACCTACTAACAACTAACAACTAATAATCCTTGAAACCCCATCACTCTTAAACCCCATCAACTAACCAATAACTTTACTTTGGAATTTTTTTCCTACCTTGACCATGTATGAAAGAGTAACTACGAGAATTTCCCCCCCAAATGATTTTACCAATTTCTCAAACCCATATCAACCAACTAACCAATCAACTAACCAACCAATCAATAAATCTTTTCAACCAATCAATCAACTTTACCTAACCTAACCAAATCTTTTGAACAAACCATTAGATATCATCTTTTCTCCAACCAACCCAGCTAACATTTAGAAATCATCTTTTCTCCAACTAACCAAACCTTTTCAACCAACCATTTGAGATAACCTTTTCTCCAACTTACTAAACTTTTTTAACCAACCATTAAAGATCACCTTTTCTCCAACCAACCCAAGCCAACCTCTGGGGATCACCTTTCCTCCAACCTTTTCAACCAACCATTAGAGATCACATTTTTTTCAACTAACCAAACCCTTTCAACCAACCATTGGAGATCACATTTTTTCCAACCAACCCAAAGCAACCTTTGGAGATCACCTTGTCTCCAACTAACCAAACCATTTCAACCTACCATTAGAGATCACCTTTTATCCAACTAACCAAACCACCCATTTGATATCACTTTTTATCCAACCAACCCATCCAACCATTAGACATCACCTTTTCTCCAACCAACCCAAACTAACCTCTAGATATCATCTTTTCTCCAAAAAACTAACCAACCAATCACTCAGCTAACCAACCACCCCAACTAATCAACCAACACCATTTCAACCTAACTACTACCTAACAACCATCACTTAACCAACCTTGCATTTTACCTTTATCAATCTAAAACCTTTCCCATGTCTAATAAAGTGTCAAAAAGTAAATGGGGGACTTATTCACCCCTGATTGGCTCAAATCATTTTCAAAAATATGGATTTAGGGAAAATTCAAACTTAAACCCCTAAATGCTTTTGCATTCATGTCATGTTTTTTTGTTAAACTAAGTTCTTAGTCATCTTGTGTCTAACTTAAGCTCATTCTTTTTTTAATCACATTCATCTCTTTATTTTGAAGACAATTAATTAAAATTAGATCATATGATTATCCATCACAACCTTAGCCTAATATTAAACATGGGTACTCTAGCTCTACCCATGGCATGATTCTCATGGTACTTTCCATCCCTTACAAGATGGATTCTCATGGTCATTATCACTTAAACCTCTTTTATCAATCATCAAACTTATTATTCTATGGTTTTCCCTCTATAAAAGAAAGATTTCAACCCTATATAGACTTGTCAATATCTAAACCAACATAAAATTAATTCAAGATACTAAATATCACTTGGGTCAAATCTCTAGCATGCAAACTACTCCTCTAAAAGACAGCTACCCAAAACTACCAAACATTTATTAAAAAGGTAGACTACTCCCTCAAAATATATATATCACACATAAAAAATTTAAAGATTAGACCACTCCCTTGAAGGATGGCTAAGTCAACTTTATCAAAACCAATCACTTGAAAGCTTCCCATATCGATCAACTTCCCAAACCCATCAAAAAATAAAATGATCAAAAGACCTCAAGTTAAAATAAAAAATAAATCAATCCAAAGGAAGCTATATTTATATTTCATAATAGTATTAGTAGATTTCTTGCATATATCATTCTACACCTTATACAATATGGACTTGTCTATCTGGTTTCTAGGTCACCTATAGAAGGGGCAAGCTATCCCCATAAGAAGGCCACACTACCACCCATATACCTTTTTCACCTATAGCCCTTTACCCTCTATCAAGTTAAGGGTTTTTGAGCTTACTCAACACTTCATGATCAATCTATCTCCTTTAACCAATGAATAATTAACAATGCAAAGCATGAAGGGGCTTCTATTCATAAGCCCACCCATCTTGTCATTTTGGTTTTTTTCCAATCGAATCATTTAGCCTCTTCCTTCTACTTTTATGACTAATTGAAAAGACATGTGTCTTCCAAATTTGATTCATTGACATCCTAACCACCAAATTTTTACCCTTTCACCAAGAACTAGGTCACCTTTAACCAAATAAAGTGGTATAATAAATTAGGTAACTAATTTGAACACCATCCAAATAAACATTTTCAAAACAACAACATTATCCAAACCAACCATTGGAGATCACCTATTCTCTAAAAAACTCAACCAATCACTAGAGATCACCTTTCCTCCAACCAATGCTACCACTACCCATTGGAGATCACCTTCTCTGCCAACCTTGATCACCAATCTCATTAACCTTGCCACTGGACATTTTATCACAAACTAGTGTATATTTTTTTAATGACCTTACCTTGATCTTTTTGATCACATTGATAATAATTTCTAGGTTGAACATTTTGAACTTATGCTACCTTACACACACCCAACCACTTGTGTCTCTTAGGAGCACTTCCTAGCTCAGATACTCATGACTACACTTGAACCATTTATATTTTTCTTGGAACCACTTCCTACCTGAGATACCTATGACTACAACAACCCATTTATGTTTTTACCAAGAGCACTTCCTACCTAGGAGACTTATGTTTATAAGTGCTCCCAACCACTATGCCTAAATACAGTCATGTAGTCCACTTATCACTTTTCCTTCTAGCATCAACCTTAATTTTTACCAACTATGGCAAACTAGTCATGTGATCTTGGCTATCACACTTTTTTATACTTTATGTGCATGTTAATTCTTTAGTGCCCAGCCTATCACCCACCTTTTATCATCACCTACACCACTTATCAAACCCACACTTGATTCTATTTTACCTCATTATCTCTTGGTTTGAGGGGAAACACCTCCTCCCATGCTTGGGACAACCAAATCTTCAACCCATAATCTATTTTTTGTTTTTTATCTTATTGATACAAGCTACATAATAAAAAGGAGAAAAAATTAGACACCAAAAATCTATACATGATGGCTCTAAATGTCACATCTCCCCTAGAATAACTCCTTCCATACTTAGGGTAACCTTGACCTCTTGATCATAAACCAGACCTAACCCAAGTTAGATTTCCCAACTAACTAAACCCAACTTGACCTTGACCATTAAGAGTCACCCTAATTGTTAATGGTCACCCTGACTATTGGTGGTGAGGTTCCACTATCTAAACCACTTAACTACCACATCACTATGACTTACTTTTTTTCAATAAATTTTTTTCTAATTCATGTACAATCCCATGCATATCAAAGTTAAAATTAAACATCGAGTTGGACCTCTTATTAACATATTGTTGTACCTCTCCTTCCTTCCTATAATAAGAGAGGATTAAAGGGTGAATAGGATTAGGATTCAAAATCAGGAAGAGCAATCAATCATCAGAGTCTTGCATCAAAGATTTTTGTGAAAATATTCTTCTAAATTCTATATTCCTATCTCTATTACTTCCTCAAGCCACTAACTATTAGCCATAAGCTACGTATATTATTCTTGATTTAAGTTTTAGTTATTTAATTTCAATAGTTTTACAACTCTATATATTATCTCTTCCACCAGAACACCCTCTAACCATTCTCAACCACCTGATTACCAAACCTTTACTTTTGATACCTCTGAGGTTTTCTCTTGCCCTCATGACCATTAACCAACCTCCAAAAACATATATAACCTTTCTATAACCAATCCATAACCTAGTCTAACTAAAACCAATAATCTATCCAAACCCATAGAAATTGTTGACAGTCACCCTAACCACTGATAGTCATATCCAACCATCAATGTTCATTATTTAGATAACTTATACCAAAAATAACAAGCTCATACCACCTCTCAACGTCAACCAAAACCCTATTTTCTTGACCTCTGTCACTACACAGACCAAAAATAATAACCTAACCACACTTGAACCTACTTTTGATAGTTTAGCATTTGTATTTAATGTTATTTTCTTAAAATAAGCATTTCTTTGAAAAGTATTTATTTTATTTGTTTAATTAATTTCATTTATGTTATGCAACCTCTTTTATCAACATTTTTTATCAAAATTAACTTGTCTTAAAATGTGGATTGACAGCCTCCAAGGAAGTCATGTACTTCTTGGATCTAGCTTGCTAGGCAATCCACCCTTCTACCCAACTCTAAAAATACATTTCTTTAGTCTCCTTCTTATTCACAAGTCATTCCCTCAAGCCAAAGTTTTAAACCAAATCCAGGTTCTAACTAACCTTACCCTTCTTTCAATTTTTACTCTTTCTAAAAGAAATAAAGCAAAATTTGAGTATAACAACTTGTATGAATTTTTTGAGCAATTTTAAAGTAGATATAACAACATGGCATCCTCCAACAACATGGAATCCTTGATAATGGTGTATTAGAGAAATAAAATATTCTTGATAAATATAAAGTTTGATAAATAGTCTTTCAAAGACTTAGGATTATATGGGGCTCATACTAATTTGAAAGAAATAGTGTTTTTACTCGAAATTTTCATGGGGAATAAAAATTACTACATGAAAGTTATTATTTTTTATTTTTCTACACAGAGAAATCAATTTTAAATATAAAATATTCTATATTACATTTGTAAATTCTTTTAGAGAAATTGGTAAAGCATATTTTGTAAGTTGCTTGCTAAAATGAAGTCAAGAGTTCAAACCTCCAAAGCTTTCCTTTTGGTCATAATTTTATCACATTCATCACTGATAAAATTATATGGGGACACTTTTTTCAAAAAATCATTATTTATTCCAAAGATGGTAGTGTGACAAATTAATTAATAGGTTTTGGACATTTTGAACACATCAGAATGGTTAATTATATGATTTGAAATTTATTTCTATGGTTTTTATGACAAATCTTTTCAATGGTGTATAAAGGTATAATTTTTATGGAAATCAACACCTTCAAAATACAATTTTTACAATGTTAAGTCTTGTTTGTGTTATCAGTGAACACACCATAATTTATAGGTCCATCAGGATCATTGTGATTGATAAATTATAAGTGTCACATTGGATGTTAGAGGATCTATTAGAGGTTGGATGACTATTTCCATTCTCTAGTTAGCTATTCACTTGGAATTTAGGTCAAATGTTTGAATGGCAATTTTGGTAGCAGTACTATGCTTATTTGAGTTCTAGGTTTGGCTTTATATCCTTGATATTCATGACATGGAGCAGACATGAATTTTTAATTTTTTTCTCATTACACTTCTCACCACTCACCTAATAGAGGGATAATATATAAAATTAGTATGTCTGTAATTAATCATTTATGATAATGTGATTTGATATGGGTTGATAACATCAACAATATTGATCAAAGTTCATCAACATTTATTGAAAATCAGGAATATATGCCATATATATTACATGTTGGTCACTTTTATGGAATTTTGAGTGGATTCTTATGTGTGCTTGTGTAGTTATACATGCCTCGATCATGTTCTAATATAGTATAGTATGATTATCATAGTGGATAAATAAACCTTGATCATGTTCATCAACCTTTTATGCCACAACTCATAGGGTAGGCTTTTGTATGGAGAGGCATTGATTTTGTTCAATAACAAGAGGTATAATGTGTTTATTTGATGACATTAGAGTCATTTCTTTAGTTATTTCATCTTCTATACCCATTTGGATCAAGGGGGAGTTTGTTGGGTCATTTATGATCCATGGTTATGTTTATTTACTTGATTTATATTTTTTTAGTAATTAATATTTGTTAGTTAGTTCATGGGAATATTAGTTGAGTCCTATAACCACTTCATGAAAATATATATGATATTTTCACCTTTTGTAAATATTAACCCAAATAATACAACTTTAGATTTTTATAAAATCCTTATTTACAATATAATTTCTCAATTATTCTTCCTACTCTTGGTTCTATCAAAACATTGAATATTAAATCTTGAAGTCTAAACACAAGCCTAAACCCTAAACCCCAAAACTTTAATAATAAATACTAAACCTAAATCTTGAATACTAAACCCCAAACCCTAAACACTAAATGATAAACCTCAAACTGTAAACCCTAAATAACAAACATTAAGCATTAAATACTAAACCTTAAATCTCAAACCCCAAACCATAAACCATAAACTCTTAAAATTAAACCCAAAATCATAAACCCTAAACATTAAAACCTAACACCAAAATATTAAACCCTAAATCATAATTTATAAACCCCAAACCATGAATAATAAATCCTAAATTATAAAAAATAATCACTACACCCCAAAACCTAAACCCCAACCTTAAACACTAAACCCTAAACCTAAATTACTAAACCCCAAACATTAAACCCTAAACCATGAACCCTACCCCTTAAATACCAAACCCTAAACATAGAACCCTAAACCTTAAAACCTTAACCCTAAATTATGAATCATAAACTATACACTCTAAATCTCAAACACCAAATAATAAACCATAAACCCTAAACCCCAAAACATAAACCCTAAACACTAAAATATTTAACCTAGACTAGAAACTATAAACTCTAAACACAAAAAATAAACCCTAACCCGTGAACCCTAAACCCTAAATTTTTAAAGCCTAAACCTATAACCATAAACCATAAAATATAAAACTTATACCATAAACCCCAAACCCCAAAACTTCAACCCTAAATACTAAAACATGAAACCTAAATGTTAAACCCTAAACACTACAACCCTAACCCATAAACCTTAAAATATAAACCATAAACCCTAAAACCCTAATCCCTAATACATAAATATTAAACCCTAAACCCTAAAATATAATCACTAAACTTTAAATTGTCCCTAATCATCCACACTTATCCCTAGTCACTCCCTCATCATCCGTCATCATCCTTAATCATTCCCTCATCATCCCTCATTATGCCTAATCATGCCCTTATTGACCCTCATCATCCCTAATCACTCCCTTGTCATCCCTCATTATCCATCATCATCCTTATCACTCCCTAATAAATCCATCAACCCTCATCATCCCTCAACATCCTTTTGTTTCTCTAAATTTTCACTAATTACATTCAAAAGAAAGAAGAAACTAAGGTTAAGAGGTTGTGGGTTTGATATTACCCAGATTTAGTGTGCACCGTATCTAAGCTTTGTGGGAGCTCCTCTTTGGCTGTCGAAGAAACACCTATAGTAAGAATGAAACTTAAACAAGGAAAATGTTAAAAGAGGATATGGTGGAATACCAAGCTACGTGCTCGGTCTCGAAAGCATGAAACTTCCTTAAGGGATGGCAGTCTATTGTTTAAAGACAAAAGTATTGTAAAGGAAGAAATGATAAATGACTAAAGAAAATAGAAAATTAGATGATGTGTACCTATTCCTTGTAGTCTATGTGTCTTAGAGTGCTTTAGAAGGCTAGTTGAGGGTTCTGTCTAGTCTAGATGGGCTATTTGGATGGCTTTTTGGTTTGCTAGTTCAGAACATAGTCGCTAACGTCAGTGAGTCTGCTAAGGTCAGTTGTTAAATGGTGCTAACATCAGTTGGGTTACCGATGTCGATCAGCGTAGTTGGCCTTAAATGGCTTTTAGAGTATTTTTGGGATAGACAGAGGGGTTTATGGGAGTTCAGAGGTTGGTGCAGGGTTGTGGGAAGGTGAATGAGGTCTGAGGAAGGGTATAGGTAGAGGATTGGTGTGAAATGGGAGTGAGAACAAGGGGAAGGATTTTCAGCCCCTCCATAGAAGAAGTCAAGCCTCTCCATAGTATTTATAAATATCAATGAAAAATAATTAACAATATATTCTAAAACACTAAAATGAGAACCAAAGTACTTAGTTTTATAGGTTGAAGAACCAGAGATGTTAGAATAATGATTCTTATTGTCGTTGATGTGACCAATGTTGTGAGCTAATGAAGCGAACATGGATTAATTCAATTCAATAGCTCGAGGTCCTCATACAATATTTCAATCTAGTGTTTGGGATGATTTGTGTAGAGTTTTGGTAGCCAGGAGAATGATAGTCGAGTTTTGATGCTTGAAATCTTAGAGTGTGCATGTGAATGTACAAAAAGGTAGGTGTAGCTCAATGTTAGAGCTTGACTTCTGTAACTAATGTCAATGATCCCATCAGTGTTGACGTAGAACTACCAACTTTAGTCGATGTTTGACTGATGTCGATGGAGAAAGAATAGGTAAAAGGGATATTTTTAGCTCTTTGCCCATTTCTCCACCCACCAAGTGCCTTTTCCATTGGAGAACGGTCAAAATAAGGGCTTATGAGGCATGGGAGTTGGTTAGGGAATTAAGATGGAGTGAGAATAGGTCATGGGTAGTTAGGATTTAGAGGACCTACTCTCAGGCTAACTCATAGGCTAAGAAATAGTCTTAGGGTGAGGTGTCTAGGTGAGGTGTCCAAGGTGAAGTAATTAATCTAAAATAGGTAGTTTTTAAATTAATAAGGTGTGCAAGTATGGGTTAGGAGTGTTAATGTTTATAAGGGGACCAAGTGGGGGTTGACATGATATTGGTGTCTAAATTTTCCCCTTTTTGTCTTATGGTTTGTTCTGATGAACTGTAAGACAAAAATAGATGTAGGTTTCCTTAGGTATGAGATGAGGTATTCCCCCTCAAAGTGGGAATTGAGAGAAGGTAATCTAAGATGGGGTGCCAATTTTATAGGCAATGTATGGGTAGGGTGAGGTTGTAATGTGAATGCTTCAATAGTTGAGATTGTGCATATACCACTTCACTTGATAGGCAGGTCAAATTGTTACAGGCAAGGTTGAGGAGGACTAAAATTGAAGTAACTAGTCCCTAGCTTATTAGTGGTAGCTGATTGGGTTAAAATGATCAAAGCTATAGCTCTAATGTTTGAGGAGGATTAAAATTAAAGTAATCGGTCCCCAACTTATTAGTGATAGCTGATTGGGTTAGATCGATCAAAGCTATAACTCCAATGGGCATCGTGTTCCAAGTATCTGAGCTAGGAAGTGCTCCTGAAAAACACAAAAATGTCATAGATATTGGGGATCAACTTGGTCATGATCTGAAAATAGGTGTGAGGGCCACGTACAAGTTGCTAACTATTCGTGAGGTAGCATACACAATCAAAACAACCAAGGCAAAGTTGTCTCAAAAGTGGTTGTGGTTTGAGGAGATAGTCGCGATCTCTGAGGTCGTTGGTCGAGTCGGGATGAGATATAAGTGATCTCGAGTGTTATTTTTTGTGGTTAGGGAGATGTATATGATCACCAATTTGCCCCATGAGAAGTCTAAGGTGACTTATATAGTGTCAAGGCTAGTTGTTTGGATAGTTGGTCCATAGGTAGATGAACAAATGAATGGTTGAGCTAGCCTTAGAAGACCCCATGTCAACTAAGTGCTACCTACATAGCCCCTATTTTAAGGTCCTTAGGCCAATGTAGTTCTCCCAAAAGGGAAGAAGAGTCAAAGAGGTACATGCTTGAAATGATGAGTGTATGATGATGTTATAGCCTTTTCCATATTGTGTGATGGTGTATGATGTAACATAGGTTATGTGGTTTTTCATCCTTAGCAATTTTCATATTGGTGATGGTGTATGCTAAAAATGAAATGAATTTATTTATGCTTCAACAGGTTTCCATATTGGTGATGGTATATGCTTGACATAAATTGTGTTTGGTTGATAGTTTCCATGTATATTGTTTTTCATAGAAACTAATGTGAATGGGCTATGATAATTTATATAACACAAAGTGGTATTTGCATTAAATAAATCATGATGTTATGTTAGTGGTTAGAAAATGTTTTGGTTGTATGAAACATGTGATGTTATGTATGATAAAATTGAGTTGAATGTTAGGCTCATAACTTTACACTGAAAATTATGAGATGTCAATATGCAAGCATATAATTTTAAGACACTGCATCCCAAAAGATAAACTAGCATGTGACGAAGGTGTGTAACAAGTGAAAGGTGCATTGTTCTTTCATTGACAAGGACCATAATGATAGCATAGATAGGGTTTTTGCAAACAAAATCCCTGTTCATGCATTACGTCTTTGACCATTGGTTTGTGTTAGAGAAGTACCCTAATCACTTGATGTTAAGTGAACTCAAAATCCCTTGGGTATTTTGGGGTAATAGGTGTGATTATGTGATATGTGAGGATAGCGTAACCCTTTTTAGCAGGGATAAATTTGCACCTTTTATAGGTGACCCTAAGAATGACTATAGGCAAGTCCATGACTTAATAGTTTGTCAGTCAATTTGTTTTTTTATTTGGTAGACTGATCAAATGAGGGAAGTCTACTTGGGGATGTTGTTTTGTTTTGTGGTCATGTGAAGCTGATTGATGAGGGAAGCTTCTGAGAAGGTGTTGTTTTTGTACCAAAAATTGGTCATAGCCATCCTTTGAGGGAGTGGTCTAAATTTTGCTTTGTATGTTTTGATTTCTTTGAATAGCTGTCTTCCAAGGGAGCAGTCTATTAATTATAGCAATAATGTAGCTGTCCTTCGAGGGAGCAGTCTACATTTATAGTTTATGACCTTTTAATATTTTATTAGGCATCCCAATTTTATGTTTTGTTTTTTTTGCTAACTAAACTTTTAGTCATGGATTAGACTATAGAGGCTTAGGGGTTTCCCTTTTATTAGGACAAAGCATTAATGCTAAACAAAAGGGTTAACTAATTTTTGTAGGGAAAAAGGGTTGAAAGGAATAGGAATGAGAATGATGGGGGTTGCTCAAGGGATGAGCTCAAGTTAAACATCAAGTGAATGATTACTTGGTTAATATTATAATGGTCGTAGATGCAAGGCATTAAGGGGTTCAAGTTATGGCCGGCCTTTGAGAAAAGATAGATGATAAGTGCCTAATCCATACTTATGCATTATTATATAAGGTCCAAGCCAATTAGGAGCAAACTTGCCTCATTTGCTTCTTTCCATATTGGTCACGTGTTGGTTTTCTTTAAGGATGAGATCTCTAATTTTGAAATCTCGCTCTTTCAAATTTTTGTTGTATGCACGCTTGATGCAATCTTGGTAGATATGAAGATGATTAAGAGCGGCAAGATGACGTTCATTGAGTAACTCAAGTTGTGTTAATCGATCTTGATGAAAGTCATCATTAGAGATTATGTCATGCAAGGAGATGTGAAGAGAAGGTATTTGTACTTCAAGAGGCAAGACGGCCATTGTGTTGGCAAACTTATTCATAGAGCAAGGAATAGTTTTCAAGAGATAACGGTCGAAAGACCCTAACAATGTGTCAACACGGTGTTTATATCATTGCAAAACTTCATTTTTATAAAGATATGAACCATTAATCTGATTAACGACTAGTTGTGAGTCACCAAAGATATTGATTGTCTTAATGCCAAAGAAAATGGTAGTTTGAAGTCCCAAAATTAAGGCTTCATACTCAGCCATGTTATTGGTGCATTCGAAGTCAAGTTTGAAGGATAGAGGCATGGGCTCATCCTTGTGAGGGATAAGAATGACCCCCACACCCCCATCGAGTTGACATTTAGATCCATCAAAGAACATTATCATCTGATAGGAGATGTCATTAGTGGATAGCATGGTGATAGACTTATCACAAAATTCATAGTTAGAGGGTTGGTTATCAGGTAAAGGGGCATCCACTAGTTGTTTAGTGATCATTTGTCCTTTTATAGATTTTTGTTGAATGAATTCCAAATTGAACTCAATGAGAAGCATGAGCCCACGAGTCATACATTGGTTTTGGTATGGCTTCCAATGAATGTATTTGAGAGGGTCAGTGTGGGTGATGATGTAAGTCTTGTGGTTGAGGAGATAGTGGCGGAGTTTGGAGGTGGTAAAGACTAATGCCAAGCAAATTTTTTTGGTATGAGTATATTGAGTTTCGTAGTCAATGAGCATTCGACTTATATAATAAACCACCTGCTCATAATGCTATTCATCTCGATGTGTGATCATGGCACCTAAGGAATGATCTATTGTCAAAATGTAAAGATAGAAGGGTTGGTTGTCTTTAGGTGGAATAAGGATTAGTGGAGAGACAAGATAGCATTTAAGAGCCTCAAAAACTTCTTGGAAATCCTTATCCCAATTAAAGGAGACGTCCTTCTTGAGAAGGTGATGGAAGGGTTGGCATCGGTCAGATAGTTGCAAGATCAAGTGATGAATAGATTGAAGCTTCCCTTATAGGCTGTGAAGTTGTTTTAGGTTAGTTGGTGGGGACATCTCAAGTATGGCTTGAATCTTAGCTGGATCTACCTTAATGCCATGGAGAGAAATGATGAAACCCAAAAGCTTCCCTAAGAGAAATCTAAAGACGCATTTCTTGGGGTTGAGTCGAATGTTATATTGTAGTAGGTGAGTGAATATTGTTTTGAGAATGGTTAGGTGGTCACGACGAAGTTTGGATTTCCCAGTAGGTCATCCATGTAGTCCTCCATGATTTTTTGGAGGAGATCATGAAAGATATAAGTCATGGCACATTGGTATGTAGTGCCTACATTTTTGAGGCCAAAAGGCATGACCCTATAGTAGAATATCCCCCATGGGGTGATGAAGGTGGTTTTATTTTGATCTTTTGGGGCAATCAAGATTTGGTTATATCCTGAAAACCCGTCCATGAAGGATAGCATCTCATGACCAGTTGTAAGATCAACAAGTTGGTTGATGTTTGGCAAAGGAAAGTCATCATTTAGGTAAGCTAGGTTGAGGTCATGATAGTTAGTACAAATTTGAATTCCCCCTATTGCTTTTGTGATAGGGATAATGTTTGACACCCATTGCAGATAATCAATGGGTTAGATAAATGAGACAGAGAGAAGACTTTGAAGATCCTCTTTGATAAGGAGTGTGACATGAGGATGCATCTTGCGAAGCTTTTTCTTGATAGGCTTAGCTTTGCAGTTCATGATGATGTTGTGGATGACAATGTCAGGGTCAATACTTGGCATATCACTATAGGACCAAGCAAAGGCTTTGCTATGGTCTGTAAGGAATGTGGTATAGTCGATTTGTTCATGGGCATCTAAAGATTGACCAATCTTTGAGGAACATCAGAAGATGGGAGATTAATTTCAATAGTTGATTCGTTTAACATAACCTATGTTTCTGAAGAAAGTGAACATTATATAAAGGAGTCATCTGCACCCATGTAGGTGAGTATGGCATCATTGTCCAGGCATTGGACAATGTTGATGCTAGAAGATTCATCATCTATCATGTCTAGATAAATGAGAGGAAGAGACCTTGATGCCCCACCTAGTTGATAGGTTAGGGGTTCTAAGTGAATGGCGTTTATAAAAAAACTAGGAGGGATGGAGACCATCGACTCCATAAGTGAGGGTGGGGAAATAGGCGAGGTTGGAGGAGAATGCACTATTAAAGTTTCATGGCAAGGGATCTTAGAGGGTTTTGTAGGTTCTTCAAAACCCATGCCATGTCATTTCTTGGCATTTTTTATTGCCTCATTATTTGGAGGTTCAATGGGCTTGTGGGGACCTTGTTCATAATGCCCAAAGCCAAAACCCTTTCATGCACACCTATGAAGATAGGTGCGAGCAAAGCTAGGGTTTCTGAGGAAAGAGAAATCACAAGTGAATGGTCAGGGTGATGAGAGAGGATTTCCAATAGTAGGAGCCCGATCTAGCCCTCCATAGGTGAGATTAGTTTGGAGATTGGGAGGACCATATGGGATGACCATTTTGATGCGATGGTCATAATTAGGGTAGTGATGAAGTTTTCCATATACTTGCAGAGTTTGGAACATGTCAAGGGTAATAAAATGATACTCCCCAAGAGAAAGGCGATAAAAGGTATCTTCCATAGGATCTTTCGTGGTCACTTGAGGAGTAGGCATAGGTGTGACCAGTGTCTGTGAGCTTGTTGAGGCCTCCATGGGTGGAGGTGGTGTTTGAGTGGATGTTTTCAAAGGGATGAGAAAATCATTAGGTTAGTAGGTTGTGTTGCATGTTTTAAAGGGGGAAGGGTCATCAGGAATGACATGAACTTGCCCCTCATGTTCAAACTTGGCACAATGATGTAACATGGAAGGGACACAGGTCATGGCACATATCCAAGGTCATCCCAATAGCATGTTATATTAGAACTCCCCCTCAATGATATAGAAGAGTTTTGAAATTGTATGTGGGCCAACACGAACATGCAAGATCATAGTACCAATGGTAGTGGTGGTGGCATCATTGAAAGAATGAAGAATTGCGTTAGTTTTTGACATGCAATTCTTCGAAAGGGCTAGTTGATCATATGCATGTGTAGAGATGATGTTGATACTAGCACCTCCATCAATCATAACCCACTTAACATGAGTTTGATCAATGTAAGATATGATAAAGAGGGTGGCATCTTGAACTTCCAAGTTGTTGGCAAGAATCTCAGAATCACTGAAGGTGATGGAGGCAACGATGGGTAACAATTTGACTAAAGCAACTAGTGGTTGGGGATCTTCAGGTTGGACCTCAACTACTTGTAAAGCTTTGATCAAGGCTTCGTGATGTTGCGGAGAGCTTTGTATTAGGTCATATAAAGACATCTTCACAGGATTTTGGTGAAGTTGTTTCACCATGGAGTCACGAATTGCTCTCGAAGATGTTGGTTGAGATGTGCCCAATATAGAAATCTTGGGCTTTGGTGGTGGAGAGGGTTTGGTGAATGGATATGTCCAAGGGGTATAAACCTACTCTTTTCCTTTATCCTTTAGGGTTTGGGACCTGGTGGCCACATTAATAGTGTTGATTTTGAATAAAGGGGGAGAAGGTGGTAGAGGGACCATAATCTCATGTTGGGATCTCGATTCAAGTGAGGAGGTTTGGGAGGCATGGGATGGTGTCGATAGTTTGTCAAAAAGGTGGTGGGTGTCCCTTTCTAGGTGTTGGTGAATGACAACCTTAAGGGTGTTGCAAATCTCAATATCATGCCTAAGTGTGTGATGATACAAGCAGATTTGAGTGTCATCGAACCAGGATGGTTTTGATCTGAGAGGTCGGTATGGCTTAATGGGTGGGACAATGATGCTAGAAGATTACAACAATCAAAATAATAGTGAAGCATAAGAACCCACTAATGGGTCTATGCTCATTGTTGTAGTAGGGGTTGACAATTTCTATTTAAGAGTTGTAGGGGGAGTTTTTCATACCACCTTTTTGGTTGGTAGTGTGGCCACATGCATGGATGGCACTTTCTTGATGAGAGGTGTCAAATTTCTTGGAGGAAATATGTTTTTGATAGGTAGAGGGATTAATGGAGGCAATTTGTCTTTATGAGGTGTTGGAATAGGGATTACTCCTATTAAAGTGGAAGGATGTGGACCCAAGATAGAGGGCAATGGTGAAGGTGGGGGAGGAGTAGACTGACATGGTTTCACATCCTTCTTTAGTATGGTGCGAGGATTACTACTGTGTAGGGTGAGGTTCAAATCTAACTTCACTTGTGGGTGAATTAGGTTTGATACAGGGTGAACACTGAGAGATATAATCTATTTTAACATGGTGGATGCCCGTGAGGGTTTGAATTTAGACGTGGAAATTTGAGCTTCTGATGATTTAGAAGTGGAAACTTGATCCTCATCAGAGACTTTGGGGTAGATCATCGTAGAAGGGTTGGCAGTATAAGGTGAAGTGGGATGTGTAGGATAAGGAGCCCTAAGTCACTCCCATAATGCCTCATACTCTAGGTTCTTATAATAGAGGAATCCTAAGTTTTCTGCCAATCAAGATAAGGGTTTAGATGACATCACGTGACACCTTACAGTCAGTCCTTTGGAAGAGTTGGTGATTGTGAGAGTGGAAACATGTTGGACATAGTGATCATGGGCCAAAGGCAAGAGAGAACCATCACCGGATCTTCCTCGACTAAAATGGGTGAGGTGGTGAGTTCTTCTCTCAATGAAGAAGGGATTGGAGAATTTGGCTCTTTAAGTGGGTAGAGCGCAGGGATGATCATGCCTTCCACATGTGGTCTAGGACTGGGGAAAGTATGATCCTCCATTGGTAATAATAAGGATAAAGGTAGGGCCACCAGTATTGGTACCATCAAAGCATCCTCTAATATGGGAGAGGTTAAAGTAGACTCTCCTACATGTGAAAGGGGGGTGGATAGAGGACTATCCTCCATTGGTGGAGGAAAAATAGGAGAGGAAGGTTCCTCTAAAGGGCAAAGTAGAGGGATGATGGCCCCTTCTACATGACGGCATGGGGTATGAATGGTAAATTCTTTTGATGGTAGAAGAAGAGGGTAGGTGGGGGCAAGAGAAATAGGTAATACAGGTTCCTCACGAGGTAGAAGAATGGGTAAAGGAGGTGCTTGATGTCATGGGGGTGATACAGGTGAAATGGGTTTATCCACGCAAGGAAGAGGGTGAGGCAAAGGGAGCTCTTCATTGCATGGGGGTGGTATGGGTAAAATAGGCTTTTCTACCCATGGTGGAGAAATGGGTTGACCAACCTCTTCAAATTATGGGAGAGGTTAGACAGGAATGAAAGGAAAGACCATGTTGACTATGCGTATGTTGTGTTCTTGAGGGTCATCAACCATGGTCTAAATATTATTCTAACTTAGGGGATGGTTAGGAAACAGTTGCCTAAAGACATCCATGTTTTGGTTGGCCAATGCATTAGGGTTATCCAAAATAAGGTTCTCTTTGTCTAACATGTCTTGAACAATGTTTTTTAAGGTTTTACAATTATCCGTGTCATGAACCTTAATACGATAATAGTTACAAAATTTGTTTTCCCTATACCATGCAAGGATAGCTCATGAGGGGTCAAATTGGACAGGTGGTCAGATTTGAGGGAGGTTGAGGACTCTCTACTTCACTAATTTATCCAATACAAAAGCATACGATTCTCCTATTGGAGTGTATCGTCATTGTTCATACCATTGTTGGAATTATCTAGTGATGTTTTATGAAGTGGGTGGCTCAGATTGGTTGGTTTTGGTAGAAGATGTTGACCTAAGGACCATGGCATTCATTGATCCCTTAGATTTGGAGTGGGAAGAAGAAGGTTTGGAAGAAGAAGGGTCATTGGGTTTTGCGTTGGTATTTTTGTTACGCAATTTGACCCTATCTTATTTGATTACATAGAGTTTAAGCTTTCAGGCCATAGTGAAAGCTTCATCAAATGTGTGTAAAGTTTGAACCCATAGAGTGGATGAGATGTGCTTGGCACATGCTCTTGAAAAGAGCTCAATGAGCTCAAGTTGAGGTAGTGAGAAGGAGAGTTGGTTGATCAAACCTCTCCAACGGGTGACGAAGTCTACTATTGACTCATCCTCAAATTGTCTAATGGAATAAAGGTCTATGATGGAGACCTTCTTGGTAATATTGACTGAGAAATGATCGAGGAATAGCTGAGTGAGTTGAGTGAAGGTGAAGAGAGAATGACTGGTAATGGAGCTATACCAATCAAGGGCGACACTAGAAAGTGACATAGGGAATGTGTGAAGTAATAATGCATCATTGTGTGCTATGAGGTAGCAAGCATGTCTAAACACTCGTAGATGTTTTTTTGGGTCCTCTTTACTTTGAAAGCGAGTAAATTTTGGGAGTTCCCACTTGCTAGGGTATGGTCGAATAGGAACTGAAGGGTGGATAGGTTCATTGCAGATTTTTTCATACGAAAGAACACTCCTTGAACCTAAAATAGATGTCTTAAGGTTGGACATCTTATCCATTAGCATCTTAATTAGATTGGCAAATGGATTGGCATGAGGGGCACCCCCTAAGTTATAGGGTACCTAGAAGGCATTGGAGGGGGTGTGTGATGTACTTGGTTGTATTTGTGTAGGTGAAACATAATGATAGTTCATCATAGGGGCCGCTGTCGAGACCAAGGGGGCTTATGCCATGAAGTTGGAGGGCACAACTTGACTAGATTCCACCAAGGGTGGTTGAATGGTGGTGACACTAGTTAAGGGATAAGTGGTCACTCTCATGTTTATAGGTGCAAGAGTGGATGGGATAGAGACAATCAAGTTCTAGAAAGGTGTCAAACTTGGTTGAATTGTTTGTGTTTGAGAGGGTATGGAACCCCAATGGAGGTAGGGAAAGAAAGGATAGAAGGGGAGGCCAAATCTTGAACATTGGCCATGGTTGGGTTACTAGTCAAGGCAGTGGCCTAAGTGATCCTAGGTTGGGTAGCAGATGTTGTTGATATCATTATCACTTCAACCAAAGAAGTTGGCATCCCATAAATAGGGTTACCCAAAGGATCTCACGTTTGGCTTCTAGCAAGATAATGTTGGAGAGACTTGATGTTGTGGTTAAGGGATCTCTCAAAATCTTGATCCCCTTCAAGAACAATAGGAGGTTGATTAGGGGTAGGTTGAATAGGAGTATGCTCAGTGTCTGAAGTTTACTCCATTAGATGACTTGGCATGAAGGGTGAAGGTGGGAGTGGCTGTTGACTCATGTGGTCAACAAGAGATTTGGCTTGACTACGTGTCAGGACCATCCAAGGTGAAAGGGGTTTAGGTTCCAAAAACTATGTGTTTTAGTTTCAAAAAACTAGAATTTTTGTTAAATAGCAAGAAATTTGGGTTTTAAGTTTGTTGTTTGGAATTTTTATTTTAATTTATCGACATTGACCGATGTCTGTTGTTTAATCGATAGCGGTTAGAAAATGTTGTCGATGTCAGTCAGTTTATCGGTGCCGGTGAAGGTTTTGGTTGCCAACGTCGGTAGAGAAACTGATGTTAGTTTTTGTGTAATTCTAGAAACACAAAAGAATGATAGTTTTTGGAAGAAGATATTATGAGTTGTTTTGGACTTCAAAATGGTATGACCTTACCAGCTCAAACACTTAGATAAAACTAGCAGAATAGATGATTAGGCAAGCAACCTCTAAAACGTTAGATTCTTAGGAATGAGTTTTAAAGTTGTGGTGGCTTATGCCTTAAGAGAATGTTTTGGGAGTTGGGCTTGTAGAATAGGTCCTAGAGAGGAAGTCTATGGCTGGTTTCAGGTTGTGTTATGGTGCTCAAAGATATATGTGTTAGGGTTAGTACATGGCCTGGTGTTGGGGCTTGCTCCCTTCACTTCATGAACCCAGAGCTGAGTTGGGCCACTTAGCCAAAATATATCTTCCCTATAGTTTATACTCTATAAGAGAATAGAGTGGGTCCTCCTCTTGGTGGTGAAATCCAAGTAGGATCACCGAGTGGGGTAAGGTATCTGCTAGGTGATGAAATCCTAGACGGGCCTTGTCTCAAGTTAGTTTATGTGTTTGATTTGAAGTGATTGTGGTTTGGTTTTGTCACATTTGTGCACTACAATTCATTCATAATGCTTTAATTACTAAGTGGGCTATGTATGCATCCAAGCAAGAATGAAATGCAGTAGTTTTTAACCCAAATCAAAATATGTTATTCAAATGCAAACAAATGGAGAAGAGGTAAAGAGTATGAGTTTTTCACTACTCTATGATGCACACAAGAAGTAACAAGAAGAAAAAGAGATGTTCTTTTTAATCTTTGCTAATGATTTCCTTTTGAAATAAAAATATGGAAGAAGGGATGCAAGAAGTGAATATTTTTCTAATGCATCTATATGAAAATTTGATTTTTAAAAGAAGAGGAATGAACCCAATGAAAACTCCAAGGGTCCCACTGGGCATGCCAGAATATTTATCTAAATTTTCACTAATTACATTCAAAAGAAAGAAGAAACTAAGGTTAAGAGGTTGTGGGTTTGATGTTACCCAGATTTAGTGTGCACTGTATCCAAGCTTTGTGGGAGCTCCTCTTTGGCTGTGGAGGAAACACTTGCAGTAAGAATGAAACTTAAACAAGGAAAATGTTAGAAGAGGATATGGTGGACTACCAAGCTATGCGCTCGGAACTAAAAGTGTGAAGCTTCCTTAAGGGATGACAGTCCACTGTTTAAAGATAAAAGTATTGTAAAGGAAGAAATGATAAATGACTAAAGAAAATAGAAAAGTAGATGATGTGTACCTGTTCCTTGTAGTCTATGTGTCTCAAAGTGCTTCAAAAGGCTGGCTAAGGGTTCTGTCTGGTCTAGATGGGTTGTTTGGATGGCTTTCTAGTTTGCTAGTTCAAAACATAGTCGCTGACATCGGTGAGTCTACAGAGGTCAGTTGTTAAACGGTGCTGACGTCAGTTGGGTTATTGATGTCAATCAAGGAAATTGGCCTTAGATGGCTTTTAGAGTATTTTTAGGATAGATAGAGGGGTTTCTAGGAGTTTAGAGGTTGGTGCAGGGTTGTGAGAAGGTGAATGAGGTCTGAGGAAGGGTATAGGTAGAGGATTGGTGTGAAATGGGGGTGAGAACAAGGGGAAGGCCTTTCAAACCCTCCATGGAAGAATTTGGGCCTCTCAACATTATTTAGAAATATCAATGAAAACTAATTAACAATATATTTTAAAACACTAAAATGAGAACTAGAGTACTTAGTTTTATAGGTTGAAGAACCAGAGATGTCAGAATAATGATTCATGTTGTCACTGATGTGATCAATGTTGTGAGCCAATGAAGTGAACATGGATTGCTTCAATTCAATATCTTGATGTCCTCATACAATCTTTCAGTCCAGTGTTTGGGATGATTTGTGTAGATTTTCAGTAGCAAGGAGAATCATAGTCGAGTTCTAATGCTTGAAATCTCAAAGTGTGCATGTGAATGTATGAAAATGTGGGCGTAGCTCAATGTTAGAGCTTGGCTTATGTAACTGACATCGGTGATCCCACCGACATTGGCATAGAACTATCGATGTTGATCGATGTTTGACCGATGTTGATGGAGAAAGAATAGGTAAAAGGGCTATTTTTAGCTCTTTGCCCTTTTCTCCACCCGCCAAGTGCCTTTTCCATTAGAGAACGGTCAAAATAAGGGCTTATGAGGCACAGGAGTTTGTTAGGGAGTTAAGATGGAGTGAGAATAGGTCATGGGTAGTTAGAATTTGGAGGACCTAGTCTCAAGCTGACTCATAGGCTAAGAAATGGTCTTAGGGTGAGGTGTCCAAGGTGAAGTAATTAATTTAAAATAGGTAGTTTTTAAGTTAGTAAGGTGTGCAAGTATGGGTTAGGAGTGTTAATGTTTAGAAGGGGACCAAGGGGGGGTTGACACGATATTGGTGTCTACACCATTATCACTCCATCATCAACCCTCATTATCCCTAGTCACACCCTCATTAGCCCTCTTTATCCCTCATCATCATTAATCAGTATTTGCCTTACCTCTTTCTACTTTGGTAACATGAAGTCTAAAAGAAATATAGTAAGTTTTTTTATAACTCATTATTTTGTATTAGTATTCACAAGGGATGTTTTTCCTATAGTGGAATTAGTATATGTGAGATTCATAATTTTAGTAAACATATTAATCCAATAAATGACACCAAATCTGCAAACTCAAAAGATGTCTATAATATTATAGAGAGAAATAATTTTATTTACCATGGGTATAGGGTTTGTGTTTTTTCATATATTTTATCCCATAGTTACATTTTCATCATTATTTTTATCTTCAAAAACCAAATCAATGATAAAATTACATTCCATTAGTTAATTAAAACCCTTCAACCTAGTAGTAGGGCATCTCTTCCCTAAGTCACAAATTTTCTTCTTGGAATCAAAATTAGTAATGTGTTTCTCAAATATACTTCTTATAAATATGAAAACATTTAAATATGACCTAGATATATAATTTGAAACTAAAAAATCTCCAAAATTTAATGTGTAATTATGCACAAATTCTTTCTAGCCCTGTACAAATTCAAGTTGAGTAATCGTACCCTATAATTTACAATCCACTCCTACACATTTGGGCCTTATAGAACCATATTTTCATCAGTTAAATTTATGAGATTTGGAAAAAAATTAGGAGGATTAAGCTAAAAATAACATAATACCAAATTATTTTTAGCTAATTTTAGCAATACATCTAAATCAAAAGAATGAAGAAAAATAATTATCAAATTTAATAGTCTATTTGAGAAGTGTTCAAGCATCACTTTGAAAAAGTTAAGATACCCATTGGATCACCCTCTCTATATGTGTTTTCCATTAAATTTATAATAATTATTAATGCACATCATTCAAGGTAAAAAATCTTGCTTGTATCTTCATTCTTCATGTGAAACCCAAATGAAAAATACTACAAAAAGGAAAAAAATTTAAGTATAATAATAAGAAAATATTGTTAATAAATAAAATAAATTTTGATTACATGTAAAATTGATTAATTATTGATATAGGATACAAATAAATTTTAATTTATTTTTTATTAGATAAATTTATTTTTGAAGTAACCTCTATCTTAGATTCATTTAAGGGCCCTACTATTCAAAGGTGTACACCTAAACATGTCATGAATGTATTGGCTAGTTGAATGTGCATTTTTTGGCTCACCAACATTTGAATCCCCCTTGAATCCCAATCTCATGGACAACCTATTCTAGATCATTTGTTGCTTCATCCTTTTATATATATATATATATAATTACTTGTTTCATCATCCCTTATGCTAAGATATTCCTTATTTATTTCTTTACTCTCCCCATTATTATCTTATCATTTAGGTATTATTACTTCCATTTTAGATTATACTTGTAATAAATCCTTAACATTCACTTCTCATGATTTATTCATAGTTTTCTCATCTAGGGAATCATTAGGGATGATGAAGGTTGATGAGGGTGTGATTAGGAATAATGAAGGCTAATGAGGGAGTAATTAGGGAAGATGAGGTATAATGATAGAGTGATTAAGGAGATTAGGGAAATGAGGTTTGATGAGGGATTGATTAGGGATGATTATGGATGATGAGGGATGATTTAGACTGATGATGCAGTGATTAGGGAATTCAAAGGACAATAAGGGCTGATGAGGGAGTGAAAAAGGATGATAATCTATGATGAGGGCAAATGAGGGAATAATTATATATGATGAGGGATGATAAGGGTCGATGAGGGAGTGATTAGGGATGATGAGGCGAAATGATGGGTAATAAGGGAGTGATGAGGGATGATTAAGGATGATGAGAGTTGAAGAAGATGTGACTAGGGATAATAAGGGCCATTTATGGAGTGATTATGGATGATTAAGATTATTAGGGAGTGACTAAGGATAATTAAGGATGATAAGAGTTTATTTTGGAGTGATTAGGGATGATGAGTAAAAATGAAGGCTAATGAGGGAGTGACTAGGGATGATGAGGGATGATAAAGACTAATGACAATGACTTTAGGGATAATGAGGGATAATGAAGGTATATGAGAGAGGGATTAGGGACAATGATGAATAATGAGGGATTGATTATGATGATTTATGCACTTAAACCCCTTTCTCCATATTTTTTGGGGAGATGGAAATAATGATATGAATTATTTTGATATGAGTATGATAAAATAGGATTTTAAAGCATTCCATCCACCCCAAATATTAGTGGTATTTATTGTGTTATTTTTAGTGTATTATATGAGTTAGAATCCTAGAGGATGGCTCCACACTATGCAAATCTAGAATAAATCCATTAGGTCATGCATGCATGGATTGACCCATCTGTCTAACATTTGTTTTAGAGTGAATGATATATTTTTAGGATAACACTTGAATGGTGTTTGTATTCCTTATATTCTAAATGAAATTTACTATGGTGATTAGCTACATTCATGTTCGGTATGAGTGACTGTATCACAACTATAGGTAGATTTCATGTATAAGTGACCACATACCTACATATAGTAATAGTTATGTGATATATGGCATGTATGAGTGATTATATATATGTGGCATAGATCACATGTTATAGTCCAATCCTTTATACATATCAATAGACCCATTGATAAAAAGTCCATAAATTATTTAGCGATTTAGCTTGAATATGCCTTCAAAAAATTTAATCGATCATCCCTAGTCACACATTACTTAATATAGGTGAGAATTCCCCCTCTATTTTCAATATATGGTTGATAAATTCCCCCTATCCTTTCTCTATATAGGTGATAATTCCCCTTATCTTGATTTTCAAGCATCCATTGATAGTGACCCCTATCCTTTATCCCTTGATTTGATAATTCCCCCTATACTGATTTTAAAGCATGATAATGCCCCCACTCCTTTAAATATATGGCTTAGGTATTCAATTAAGTATCAAGTATTCAATAAGGATTAGATATGTGTATTCAAGATAAATATATGTTTTAAGCATTAAATTAGGTATGGAATACTCAATTATGTAACTCAAATAGGTAAGGAAATAAGGATATGCATGTAGGGCATACTCAAGTACAAGGTAGGTAGGGCATAGTCAATATCAAGATATAGATCAGGTATTTAGGTAAGGCATACTCAAGTTCAAGATATGGATTGGGTATTCAATCAAGTATGGCATGTACTCAAGTAGGTAAAGTAGGTAGGGAATCCTCAATTAGTTAAAGTAGGTAGGGCATACTCAATTATAATAAGGTAGGTAGGGAATAGTCAGTATCAAGATATGGATAAATTATTTAGGTAAGGCATACTCAATATCAAGATATGGCTCAATTATTCAATTGGGTAGGGTATATTCAAGTAGAAAAATTATGTAGGGAATACTCAAGTGGGTAAAGTATGTAGATCATCCTTAATGACATAGATATATTACATACATAACATGATTATAAACTTTGTTTCTCATTCTATTTTCCAATTCTAAAATTATAAAAACTAAGTATTGACTAAGATAGATTTTTAAAAACTAACTTCTAAATGGTAACTCCTATAACTCTATAATCCATTTCAAAAGATACACAATGGCCTTAATTTATTATATTTTGTAAAATAAATTTAAATTATAATAATATAAAATGTAATTTAAACTTATTACATTTATTTTATTAAATATTTACATAGATATATATAACTCAAATTGACCAATCACAAAAATAAAATATTGTAACTCAAAGGGCATATTCCCTTTGAAGTGATGCAAAGGGTGTACGCCCTTTGAGTTATAAATTCAAAAATTTAATTTTCCCTCCAAGATATGGCATTTAAAATGGCACCTACCCTTTGCAAAGGGCATACACCCTTTTAATATTTCTAAGAATTCACTTTTTTCCCTCCAATTTTGGCTCAGTTTTAGGATTGGGTGTTTGAACCTAGCCTAATCCCTATCATGGACCATCCCATATGAGTTTTTGGAATTTTTTTTGCATATTTATTATTTTAAAAATAAATTATATTAATTTCTAGAGGGAAAAATGTAGTTTTTGAATATATATATTTTTTCAATGTTAAACCATTATTTTTAATTATTACCAAATTTATACACAACATACCTCATTATGGACTATAATACTTTTATAAGTTTTTTAATGTTAATCAAAATTTTATAAAATTTATATCTCAACAATTTATACATCATTATTTATGCTTTAAAAAAATATTTTTCATGAAATTAAGGTAAAAATATTGTGTTTGTACACTTATAGTTTCAATTTTCCATCTTCTTCTTCTTCTTCTTCTTCTTCTTCTTCTTCTTCTTCTTCTTTTTTTTTTTTTTTTTTTGTGTGTGTGTGTGTGTGTGTGTGTGTGTGTGTGTGTGTGTGTGTGTGTGTGTGTGTGTGTGTGTGTGTGTGTTTGTATTATCAACAATATTTAACATTTCACCTATCCATATATAAAATTTCATATAAAAATTCATTTATTTACTCAAAAAAGTGTGTTCATACACATGCAGTCTCCTTATATTTTCACAAAACATTGTCAGGACATTGTCATAAATGCATCCATTTCACTCTTTTATCATCAAGATATATAAATATATATTATAAACTACATTAAAATTTTCACAATTCATATTCATGCATCATTATCAAATTATTTTTTTAAGTGTCTCTAAATTTCTCTCCAAATTAAACTATTGTTATTTTCATAAAAAGTTGTCTCTTTAACCCCCCTCCCCACACAAACCCCTTTTGTCTCCCATTATCTTGCATCTACCCATTTATTGTAATGTGGTTGGAAGTCTTGAAAGTTTTCATTTACGTACCAGTAAATGTTATTATATTTGTATAATAAATATAGCTCTCATTAACATACTGGTAAATGTTATTATAATGGGTCATTAGTATGAAATGAAGGGCCATTTCCTAATATGTGGATGGAATCCTTGAAGTTTTTGTTTCATATACCAATAAATGTTAATGTGTTTATATAAAAAATAATAATTTCACTAACTTACCACTAAATGTTGAGTAATTAATATCAAACCAAATCTTATTGTAAAATTATGTTGCGTTATGGATAGGTTATGATATTCATTCACATTTTACAAGTTGTCTCATTGTTATGTTTCCATGTTTTTTATATATTGTGATGACATTTTATTGATATTTTTTCCATTATATTATCAACATGGGTGATATTTTTTCCATTCTATTGTCAATTACTATATTTGAGCAATATTTTTTTACATATATTCATTTTCTTTAGAGGTGTATGTTTGATGGGTTACTCAATTTGTGAAAATTTTACATACATTGTGTTTCTTAACACTTATTATGTTTGTGGAGATTTAATTTTTTCCCATTGTGTTTCTTAACACAATATATGTTTGCGAAGTTTGGATAAATTTTTTTTCAAAGTTTACAAAGTTTTTAATGCACAACTCTATATTACTTATATTATTTATATGTGTTGTTCACATTTTTTATCTATAGGTAATGGTGACATATTTCAAATTCAAGAGTGGAGAAAAACAATGGGGTATTCACTTCAAGATGAAATATTTTTAAATTTCATTAAACTTATGATCCATTTTAAGGCTAGATGGTATATGTAAAATAAAATTAATTACAATACATAATCAAATTGAATACATGTACTTTCATTACATTTATTGATAAAATTTAGTACATTAGATATCAAAATAAATACCTTTGATTTCATTTACAATTTCCTAATGTTCCTTTTTGAATGATCCCAAAATTTTGTGTTCCTTCCCTCAACCATTCTACTTGGTTTTCGTGCATGAGAAAACTTAAACCATCTTGGTTGAAACTTAACGTTGTATTTACATCCCATCAAGACATTTGATGAATTTTGTATTTGCATTTAATGTTTCACCTACAACACCTTTAGAATTTATAGTGGTTACTCTACTTTGTTAAAATATTCATCAAAAACTTCAATAAATTTGACTCCTTTGTTCTTGTAGACACTATAATTCCATACCCTATATATGATTAATTAGGTGTCATAGGTCTTTATTTTTCTTTAATCTTCTATTTAATCTTTATCCTAAAATTTAGTATATTTATCATTTATAAATTAGTAATTTACCTTTACTATTAACTTTCAACCCTCCCTAACTTCCTAAATCCATTAATAACCTAAATAATCTATCCCTCAACCACTTTACCCATGTATAGTGTCATTACCAATAATTCCACACATATCAAAGCCAATCTTACCCATGATTGAAATAAAGGTGCCAATTTAGGTGACTTTGCACCAATTCTACTATGATCAACATTGATTCTCTAGATCAATGTCAATCCATAAATACCCAGCTAATTTTTACCTTCGAGACCCCAAAAACTTTAAACATTGAATTGTTTCTAGATTTCTTGGAAAATTAAAGATGTCCTTAATGATACTCTACCATAATTTTTTTGCATTCAATCTAAATTCTTTGTCATGAACCTAAGAGACTGCATGCAATTGTGAATCAATATTTCGTTCTACTTGCAACCATGTCAAAGGTAAGTAATCATGTTTATTTCTTTCATTTTCTATCAATTTATCTATTATTATCTACATATTTAATCTTTAGAATATTATCCATACCCCTTAGTATTCATTAATCATTCTTTGATATCCATATATTCTCTATTTTAATTAAACTTAGACATAGAGAGAATCGATACCGATTCATTCTAAATCGGCACTAATTCTATAGATCAAAATCGATCCACTATTTTTAATTTATAAAACATGAGACCTTAATTTTAGATTTTTATCTACAATTCTTATTGATTTTTTCCCATTATGAATATGGCCTTTTTCTGTAGATGACTCTACCAAGCATAGTACATGATGTAATCAATATCATAGATCTTCCCATAGTTTTCTGTCCCCTATTTGATGATCAAGGTGACATATTTTTTGAGCTATCTCTCTATGCTATTGTTTATTCTCCCTCTCTCAAAGGCATCGATGACTAACTAGAGGCCATACAAGATGATATAGATATTGCCATGACTTATTGGGATGAATATTATGTTTATATTGATAGATTAATTGAGGGTTGAATATTAATTATCATTTTTATAATATATTTTATCTATTATAATTTCATATGTTATCTATCCACTTGATTGTTTAAACAAGTGAGTTGACATCCATTTGAGGAAGCTCGTAGCTTTCTGGGACTATTTTTTGACCTAGGCATCTCACCCAATTATCTATTGATATATTTTTGTACAAGTGTTTACATGTGTGTAGGTTATCCTTCCCAGCTAAAAAGAAGCTCTTAGAGTCACTAGATTCAAATCAGTGTGAAACATCTCCTAATCCATGGGTATTCATCATAAACCCTATTTTCATGAGTTTTTAGTAAAGTAATTTAAACTTAAATAAAAATTAAAAACTACTATAACATTCTAGAACTCTCATTGGGAAACCTAAGGTCTCATTTTTATTATTAAAATTCATTCTAAATTTATCTATCTCTCTCTCCCTTTCTTTTGTTTGATTGTTTTCATTCGAAAAAAAATACAAAATTGTTTTTCCTTTCTAAAGGTTAAAAATAATCTACATCCATTTTTCTTGCTTAGGTAATTCATATAGAATAATCTAAGAAGTCAAATTTATCATAGTCATCACTTATATCACATAGAGACCAAACCACTTTCATAAAAAAATCATTAAACATTTACATAAGGTAATCAAGTGGGATTTCATCACCTAGTGGTAACCTTATCTTGGTTATCCCACTTGGATTTCACCACTAGGGGAGAACCAACTAAGTACTCTAACTAAGTATTAACCCTAGTTTTTTGATATATATTAGCTAAGCACCCAACACCCTTATGTTGTAGAGTGTGAGGTGAGGGGGCAGGCCCTAATATCAGACCAAGTATCAATTTTAGTATAGAAATCTCTTTAATCCTCAACAATCTTGAAACCATCCTTAAATTATTGCTTCTTAGGATGCTCAATAACCTTTTATTTTCTATTATCACACTTTAAAGTTAAAAAGTAAAAACTTTTTAGGTACATCTTTAGCATGTGTGTCTTTTCATATTCACTAAAATATGAGATAATTAAAAGGAATTTTTGCATGATTTTTGCTTTTATTTCTTTTTTTTTTCCTTTATCACTAAATGGTTTTGACGTGATAATAGTTAACAAAATAAAACCAAACCTTCAACTTCATCCTCATTTATGGATAATTCTCATAGTCCTCCTACTTCTCCAGAGTCTATGGAGGAAGGTATTCCTCAATATTATACCATGGGTGATCCTTAATTTTCCACTATACAAGATAGCAACCCCATCACACTTAACCATTATCTCAGCTCCTGAGCCATATGCATCCCACTTTCCCCCCATACGTAATTTTCTAGGAAACTGTATGGCATATCTTTAGAGGAAGGTGAAGGTTTTACTGCTGCTATGGTGTCTTCCCATAGCAATCCTCCTCTAACTAGTTTTGACACCATTACTATTCAACTAGTATAGAGGATTACAAAGCAAGTTATTCACATACATAAATAACTAACTAACCAAGCCTATTTATTCCTATGGGAAGTACAAAGGATAGCAAGAAACAAATGAAAGAAAGTAATCACCATATTACCTTCCCAAATGGATTCACCATACCTATGTGGCTCAAAAACATGTTCTCCCTTTATCAAGCATCATTTTCTTTGTCAAAAATGGTGGTAAGCTCCTCCAATGCCTCAAGAACACTCCATAAAACCTAGGATCTTGATTGTAAACCACTAAACTAGCCTATCAATGAAGCTTTGTGAAAACAATTTAGCATTATAACTTTTCAATTTTCAAGCTTTAAATATATTTGAGCATAATAACCTTTCACCAAAATTGCTTTAAAATGATGTCCATGGCCTCTTTATTTATAGATTTTTTAGATTGGTCAAGATCAACCATGACTGCCTATCTCAAGATCGAGATGTGTGGCCATGGATAATCCTAATATTTAAAATTAAATCCATAATTGTATTCAATATGACCTTGGAAGAATGGGAATTGAAGAGGCATGGGAGGCACTAACTAGACATGGGTGACCCATATCCTTGATATTTTAAGCACTTATGGCTTGATGGATGCCACCCCATAGATAGTGTCACTAGGTGATGTAGATAATAAGAATAAATTTTCAAAAATAAATATTCAACAAATCTCATGGAAAATCCACTTAAGCTCTTGATTTCGATTAATTATCCTTAAACAAGGTTTATCAACATTTGTGTAATTATTTGAAAATTGGTCCTCAACTAATCAAAATGGTCAAACAATCATATTACTGGGTAGTAATTTGACACGAGAAGAATTAGAAGGTGAAGCTAGATTTATTGGAACTATATTCCCATTTAAGATGTTCCCAATAGAAAATAACAAAGGTACATGATGTGTACCAATGAATTAGAAGAAAAGAGTGATCTAGAGCACTAAATGGTGAAATGGTCATTTTGACTCGAAATGATCTAATCAAAGTCATTTGGCCCATAAAATACATTACCCTATTTAGGGATACTTTGACCTGAATTATCACTTTTAAACAAAAATTTCAAACTATTTAGCGTGTTTTATGGATTTTGACCTAAAATTTGCATTTGATTGCAAGTCGAGTAAGATTGACAATTTCAACACAAATGGTGTTAGGAACTAGATGTCTACATTTTTCCCCTATTTGAGAAGGTGTAGTGAGACATTCAAGAAAAGAAACATCTTTTCAAAGAAAAGAGTTATCAAGAAGACATTGGAATAGATCCATGATGCCCCCATAAGAGGACATACTAGGATGAAAGAGAAGGATAAACTCTCAAAAATAGAGAGAAAGTGAGAGATTAACACATGGAATAGATCACATACATATTTGCTAATGATTTCACACATGATTACCATCAATGATCAAGATGTAGAGAGGATTACAAAGGAATTTAGTCAAGTATTAGTCTATAAATAATGAAACATTCATAAATAACCAATTAACCAAGCCTATTTATTCTTATGGGAAGTACAAACGATATAAAGAAATAAATGAAATAAATAAATAAATCACCATATTACCTTCCCAAATGGATTCACCATACCTATGTGCCTCAAAAACATGTTCTCCCTTGATCAAGCATCCTTATCTTTGTCAACAATGGTGGTAATCTCCTCTAATGGCTCAAGAACACTCCATAAAACCTAGGATCTTGATTGTAAACCACTAAACTAGCCTATCAATGAAGCTCTGTGAAAAAAATTTAACATTATAAGTTTGTAATGTTCAAGATTTAAAGATATTTGAGCATAATAACCTTTCACAAAAATAACTTAAAAATGATGTCCATGGCCTCTCTATTTATAGATTTTTGAGATTGGTCAGGATCAACCATGACCACCTATCTCAAGATTAAGATGTGTGGCCATGGATAATCCTTATATTTAAAATTAAATCCATAATTGTATTCAAGATGAACTTAGAATAAGGGAATTGAAGAGGCATGGGAGGCACTAACTAGACATGGGTGACCCATAATCCTGATATTTTATGCACTTATGGCTTGATGGATGCCACCCCATAGATGGTGTCACTAGGTGATGTAGATAATAAGAATCAATTTTCAAAAAGAAATATTTAACAAATCTCATGGAAAATCCACTTAATCTCTTGATTTTGATTAATTATCCTTAAACAAGGTTAATTAACATTTGTACAATTATTTGAAAATTGGCCCTCAACTAATCAAAATGGTCAAAAAATCATATTACTAGGTAGTAATTTGACTCAGGAAGAATTAGAAGGTGATGCTAGATGTGTTGTAACTATATTCCCATTTAGGATGTTGCCAATATCAAATAACAAAGGTACATGATGTGTACCAATGAATTAGAAGAAAAGAGTGATCTAGAGCACTAAATGGTGAAATGGTCATTTTGACTCAAAATGATATGATCAAAGTCATCTGGCCCATAAAATACATTACCCTATTTAGGGATAATTTGACCTAAATTGGAACTTGTAAACAATAATTTTGAACCATTTAGCGTGTTTTATAGATTTTGACCTAAAATGTGCATTTGAGTGAAATTTGAGTAAGATTGACAATTTCAACATAAATGGTGTTAAGAACTAAATGTCTACCTTTTACCCATATTTGAGAAGGTGTAATGAGACATTCAGGTGAAGAAACATATTTTCAAAGAAAAGAGTTGTCAATAAGACATTGGAATAGATCCATGATGCCCACTTGAGAGAACATACTAGGATGAAAGAGAAGGATGAACTCTCAAAAAGAGAGAGAAAGTGAAAGATTAACTCATGGAATAGATCACATCTCGATGAGTTAATGCTTGCACACGTGATTACCATCAATGATAAAAATATAATTAGAGGTATAATAGGCCATAGAGATGGGGGTAATGGGAAAGATACAATCCATAAATGTAAGGGACACACTTTAAATGTACCCAATTTGAGAGTACATGTTGTTTGCTTACAACATTGATCAATCCCAAGACAAGTTGCACACTAAAATACTTCCATCATGGGATTTAATGTGGAGAGCTTAGAATTATAGTAAAATGGAGAACATTATACTTCAGGAAGGGAAGCACCACTAGAATGGGGTCTCCAAAGAGAAGATAATAAGAAGTGCCCTGATAGAGTATATTTGATCATGATAAAATAGTTTTGCCTTAGTATGGAAAATCTTGATCATTGATAAATAATAAATAATGGTTTTCCCCTATAGATATAATATAATGTGGATGGTGTTCAAATCTTGTGCCCTAGCATGGTCAATTGGTAAGAAAAATATCTCAAGGATATAACCCAAAATATAGGTTAAATCAAGTGGGTGCAAATGTATATACGATGGTGTAATGGCTTAAGAAAGTCTTATAAAAACAATCATATGAGAATGCATAAAGTGATGAGACAGATGAAAACAATAATGGAGATATCTGAGCTGACCTTCATAGAAATTAACCATTGCCTACATAGTTCCATGGACTCATTTTCCAACATGAACTTCAGGCCAATGTAGTTCACCCAAGTTTGGGAGAGAATGGAATGAGGAATGATGAAAGATGACTAAGAACTGATTAAACTCATAATGTATGAAAATATATGCACATTTAAGCATATGCAAATAAGCCTAAAATTAATGCTACCTAGAAGCTTAATTCCACATCAAAAGCCTAGTTTTTATAGAGTGTTTTTTAGAATCATTCATCGGAGCTGACGTTTGATGTTAAGACCTTGAGACCTAAGCAAAAAGTGCTTGATATAGAAAAAGAAATTAGGAATCATAAGTATGAATAAATTAATGACATAAGATTCCAATTTCATTGAGCCAGTTAAAATTTGAATACTTATAACTAATGATAATGGTAAAATAATGACCAAAACTAGAGTTACAACAATTTACATTTAAACAAAAAATAAAAAATAAAGAAAAAGATAAACATAAATGAACCTAACTTGAAATCAAGATATGATCTATCAAGACTTAAGTGAGAACAAAAAATGTTTTAAAAAAAAAGGTGATAACACCTTAATGACATGAGACCAAGATATGAATAATCAAGATCAATGTGGACCATCAAGGCATTCTCTAACACAAAAGAGAAAAACAAAAACAAATAGAAAAAAACAAGACAAACAAACACAAGACCAAGAATGAAACAAGAAGTAAAAAATATAAAAGGAGAAGAAATAAAAGGGGGAACAAGAAGTAAAAAATATAAAAGGAGAAGAAATAAAAGGGGAGGTGCAAAATCACAATAAAACACCAAGAAAACACAACAAAACACCAAGAAAAATTGAATAAACACACACAAAAAAAAACCAAGTTAGTGTGGTTTAAATACAAATGTTCAATTGGGTTCTAGAATTGATCAAGGTTTATATCATTAGGCACAATAGACTATTGTAAAAGTTTTTTTAGGATGGTTCTATGGACATCAAATGTCTGTAAGAGTTTTATTATGGAAATTTGTGTAGGGGTTTTACCTAATTGGTCCATTAGACTATAAGGCCTTTGAATTGTGGATTGAATTAGTTTAGCCTTTATTGGAATAGTATTCAACTTTGAAACCATTGGCACAATGTTATAGGTTTATGGAAAGAAGTGGGCAAAGAGCCCTGGATGGTAACTCATGGGCATCTAGTTTTAACTACACAACCTAGAGGTGGCAAGGAATCATTATAATTAGAAGGACAAGGCAAAGGGCCTTAGATGGTGATTCATGGTCAATTAATGGTATTTCTACAATTTTGGGTCATGACGAGCCTCTAGAAGAATGGTACTATTATTCAAGATTAGTAACCCATGTAAATGGATTAGCAAAATGATGATGTGAAATTGACATGAAATTACAAGGGGGAGAGGGTGATAACCCTATAATGAAGGGTCCTGTGTTGTGAAGAACATGAGATTGGCCATGTAGTGTTAGAGTAATAGTGGTAATGTGGGTTGCAAAAATGCATTTCATAGTGTTATTGTAGTCATAAGGCACATTGTTATAAGCCACATTATTAGTGTGGAGATCATGATCTTGATTATGCTCATTATGATTTTGACCTTGTTGTTGGTTTTGATTCTACCTCTATCCTTGATTGTGACCATTTTAATTATTTATTGGTGGTGGTGGATCATGTCAAGGAAAGGGGTCTTTGTAGATTCCCATATCTTAATTTGTGTCCTGATTAGGAGCTAACTTAATTTCCAGCTCACCATTTTCAATAAAGTCCTCAATAATATGTCATAATTGAATGTTATGATATGCATTGTGCCCATCAACATGATGAAAGTTACAGCATTCATTCTCTTTGTACCAGTCTAGTTTTGGTTGATATTGAGGAAATGGCCTTGATATTAGCCATATAATTAAGTTATCTATAATGAGACTTTTTAATACTACTTCAATTTATTCTCTTAATTTGCTTAAGACTCTAAAATTGCTATGAAACATCCTTCATAGAGGTTGTCTTTGTAAAGTAAGTAGCAGATTTGAGGGACTTAATTATACATTTGGAGGAGGCATAGCCTATATCATTTGTACATATCTTATTTTTTTCACCCCATTTCTAACCATGTTCTTATTTTTTGTGAAAGCCCTTAGACTTATCCTACGTAACTATTTAAGGATCTAGTGATTTATTCTAATTAGACACTTATCCTTATGAAAAGATCTTAATAAGTCCCCTAGAAATAAGAGCATTCTCAATCTACACTCCTTTGTCAATAATTTCTTCAAATGAGTTAGCACAAGCTAACCAGAGATTATGTATAACTTCAAGATGCAAATTCTTTGCAAAGATATCAACCAACGATTTGTCTAGAAAATTTTGTTGAAATCATCCTATCAATGCTCTCCACCTTTGTAGATATGTAGCGAAACTTTCACCATCATGATGTTTAGCTTTGCATAAGTCAACAATGGTCAATTCATGTTCTGTGTTGTATGAGAAATGGTTAACTAACTTTTTTGATAAGTCATTCCAATCTATAACTGATCCTTGGGTAGTTTAAGTATCCAATCAAGATCTTTTCCCACTAAACTTCATGGAAATGGTCATAGTACATACTCACTACTATAAGAAACCTCTTGATATAAGATGAACAATTCTTGTATGTGGTCACATGGATCTACTTTCCCTTTGTATTTGTCAAATTTGGGTTCCTCAAAGTGAGGTGGAAAGGGGTTTTGGAGAATAGATAAGTCAAAAGGATATGGGCATGGCTCATCAAATTTGTACTTTTTTACTCTATTATTTGTCTCCAATCTTTGGACAATTTCTTTCATAGAATTCCATTCTTGTATATTTGGTGCATTTATGGATTACATAATATGTTGTTGGGGTGAAATGTTCCCCTAGTTCTATTGTTGTTGGGGTGGAATGTGACCTTGGTTTTGTTGTTATTCGAGTGGAATGTACCCCTAATTTTGTTGTTGTTGGTGTGGAATGTGCCCCTAATTTTGTTTCTATTGGGGTGTAATGTGCCCCTAATTTTGTATGGATCTATAGAGAGCATATACCTTTCAATCCATGATTTGGTTATGATTTATTTCTTGAGTTGAGAACATAGGTCGTTGATTCTTGGATTGTAAAACATTACCTAAATTTGGTTGTTTCCCATTATATTGATTTTGTAAATGTCTATGTTTATTTACCAATCTTTTGTTTGTTTGAGGGATTTCCTTAATTTGAACTGAATGTTTGGGTTTTTGAGTTTGTAAAGTAACAAGAGTTTCTTGATGATTGAAGAATGTATGTTCCATGTCAAATGGAACATCTTGTAAGGTCTCTTATGACTTTAACTATTCATTTAGATTACCTTGATCCACTATGGTAATGTTCTCATCCAATATTTGTTACATACTATTCACCATATCTTCGTGTTCTTTCAAATCCTTATTGTGAATTGAAGTGGCAATGAGGGAGTCAGTTAAGTCTGTTACAAGTTGATCTACATATCATTGACTTATTATCTTGATCTTAGCTAGAAGATCTAAATTTGTGGGTTTTGACTCTATTTGTATTTCCTTTCCTTTTACAGAAGAAGAAGATATGTCTATTTGTTCAAAATCTTACTCTTGTTATCATTATTCTCCTTATCTAACCAAGGTATGCAATTATTTCATAGTAAAGTCAAAAGGTAGTCTAGAACCTAATTCTATTAATCTAAGAAGCGATTCATCTTGATCTTCTTAGGGTTGATATTCATTTTAATCATCTTGAAATCCCAATATTATGGGGATATCATTAAAAACAATGGGGTTATCTTGACCATCATAAAATTGCTCATCCTCATAACTACAACCATAAGAGGCCCCACTACAAGTGAACCTTTGAGTCATGTCTAAAAAGAGATGATTTATGTGTTTGACTAACTTTGGACCAATGTTTGATAACCAATCAAAGTATGTTTTGGCTCTATTTTTAAACAAATAACTAAGGTACAAATGAGACTATAAGGGAGGGTGGTTTGAAACCATGCATAATTTAGAAGATTTGGTTTCATGAAATTACTCAACCTTTGGTAAAGTTGAAATTGTATAGATTGAAAGAGAGTAAGGTAACTCAAAGACTTAAGGTGAAAAATAGTACACCAAAGCCTAGATCTTTGTGATATACCCACACTACAAAATCTAGTTTCAACTTCAACAAGTTGACACTAGAAGTTTAGAGGAAATCTCTCTAGATTACGAACAAGACAAATGAACTAAGCAACTCAAGATGTAAATACATACGTGAATCGCTAAGTATAAATCTAGGACCAAATGGGTAGCACAACATTGCCACATGATTCTAGTAGATAAAATATGTTCTAAGACCTAAAGTGTGAGTGATACACAAGATAACCTGAGTCCACCAAGATGAGACCTAAGCACAAAGTGTTTGCTATAGCAAAATAAATTAGGCATCATAAGTATGAATAACTTAGAATGACATAAGATTCCAATTGTGTTGAGCTAGTTCAAATGTGAATACCTATAACTAAGGATAATGGTAAAATAATGACCAAAACTAGAGATATAGTAATTTACATTTAAACAAAAAAGCTAAGACAAAGAAAAAGATAAACATAAATGAACCTAACTTGAAATCAAGATATGATCTATCAAGACTTAAGTAGGAACAAAAAATGTTTAAAAAAAAAGGCAAGAACATCTTAATGACATGAGACCAAGATATGAATAATCAAGATCCATGTGGACCATCAAGGCATTCTCGAACACAAAAGAGAAAAAAAAAATCAAATATAAAAAAATTAAGACAAAAAAATACAAGACCAAGAATGAAACAAGAAGTAAAAAAGAGAAAAGGAGAAGAAATAAAAGGGGAGGTGCAAAAGTACAACAAAACACCAAGAAAACTCAAATAAACACACATAAACAAAAACTAATTTAGTGTGTTTTAAAGACAAGTGTTCATGCATGTGTGGTAGATGTATTACTTTCCACCACACCATAAAAAATAACAATGACACAATAATTATTCCCTAATTAAATAGGAATATGATAAAAGAAAAGGGGGAAGAGAAGAAAAGGAAGGGGTTAGCTGAGTTGACTCTATATGTATAAGACAAGTGGATGCTGCCTACATAGTTTCATGGATGCATGTTCTAACATGAACTTCAGGTCAACTATAGTTCTTCCAAGAAATGGGATAGAAAATAAATGATGATCATACTAGCATGATTAATTTTATAGAAGAAATGGAAGATATGAAAAATAAATGAGAATGGTCTGGTAAACATGAAACTAATGAGATGAGAAAGAATGATCTTGCAAAATGGTAAGTGCATGGGATAAGATGAGATGAACTAGTGTTCTTGTGCTTGAAAAATGGCAAGAGCGTTCAATCTTAATAATTTATCACAAAATGGTGAGAGCATTTTAAACTTAACAGTTACTCAAAAAATGGTGAGATTATTTTAAACTTAATACTCACTCATAAAATAGTGAGAGTGTGGAATGGTGGAATGGGAATGTATAAATGTACAAAAGCATAAGATAATGTTTTTGATATTTTTTGGATCATGTTCTAATATTTTTGGTAATTTCAAAGTATTTCCAATGTTTTTTATTTTTTTGGGATAAAATATGCACAAGGAGGGACCATCTAGTTGAGGAAATGCACGTCTTGAGGGTAGAGGTTCCAATAAGATAACTAAGCTAGATGGAATGGCCCATGCTAACAAATTGATGAGAGTGAGGTTCTTGATAAATAAGAAAGTAGAAAAATACTTGTACTAAAAATATGTAGTTGTTCACTTGTAAAAATCTATACAAGATTGTCCTAGCTGAACTGCTTTGTAGAACTGCAATTGAAGATGTTCATAATGCTTATGAGACATAATCGAGATCATAATTGGTCAAGGGACAAAAAGTGTTCAAGTTTTTAACATGTCTTAGACATAACAAACAATATGCATCTTTAAAGAGAGTAATCTAGAATGGGATGAAGAATGTGTTCAGAGTGCCAAGAGTTCAAAGCCTTTACTATCGAGATTCATGAAAAGTGGACCAAGGTAGTATAAAATGTGTTCAAAGTAAGATTAAAAGGTGGGATAAAATTATGACAGCACAAGTTGCCCCCAAGTCAGGGATCTTATAGACAATATTTTAAAGTTGTTCATGCATAGAATCTCTTAAGGTGTATGATTTTCATGGGCTATGAAAGTTATTCACCATTAGGTTTAGCCAATTGATATGATCTTGATCCATAGTTTTCCATGACAATATATGGTCCTAACCAATTAGGCTGAAACTTACCTTTTTTTTTAGGTTTAGCATTCATGTTATTTTGGTTCTCTTTCAAAACTAAGTCACCAATCTCAAATTCTTGAGGGATAATACATTTGTTGTAGCTCCTCTAAAATCTATTTTGATAGGCCTACAATTTTTCTAGGGCAACCAAACACTTACCATCAAGAATTTCTAGTTCTTGCAGTTATGAGGCTCTAAAGTCTTCATCATCTTCAATGTGCTCCAGTGATATTATTAATGATGGGATGTCAATATCTACCAGGATGATAGCTCCATGCCAAAAATAAGGGAGTATGAAGTAGCTCTAGTTTGGGTGTGATGATTGGTTCTATAAGCTTAGAGAGTAGGAAAGAGTTGAAAGTGTCAATTATGGCCAGCATCATTGACAACCTTTTTTAAGATGGCTAGAATGGTTTTATTTGATGCCTTAGCTTGTCTATTGTCTTATGGATTATATGTAGTAGATTTCTTGTACTTGATCTTGAATTTTTTACAAAGAGATTTTACATCTTGGTTTACAAAGGATCCACCATTATCGGATATAATATAGGCTAGGATGCCATATCGATAGATGATATGGTAATGATTGAATTTGACTATTTGTTTCTTAGTAACATAAGTGAGAGGAATGGCCTCAATCCACTTGTTAAAGTACTCGATCATAGTCAAAATGTGCTTATGGACATTTGAATATGTTGGGTTAATTTTCCTAATGAGATCAAGACCCCATGTGGAGAATGACCATGGTTTTGTAATTGGCTATAATGGTAAGGAAGGTGCATGTATCAATTTTCCATGTTTCTAACAAGAAACACACTTCTTGACATAATTACAAGCATATATCTCCATTTTAGGCCAATAATAGCCTATTCTAAGAAGTTTCTTTGTTAGGACTACACCATTGGTATGGGCCCCACACATTCCTTCATGAACCTTTTTTAGTGACATCTTAAATTCTCCCAAAGATAAATAATGAAGAAGCATTTCATCATAGCCTTTTTGATAAATCATATTTCTAAGGAGGATATAGGTGATGAAGCAAAATTTTTTGTTGGTTATTGGAAAGGTTGGTAGGAAATACATGGCTATGGAAATAGTTATAAAAATCTTGGTACCATGGTAGCTCATGTGAGAGATTAGGATCAACAATGGTGCATATCCTCTCTAAATCTGATAAAATATGTGTTGGCTAAAGAAGATTTTAAATCAAGAACTGATACTCTTTAGCACATTCATGCATTTGAATCATGGAACCAATTATTTCCATGGCATCAACAAACCTATTATTGACTCATGGAAGTTTCTCAAACTGCATGAATTTAAAATGTATTTTAAGGTCATCAACATTTTTATTGTAAGGGACAAGCTTATCATCTCTTGTTTGATGTTGATCAGTTGTCTGATTTATGATTAGTTATGAATCTCTATAGACCTTTAAGCTTTTAATATCCCACTGTATGGTAAGATGGAGCCATGCCTCATATTTAGTCATATTATTTGTACACTAAAATTGTATATAAAAGGCTTTGGGGATCAAATCCCCTTGTGGCATTATCAACAATATGCCAAATCCAAATCCTCAAGATATGAAGGGTCCACCAAAATAGAGTGTCCACTATTTAGGCTCTTGTGATGCTTTTTCTATCATCATGATAGAATCATCTAAAAGGTCAAAGTTGAAAGGTTGAGTGGCTGTGATAGGAGCTTCTACAAGTTGGTCTATAAAAATTTTCCCTTTGATTGGCTTTTGATTATGGTATTCAATATCAAACTCACTGAGGAGCATAATCCATTTAGCCATGCATCCTTGGAGAGCTGATTTAGATAAGAGGAACTTGAGAGGATATACCTTGGTGATAACAAAAGTTTTGTTATTTAGCATATAATGTCACAATTTCTAAGTGGCAAACACCATAGCTAAACATGCCTTCTCAATAGGCATATAATTATGTTCATAGGCTACCAATGTCCAACTTAAATAATAAACCATATATTCCTTACCATGATCATCATGTTGAGCCAAAAGTGCCCCCAGTGCATATTATATGGTTGATATGTAAAGAAGCAGTGGCTTTCCTTGTGTTGGAGGGTGTAAGACTGATGGATTGGCCAATTATGTTTTAAGCTTTACAAATGATATCTAACAATATTCATCCCATTGAAATATCACCCCTTTCTTCAAGAGATGGGTAAATAGGTGGCACTTATCTACCAATTTAAGAATGAACCTACGTATAGACTGGATCTTGCCTTGTATACCCCATAAATGTTTAAGATTACTGGGTGGAAGCATTTACATAATAGCGGTGACCTTCATAGGGTCAACTTCAATCCCTTGTTGTGATACAATGAACCCTATAAATTTTTTTGATGTGACTCCAAATACACATTTATTTGGATTTAATTAGACTTTATATACATGAAGCCTCTCAAATATTCTTCATATAATGTCAGGGTGTCTAGCCATTATTCTTAATTTTGCTAGTATATGATCAACATAGTCCTCGATAATATCATGCATCATGTCATGGAAGATGATAGTCATTTCATGTTGATATGTGGCTCCATCATTATTCAAACCGAATGACATGCCTTGGTAATAGAATGTCCCCCACAAAGTGGTGAATATGGTCTTATGTTGATATTTAGAGGCTATCTTGATCTTATTATAACTAGAAAATCCATCCATTAAGGATAGCATCTCATACCCAGTAGTTGAGTCGACAATCATGTCAATGTTGGGCAAAGGAAAATCATCTTTGGGACATGCCTTGTTGATATCATGAAAATCATTACAAAAACGTATGCTTGAGGTTTTTTACTTATTAGCACTATGTTATAAATCCATTTTGATTAGTCCAATGGTCTGATAAAATTGGCTCCTAGAAACTTCTCCAACATGGCCTTAACCAGAATGGTGATGTGTAGATGCATCTTTCTTAATTTTTGCTTGACTGGTTTAGCATCAAGGTAAACAATTAGATGATGCACAACTAAATCAAGATCTAGGCTTAGCATGTTATAATATGCCCATGAAAAGATGTCTATATAATCCTTAAGAATGGATATAATATGTTCACATTCTGGTTCAGTAAGGGAAGCTCCAAGATAAACATTTTTGGGATCCTCATGGGTTCCCAAATTCACTTCTATTGTGTTCTCCATAAGGAGTGTGGATCCATCTTCTAGAATTATAGGTAATATATGGTTGTGATCATATTTTTATACTATATATTCTTCTTGTTCCTCCCAAAGATTTGGATAATATGAAGAATCAAACTCTGCCTTCTTAAGTAAAGGCCAATTGGTAAAGACTTCTAGAAACTCAAGAGCAAGATGCTCAAATATTTGATATTGTTTTGAAGAAATGCTTATACTAGCTATGGAACTTGGGAAAGATGGAATTTCTATGTACTAAGGGGATGAGCAAAATTTCCCACTTGGGAGTGCCTGAAATAGGTTTTCACTCAAAGGCTTGTCTTTTTCTTTACTTTTTCCTTGATCAACAAGTGCCTCAAAGAGGTTTTCACCTAAAGATCTCGATGTTTGTTCTTTATTATGACTAAGAAAGGTTTCCTGCTCTCTAAATTAGGTAGAAGAATTCAACGAAAAATCAAAACCCTATTTATGATCACCAATGGGGAATGCATCTTATAGGCCCATGTATTATGCAATTGATTCTTCATTTTGAAACTCATCGAGGCATATGACTGAATTCTACTAATCCTAATTTTTTATTTTAGGATGGCAAAATCATAGGTTATAATGAGGGTTTGCTTCAAGATGGGAAGCACCAATGTTAAATATATGATGTCCTAATTTAGGAAGGGAAGCACCACTAGGATGGGTTTTTGCTTCAGGACGAGAAGCTCCAATAGGTGTTATGGTCAATATGGCAATTGAATCAAACAAATCTAAATCAACAAGCTCATCAAAAAGGCTATAATGGGACATTGCATCACTTCTAGGAGTATCATTATCAATCACTTTGGAATAATCACTACCAAATGTTATGAGGTCATCCTCTAGTGGTTTAAATCTGAGACCATGATTCTCATTGACAATTTCAGCTAATAATGGCTCTAAAATTACTTACACCTAGTGGCCAAGGCCTTTCCCTATATAGTCAAAATGATCCATTATCTTGTTAGGGATAGGATGCTTTAGATTTTGAAAAAAAATCTACAAGGCCCTCAAAATATAACCAATCTCCCTTGGTAAAAGCCTCTCAATCTTTCTTTGGTGTGATTGTAGGTACAAAAACCATAGGAGGTTTTGGTTGCTTCTTCTTTGGTTGCCAAATTTGATCAATTCTGTTAGGAGTCTGGGAAGTTTTAAGCTTACCAAATGTATTAGGGGATTTTGGTAACTTTACAATATAGAGTACATCCTTCAAATGATATGTGGAAATGCCTACATCTTAAATAATCACCTCCTTGGCTAGAGATGTAGGAAATGGATCAGTTGAGGTGGAAGCTAGATCACCAGTGTCTATATAATTAGATGGAGATGGATGAGAAATGATGGTTTTGTTCTTATTTTCAATAAATTTAGAACCTAGGCAATAGTTATAATTTTTAAACTTTGCTTTGAGATGTTTACAATATTGGTATGGCCACCAATCAACAAGAATAGTAACCTAGATCCCATCATGGGGAAACTGAAGGCATTGGTGAAGAGTAGATGGAACTACCTATACTATATGGATCCAAGGATGACCAAGAAGTATGTTATAAGGAAGCTCAATATCCATAATATGGAATAACATGTGATGAGAAATAGTCCCAACCATGACTGGTAACCAAATTATATCAGATGACTCCCTCTCAGTGTTATCATAAGCCTTGATTGTAATAATCTCTAGTTGAATGTCTTTGTCCATGTAACCCAATCATCACACAAATTTAAGAGATATGATGTTAAACCTTGAACCATTATCTATAAGAACCTGCTTGATCTTGTGATCCATAATGATTATCTCAATGTATAGTGGGTTATTATGGTCTGGGCCAAGGGTGGACATGTCCTTTTGATCAAACATGATTTGCTGAAACAAAGACAAACATCCAATTAGGTTCTAGAAATGATCAAGGTTTATATCATTAAGCATAATAAACTCTTGTAAAATTTTGTTGAGGATGGTTCTATGTACATCAGATGTTCGCAAGAGTTCTAATATGGAAATTTGCATAGGGGTTTTACCTAATTGGTCCATTAGACTATAAGGCATTTGAATTATGGATTGAACTAGTTTAGTCTTTTTTGGAATAGTATTTGGATTTGGATCCATTGCCACAATGTTCTCATTGGGTTTATATAAAGAAGTGGGTGAAGGGCCCTAGATGGTAACTCGTGGGCATCTAGTTGTAACTGCACAACCTAGAGGTGGCAAGGAGTTATTATAATTAGAAGGATGAGGCAAAGGGCCTTGGATGGTGATTCATGGGTGATTAATGGTATTGCTACAATTTTGGGTCAGTAAGGAGCCTCTATAATAATGGTAATATTATTCAAGATTAGTAACCTGTGCAAACAGAGTAGTAACATGATGATGTGAAATCGACATGGCATTACTAGGGGGAGAGGGTGTTGACCCTTTAATGATGGGTCTCATGTTGTGAAGAACATGAGATCAACCACATGGCATCATAGTAAGAGGGGTAATGTGGGTTGTAGAAATGCATCCCATAGTGTTATTGTAGTCATAAGGCACATTATTATAAGCCACATTATTAGTGTGGGGATCATGATATCGATTATGCTCATTACAATTCTGACCCTATTGTTGGTTTTGATTCTACCTCTATCCTTAATTGTGACCATTTTGATTATTTCTTGGTGGTGGTGGATCATCTCAAGGAAAGGGGTCTTTATATATTCCCATGTCTTGATTTGTGTCCTAATTAGGAGCCAACTTAATTTCTAGCTCACCATTTTGAATAAAGTCCTCAATAATATGTCACAATTAAACACAACAATATGCACTATGACCAGTAACATGATGAAAGTTATACCATTCATTCTCTTTGTACCAGTATGGTTTTGGTTGATATTGAGAAAATGGCCTTGATACTGGCCATATAATTAAGTTAGCTGCAATGATATTTTTTAATATTGCTTCAACTGATTCTCCTAATTTGCTAAAGACTCTAAAATTTTTATGAAACATCCTTCATAGAGGTTATCTTTGTAAACTAGGTGGCAGATTTGAGGGAGTTAATTATATATTTGGAGGAGCCATAGTCTATATCATTTATACATGTCTTGTTTCTGTCACCTCATTTCCAACCATTTTCTTATTTTTGTGAAAGCCCTTAGACTTATCTTACATAACTATTTGAGGAGCTAGTGATTTAGTTTGATTAGACACTTGGCCTTATGAAAAGATCTTAAAAAGGCCCCTAGAAATAAGAGCCTTCTCAATCTGCACTCCTTTTTCAATAATTTCTTCAAATGAGTTAGCACAAGCTAACCATAGATTATACACAACTTTGAGATGAAAATTCTATGTAAAGATATCAGCTAACTATTTATTTGGCAAATTGTGTTGAAAGTAACCTATCAATGTTCTCCACCTTTGTAGATATGAATTAAAAATTTCACCATCACACTATTTAGCTTTGAATAAGCTAACAATGGTCAATTCATGTTTTATGTTATATGAGAAATGGTTAACAAACTTTTTCAACAATTCATTCCAATCTGCAATTGATCCCTTAGGTATTTTAAGTAGCCAATCAAAATATTGTCCCACTAAACTTTGGGGAAACAATCATAGTAAGTACTCACTACTATAAGCAACCTCTTGACACAAGATGAATAATGTTTGTATGTGTTCACACAGATCTCCTTTCCTTTTGTATTTGTCAAATTTGGGTGCCTCAAAGTGAGGTGGAAAGGTGTTTTGGAGAATATATAAGTCAAATGGATATGGGCATATCTCATCAAATTTGTACTTTTTGACTCTATTATTTGTCTTCAATCTTTGGACAATTTCCTTCATAGAATTCTATTCTTTCATGTTTGGTGCATTTTTGGATTGGATAATATGTTTTTGGGGTGGAATGTTCCCCTATTTCTATTTTTTTGGGTGGAATGTGCCCTTGGTTTTATTATTATTGGGGTGAAATGTTCCCCTAGTTTTATTATTGTTGGGGTGGAATTTGCCCCTAATTTTGTTGCTATTGGGGTGGAATGTGCCCTTGATTTTGTTGTTATTGGGGTGGAATATGTCCTTAATTTTTTATGGATCTATAGTAAGTGTATACCTTTTGCTCCATGATTTGGTTCTGATTTACTACTTGAGTTGAGAACATAGGTCGTTAATTCTTAGATTATAAAACATTCTCTAAATTTGGTTGTTTCACATTTTGTTGATTTTATAAATGTCTATGTTTATTTACCAATAGTTGGTTTGTTTGATGGATTTCCTCAATCTAAACTGAATGTTTGGATTTTTGAGTTTTTAAAGTAACAAGAGGTTCTTGATGATTAAATAATGTATGTTCCATGTCAAATGGAACATCTTGCAAGGTCTCTTGCGAATTTAACTATTTGTTTAGATTACTTTGTTTCACTATGGTAATGTTCTCATCTAATATTTTTTGCATACTATTCACCATAGCTTCATGTTCTTTTGAAACCTTACTATGAATTGAAGTGGCAACGAGGGAGTCAGTTAAGTCTATGATAAGTTGATCTACATATCATTGACTTATTATATTTGTCTTAGCTAAAAGATCTAGATATGTGGGTTTTGACTCTTTTTGTATTTCCTTTCCTTTGTTAGAAGAATAAGGTATGTCTATTTGTGTAAAAGCTTGATCTTTCCATTGTTGTTATCCTTCTCTTACCAAGGTATATAATTATTTCATAGGAAATTCAGAAGGTAGTCTAGCACCTAATTTTATCAATCTAATAAGGGCTTCATCTTGATCTTCTTGGGATTGATATTCATTGTAATCATCTTCAAATCCTACTATTGTGAGGATATCACAAAAAATAATAGGGTTATCTTGACCATCATAAAATTGCTCATCCTCATAACTAAGGCCATAAGAGACCCCACTATGAGTGAACCTTTGAGTCATGTCTAAAAAGAGATGCTCTATGTGTTTGACTAACTTTGGACCAATGTTTGATAACCAATCAAAGTATTCTTTGTCTCTCTTTTTAAATAAATAAACAAGGTATCAATGAGACTATAAGGGAGGGTGGTTTGAAACTATGCACAACTTAGAATATTTGGTTCATGAAATTACTCAACCTTTGGTTAAGTTGAAATCATACAGATTGGAAGAGAGTAATGTAATTCAAATACCCAAGGTGAAAACTAGTACACCAAAGCTTAGATCTTTGTGATACACCCACACTACAAAAGCTAGTTTCAACATTGACAAGTTGACCCTAGAAGTTTAGAGGAAAGCTCTCTAGATTATGAAGAAGATCAAATAAACTAAGCAACTCAAGATGTAAAGACATACATGAATCACTAAGTATAAATATAGGACCAAATGGGTAGCACAATGTCACCACATGATTCTAGTAGGATAAAGTATGTTCTAGGACTCAAAGCATGAGCGATACATAAGATAACTTGAGTCCACCAAGATGATAATGTTATTTTGAGTCTTAATAAATGACCTTCAATCCAAATAGAAAATTAAACCCAAGTTAAAATAAGCTTAGTGCACAAATGGTAAACCCACTTTGATGCACCAACCCTTAGAACTCAAAAAGGTTCAATTTTGAATGTGGATTATAAATGAAGGATTTAAACAAATTGGGTAAAAATTTCTAGACTCAATTGGGAAGCATGACTTTGCCAAAGTGGGTGTCATGACATAAAGCTTTTGATAACAAATTAAATAAGGAAAATATGAATTTTCCATTTGGATAACATAATGCCTCCCTTGCTCAAGAAAATTGAGGATAATGTGTTTTGGTTATGTTCATTGAGTTAACAAGCAGCTTAGACACAAATCAAGACCAAGTAAGCTAAAGGAAAAAATAAATGTCTTAAGTCTAAACTGAAAAGGTATAACAAAGTGGGGTCTACTAAACTATCAAGTTTCAAACATTTTAGGGGAATCAATTGCACAATGACTTTCATGCCAAACAATGCAAAAAAATCAAAGATTTTGGGTCTGTATCACTTGACTTGTTGCATAAAGGTCTAGTCCTTTATGTAATCACTACATCTTGTTGTGCACTTAGTGTAGTGTGATGTCCAAAGTGCCACTACGTCCCATGTGCAACTCCAAAGGAGTCAAATGAAGCCAATGTTAGGAGGTGAAACCCTAGGTTAAAGCTTCCCTAGAGAACTTGTGGGAGGTGATGAAGTCCCCCTCATAAGCCAAGATGCATAAAAACAAAGATATCATGAAAATAGAAAGACTTTAGGGTCACTTTCAATATCACCCAAACTTTAGCAAGTTTTTTGGGAGTGTTTTAGGTGAGATTATTTCTAAGCTTTGAATTAGGATATATGTAATAGGAATGGTGATTTTGATTCCAAGGGTTCCCTATAGGGGATAAATAGAAGATCATACATGCAACATTCCTCTTTTTTCCAATAAAAATTAATCTAATAAACTATTGCAAACAATAATTAAAAAGTGTGTTTAACTTTAAACCTGAATGAAATGTTTGGTGGTATTCATTTGACCCCTTTGTCTTATTTGTAAACTTTGAAAATATTTACCAAAAACATCTAAAAATTCTTTGTTAAGCACCAAAATAAAGTTCCTAATCAATTTTTAAGCATGCAAAAGTGATTTAAACATGTTTTGAGCAAATTTTAAACTTGATCCTACAACAAAATTATTAGCATGTCCTTTAGCTTTGAAGCCCTTTTGAATTTGAAATAAGAAACTTTGGAAAAGTAGGTCTCAGGTCTATGTTTTTGGAAAAGTAGATCTCAAGTCTATGTTTTTGGAAAAACATGGTGATCAACATTGGTTAATACCACCAACATCAGTTACAGCCAATCAAGATCTGATCAATGTCAGTTTTGCTGATCAATGTCAGTTAAGCCAAGTAATTGATGTTGGTATATCTATCGATGTAAATTACTATGTAAAAATTGTGGTAACCAAAAATGACAAAGTAAAGTTAGAAAACCAAATTGTAAGAGATTTAAAAGCTAAAATAAATGTTTTTAAGGTTGTAAAAGGATCTTCTTTAGGTGTAGGATGTGTCTTGTCCCACTAAGTGTGCCAATATGTAGAGATGATTACAAATTAAGTTAGTCAAGCATTAGCCCATAAACAATGAAACATGCATAAAGAACTAACTAACCAAGCCTATATATTCCTATGTGAAGTACAAAGGATAGCAAGAAATAAATGAAAGAAATCAATTACCATATTACCTTCCCAAATGGATTCATCATACCTATGTGGCTCAAAAATATGTTCTCCCTTGATCAACTATTCTTGTCTTTGTCAAAAATGGTGGTAAGTTCCTCCAATTCCTCAAGAACACTCCATAAAACCTAGGCTCTTAATTGTAAACCACTAAACTAGCCTATCAATGAAGGTTTATGAAAATAATTTATCATTATAACTTTGCAATGTTCAAGCTTTAGAGATATTTGATCATAATAGCCTTACACCAAAATAACTTAGAAATGATGTCCATGGCCTCTCTATTTATAGATATTTTAGATTGGACAGGATCAACCATGACCATCCATCTCAAGATTAAGATGTGTGGCCATGGATAATCCTAATATTTGGAATTAAATCCATAATTATCTTCAAGATAACCTTGGAATAAGGGGCATTGAAGAGGCATGGGAGGCACTAACTAGGCATGGGTGACCCATAATCCTGATATTTTATGCAATTATTGCTTGATGGATGCCACCCCATACATGATGTCACTAGGTGATGCAGATAATAAGAATCAATTTTCAAAAATAAATATTTATCAACTCTCATGTAAAATCCACTTAAGATATTGATTTGGATTAATTAGCCTTAAATAAGGTTAATCAACATTTGTGTAATTATTTGAAAATTGGACCTCAATAAATCAAAATGGTCAGAAAGTCATATTACTGGGTCATAATTTAACTCGAGAAGAATTAGAAGGTGAATCTAGATTAGTTGGAACCAAAATCCCATTCAAAATGTTTCCAATAGTAAATAAAAAAAGTACATGATGTAGATTAATCAATTAGAAGAAAAGAGTGATCCAGTGCACTAAATGGAGAAATGGTCATTTTGACTCAAAATGATATGATCAAAGTTAGCTAACCCTTCAAATGCATTACCCTGCTTAGGGATTATTTAACCTAAATTAGCACTTGTAAACAAAAATTTCAAATCATTTAGTGCATTTTATGTATTTTGACCTATAATGTGTATTTGAGTGCAATTCAAGTAAGATTGATAATTTCAACACAAACGGTGTTAGGAACTGGATGTCTACATTTTGCCCCTATTTGAGAAGGCGTAGTGAGACATTTAGGTGAAGCAACCTCTTTTCAAAGAAAAGAGTTGTCAAGAAGACATTGGAATAGATCCATAATAGGATGAAAGAGAATGATGAACTCTTGAAAAGAGAGAGAAAGTGCGAGATTAACCCATGGAATAGATCACATCCAGATGAGATAATGTTTACATGCATGATTACCATCAATGATAAAAATATAATTAGAGGTATAATAGGCCCTAGAGATGGGGGGAATGGGAAAGATACAATCCATAAATGTAAGGGGCACACTTTAAACCTACCCAATTTCAGAGTACAAGCTGTGCACTTATGACATTAATCAATCCCAAGAAAAGTTGCACACTAAAATACTGCCATCATGGGATTTAATGTAGAGAGCTTGGAATTAGAGGAAAAGGGAGAATGTTCTACTTTATAAATGGAAGCACCACTTTAATGGGGTCTCTAAAGAGAATATAATAAGAAGTGCCCTAATAGAGTAGATTTGATCGTGATAAAATAGTTTTGCCCCAGTAAAACAAATCTTGATCATTGATAAAGAATAAATAATGGTTTTCCCTTATAGAGATAATTTGATGCAGATGGTGTTCAAATGTTTTTCCCCAACATGGGCCATTGGCATGGAAAATATCTCAAAGATATAACCCAAAAGATAGGTTAAAGTGAGTGGATACAAATATACATATGATGGTGTAATAGATATAGAAAGCCTTATAAAACCAAGCATATGAGAATGCATAAAGTGATGAGAGAGATGAAAATAAGAATGGATATATCTGAGCTGACCTCAATAGAAATTGATCACTACCTATATAGTTCCATGGACTCATGTTCCAACATGAACTTCAAGGCAATGTAATTCACCCAAGTTTGGGAGAGAATGGAATGAGGGCTGATGAAAAATGACCAAGAATTGATTAAAATCACAATGTATGCAAAGAGATACACATCTAAGCATAGACAAATAAGATTGAAATGCATGCTACCTAGAATCCAAATTCCACATCAAGAGCCTAGGTTTTATAGTGTGTTCTTGAGAATCATTCATCAGAGCTGATGTTTGATGTTAAGACCTTAAGACCCAAGCACAAAGTGCTTACTATAGCAAAATAAATTAGGCATCATAAGTATGAATAACTTAGAATGACATAAGATTCCAATTTCACTGATCTAATTCAAATATGAATACTTATAACTAAGGATAATGGTAAAATAATGACTGAAACAAGAGTTACAACAATTTACATTTAAACCAAAAAGCAAAAACAAAGAAAAAGATAAACATAAATGAACCTAACTTAAAATCAAGAAATGATCTATCAAGACTTAAGTAGGAATAAAAAATGTTTAAAAACAAAAGGTGATAACATCTTAATGGCATGAGACCAAGATATGAATAATCAAGATCCATGTGGACCATCAAGGCATTCTCGAACACAAAAGAGAAAAACAAAATCAAATATAAAAAAATAAGACAAAGAAACACAAGACCAAGAATGAAACAAGAATTAAAAAAGAGAAAAGGAGAATAAATAAAAGGTGAGGTGTGAAAGCACAAAAAAACACCAAGAAACTTCAAATAAACACACACAACAAAAACCAAGTTAGTGTGGTTTAAAGACAAATGTTCAATTAGGTTCTAGAACTGATCAAGGTTTATATCATTAAGAACAATAGACTCTTGTAAAAGTTTATTGAGGATGGTTCTATGGACATCAGATGTCTACAAGAGTTATAATATGGAAATTTGTGTAGGGATTTTTACCTAATTGGTCTATTAGACTATAAGGCCTTTGAATTATGGATTCAACTAGTTTAGTCTTTGTTGTAACATTATTTGGCTTTGGAACCATTGGCACAATGTTATCATTGGGTTTATGGAAAGAAGTGGGTGAAGTGCCCTAAATGATAACTCATGGGTAGCTAGATGTAACTACACAACCTAGAGGTGGGAAGGAGTCATTATAATTATAAGGATGAGGTAAAGGGCCTTAGATGGTGATTCATGGGTGATTAACAGTATTGCTACAATTTTGGGTCAGAGAGGAGCCTCTAGAAGAATGGTACTATTATTCAGGATTAGTAACCCATGCAAATGGAGTGGTAACATGATGATGAAAACTCAACATGGCATTGTTAGGGGGAAAGGGTGTTAACCCTATAATGATGGTTCTCATGTTGCAAAGAACATGAGATCAACCACATTGCATCACAGTAATAGTGGAAATGTGGGTTACAAAAATGCATCCCATAGCGTTATTGTAGTCATAAGGCACATTACTATAAGCCACATTATTAGTGTGTGGATAATGATCTTTATTATTCTCATTATGATTCTAACCCTATTGTTGGTTTTGATTCTACCTCTGTCCTTGATTGTGACCATTTTGATTATTTCTTAGTGGTGGTGGATCAAGTCAAGGAAAGGGGTCTTTATAGATTCCCATATCTTGATTTGTGTCTTGATTATGATCCAACTTAATTTTCATCTAACCATTTTCAATGAATTCCTCAATAATATGTCACCATTTAATGTAATTATATGCATCATGACCAACAACATGATGAAAGTTACACAATGTGTTCTCTTTGTACCAGTCTAGTTTTGGCTAATCTTGAGGAAATGGCCTTGATATTGGCCATATAATTAAGTTAGATTCAATGATATTTTTTAATAGTCCTTAAATATATTCTCCTAATTTTCTAAAGACTCTAAAATTTTTATGAAACATCCTTTGTGGAGGTTGTCTTTACAAAGTAGGTAACAAATTTGAGGGAGTTAATTGTACATTTGGAGGAGGCATAGTCTGTATCATTTGTACATGTCTTATTTTTGTCACCCCATTTCCAAACAAGTTATTTTTTTGTTAAATCCCTTATACTTATCATACATAACTTTTTGAGGAGCTAGTTATTTAGGCTGATTAGATGCTTGTCCTTGTGCAAAGATCTTAACAATTCCCCTAGCAATAAGAGCCTTCTCAATCTAAACTCCTTTTCAATAATTTCTTCAAATGAGTTAGCACAAGCTAACCATAGATTATGTACAACTTTGGGATTCAAATTATTTGAAAAAATATCATCCAATTGTTTGTCTACAAAATTATGTTGAAAGCAGCCTACTAATGCTCTCCACCTTTGTAGATATGCATCAAAACTTTCACCATCATGTTGTTTAGCTTTGCATAAGTCAATAATGATCAATTCATGTCCTTTGTTATATGATAAATGGTTAACAAACTTTTTTGATTAGTTATTCCAATCCACAACTGATCCCTTGGGTAGTTTAAGTAGCCAATCAAGAGCTTGTCCTGCTAAACTTCATAGAAATAGTCATAGTAAATACTCACTATTATAAGAAACCTCTTGACACAAGATGAATAATTATATTATGTGTATGTGTGGACGTCCTTTCCCTTTGTATTTGTCAAATTTGAGTGCCTCAAAGTGAGGTGGAAAGGTTTTTTGGAGAATAGATAAGTCAAATGGATATGGGCATATCTCATCAAAATTATACTTTTTGACTCTATTATTTGTCTCCAATCTTTGGACAATTTCCTTCATAGAATTCCATTCTTTCATGTTTGGTGCATTTATGGATTGGATAATATGTTGTTTGGGTGGAATGTTCTCCTAGTTTTGTTTTTGTTGGGGTGGAATGTGCCCCCAATTATGTTGTTATTGGGGTGGAATGTACCCCTAATTTTGTTGTTGTTAAGGTGGAATGTGCAACTAATTTTGTTGTTGTTGGGGTGAAATGTGCCCCTAATTTTGTTTCTATTGTGGTGGAATGTGTCCCTAAATTTTTATGGATCTATAGAGAGTGTATACCTTTGATTTATGATTTGGTTTTAATTTACTTCTTGAGTTGAGAACATAGGTCGTTGATTCTTAGATTGTAAAACATTCCCTAAATTTGGTTGTTTCACATTATATTGATTTTGGAAATGTCTATGTTTATTTACCAATCTTTGGTTTGTTTGAGGGATTTCCTCAATTTGAACTAAATTTTTGGGTTTTTGAGTTTGTAAAGTAATAAGAGGTTCTTGGTGTTTAAATAATGTATGTTCCGTGTCAAATGGAACATCTTACAAGGTCTCTTGAGACTTTAACTGTTCATTTAGATTACTTTGATCCACTATGGTAATGTTCTCATCCAATATTTTTTGCATACTATTCTCCATATCTTCATGTTCTTTTGAAGCCTTATTGTGAATTGAAGTGGCAACGAGGGAATCAGTTAAGTCTGTGATAAGTTGATCTACATATCATTGACTTATTATCTTTAACTTAGCTAGAAGATCTGGATTTTTGGGTTTTAACTCTTTTTTTATTTCCTTTCCTTTATTTTAAGAAGAAGGTATGTCTATTTGTGCAAAAACTTTCTCTTTTCATCATTTTTCTCCTTCTCTAACCAAGTTATGCAATTGTTCCATTGGAAAGTCAAAAGGTACTCTAGCACCTGATTCTATCAATCTAAGAAGGGCTTCATATTGATCTTATTAGGGTTGATATTTATTGTAATCATATTCAAATATTACTATTGTAGGGATATCATAAAAAAAAATGGGTTTATCTTGACCATCATAAAATTGTTCATCCTCATAACTAAGGCCATAAGAGGCCTCACTACGAGTGAACCTTTGAGTCATGTCTAAAAAGAGTTGCTCTATGTTTTTGACTAACTTTGGACCAATGTTCGATAATGAATCAAAGTATGCTTTAGCTCTCTTTTTAAACAAATAACTAAGGTAAAAATGAGACTATAAGGGATGATGGTTTGAAACCATGCATAATTTAGAATATTTGGTTCACAAAATTACTCAACCTTTGGTAAAGTTGAAATCATATAGATCAAAAGAGAGTAAGGTAACTCAAATACCCAAGGTGAAAACTAATACACCAAAGCCTAGATCTTTGTGATACACCCACACTACAAAAGCTAGTTTCAACTTCGATAAGTTGACACTATAAGTTTATAGGAAAGCTCTCAAGATTATGAAGAAGATAAAATGAACTAAGAAACTCAAGATGTAAAGACATATGTGAATCACTAAGTATAAATCTAGGAATAATGGGTATCATAACGTCACCACATAATTCTAGTAGGATAAAATATATTCTAAGACCCAAAGTATGAGTGATACACAAGATAACTTGAGCCCACCAAGATGATAATGTGATTTTTAGTCTTAATAAATGACCTTCAATCCAAATAAAAAATTGAACCCAAGTTCAAACAAGCTTAGCACACAAATGGCAAACTGACTTTGATGCACCAACCCTTATAACTCAAAAAGGTTAAATTTTGAATGTGGATTATAAATGAAGGATTTAAACAAATTGGGTAAAATTTTCTAGACTCAATTGGGCATCATGAATACACCAAAGTGGATGTCATGACACAAAGCTTTTGATAACAAATTGAAGAAGGAAAAGATGAATTTTCCATTTGGATAGCATAATGCCTCCCTTGCTCAAGAAAATTGAGGACAATGTGTTTTGGTTAAGTTCATTGAGTTAAAAATTAGTTTAGACACAAATCAAGACCAAGTAAGCTAAAGACAAAAATAAACATCTTAAGTCTAAATTGACAAGGTATATAAAATCGGGGTCTACTAAACTATCAAGTTTAAAACATTCTAAGGGAATCAATTATGTAATGAATTTCATGCCAAACAATGCAAATAAAATTATGGATTTTGGGTCCATATCACTCAATTTATTGCATAAAGGTCTAGTCCTTTATGTAACCACTACATCTTGTTGTTCACTTAGTATAGTGTGATGTCTAAAGTGCCACTACGTCCCATGAGCAACTTCAAAGGAGTCAAATGAATTTAATACCAGGAAGTGAAACCCCAAGTCAAAGATTACGTAAAGAACTTGTGGGAGGTGATAAAGTCCCCCTCATAAGCCAAGATTCATAAAAATAAAGAAATCATGAAAATGAAAAGACTTTAGGGTTGCTTTCAACATCACCCAAACTTTATCAAGTTTTGGGGGAGTGCTTTAGGTGGAATTTTTTCTAAGCCTTGGACTAGCTATTTTCAATAGGAATGGCACTTTTGATTCCAAGGGTTCTCTATAGGGGATAAATGGAAGAACATACATGCAGCATTCCTCTTTTTGCTAAATAATATTAATCTAATCAACTATTGCAAATAAGAATTAACAAGTGCGTTAAATTTTAAACCCAAATGAAATGTTTGGTGGTCTTCATTTGACCCCTTGGTCTTAGTTGTAAACTTTGAAAACATTTACCAAAAACATCTAAAAATTCTTTTTTAAGCACCAAAACAAGGTTCCCAATAAATTTTTAAGAATGTAAAATTGATTTATTTTGAGCAAATTTTAAACTTGATCCTATAGAAAAATTGTTAGCATGTCCTTTAGCTTTGAAGCCCTTTTGAATTTGAAATAAGAAACTTTGGAAAAGTATGTCTTAGGTCTATGTTTTTGGAAAAACATAGTGACCAACATTGGTCAATACCATTAATGTTAGTTATATCCAACCAAGATCTGATCGATGTCAATTCTACTGATCACCATCAGTTAAGCCAAGTAATTGATGTTGGTATTTCTACCGACATTGGTTACTATGTAAAAACTATGGCAACAAAAAATGGAAAAATAAAGTTAGAAAACCAAATTACAAAATTTTCAAAATCTCAAATAAGTGTTTTTAAGGTTACAAAAGGATCTTCTTTAGGTGTAGGATGCATCTTGTCCCATCAGGTGTACCAAGATATAGAGAAGATTACAAAGCAAGTTAGTCAAGCATTAGTCCATAAACCATGAAAAATGCATAAAGAACTAACTAACCAAGCCTATTTATTCCTATGAGAAGTACAAAGGATAACAAGAAATAAATGAAAGAAAGAAATCACCATATTACCTTCCCAAATGGATTCACCATACCTATGTGGCTCAAAAACATGTTCTCCCTTGATCAAGCATCATTTTCTTTGTCAAAAATGGTGGTAAGCTCCTCCAATGCCTCAAGAACACTCCATAAAACCTAGGCTCTTTATTTTAAACCACTAAAATAGCCTATCAATGAAGCTTTATGAAAACAATTTAGCATTATAACTTTGCAATGTTCAAGTTTTAGAGATATTTGAGCATAATAACCTTACACCAAAATAGCTTAGAAATGATGTCCATGGCCTCTCTATTTATATATTTTTGAGATTGGTTAGGATCAACCATGACCGTCCATCTCAAGATTGAGATGTGTGTCCATGGATAATCCTAATATTTGAAATTAAATCCATAATTATCTTCAAGATGACCTTGGAAGAAGAGGCATTGAAGAGGCATGGGAGGAACTGACTAGGCATGGGTGACCCATAATCTTGATATTTTGTGCACTTATGGATTGATGGATGCCACCCCATAGATGATGTCTCTAGGTGATGCAGATAATAAGAATCAATTTTCAAAAAAAACATTCAATAACTCTCATGGAAAATCCACTTAAGATATTGATTTAGATTAATTAGCATTAAATAAGGTTAATCAAAATTTGTGCAATTATTTTAAAATTGGCCCTCAACTAATAAAAATGGTTAGAAATTCATATTACTAGGTCATAATTTGACTCAAGAAGAATTAGAAGGTGACACTAGATTCATTGGAACTGTATTCCCGTTTAGGATGTTACCAACAACAAATAACAAAGGTGCATGATGTGTATCAATGAATTAGAATAAAAGAGTGATCCAAAGTAGTAAATGGTGAAATAGTCATTTTGACTCAAAATTATCTAATCAAAGCTAGTTGGCCCTTAAAATGCATTGCCCTATTTAGGGATACTTTGACCTAAATTGGCACTTGTAAATAACAAGTTTGAACCATTTAGCATGTTTTATGGATTTTGACCTAAAATGTGAATTTGAGTGTAATTCAAGTAAGATTGATCATTTTAACACAAATGGTGTTAGGAACTAGATGTCTACACAACCCTTAGGCAATCCACCTATGATAATGACTAGTGTCCCATCCCCAACCACTAGACAAACTCAGAATGTCAATACACCTTAGCCAATATTTACTCAGCCTATTACCATTGTGCTTCTTAACCTAGTTATCTCAATACAACACCCAACCAGACCTCATGAGTACCTTATGAATAGGATGGCCAATTTGTAAGCCTTTACCACTAGGTAGAAGAACATGCTCACTTATGAGCCCATTAACCCAATAGTTATTATTAGACCTTACCCTCCATAGTGGTAACTTTCAAAGTTTATGAAGTTTCAAAATAAAGAGGATTCTCAACATCACCTTCAAGAATTTAGACATGCTTTTCCACCTTATAACACATGATGATGCACTTATTCTTAGGACATTTCCTATGTCATTAGTTGGACCTACCCTAGCTTGGTATAACTCAATTCCTTAACATTTTCTCTTCTCCTTTGGGTAGTTATCCCAAATATTATTAGAACACTTTTCTATCAATATCACAAGAAAATTCACTATCATTGACCTCTATGCCATTTGACAATTTGATGATGAATCTATTATTGACTTTGTGGCTAGATGGAGAAGTCTCATAAATCAACTCACCTTTTCCCTTCCACAACTTGAGCTAATCAAATTATTCACAAGATCATGTGTTAAACACATCTCATTGACATTATAGATACAATCTTTAAAAACCTTTGATGAGGCCTTTTCAATGGCTCATAAACTTAAAATTAGAGCCTTGAAAGAAGGAAAAGTTAAATTTTGGAATATAAACTTTAAACATGATCCCTCTAAAGGACTAACAATAATAAAACCAAAGGAGCTGCTAATGTTTTAGTTGTAAAATTAGTGCCACCAAAAAATTAAAACCAATCTAAGCCATCCACCTCTCCGTCAGAACCTCAAAATCCATCGACACATTTTCCTCTATGATAATATACACCTTTAGGAGAATCTTACGCATTTATTTTAGATAATCTCTAAAATTCATCTCTCATCAAGCTTCCTCTGGTAAGACCTATCAATGATTCTCTCCCTAAACCTAGTTAGTTTAGGGAAAATAAATTTTATAACTTTCATTACATAATAGGTCATGAATAATTAGGTTTCATTATTTCAAGGGTCTAGTACATAACCTTATCAATTAGGGGGAGTTACAACTAGATAACCCTAACACACACCCCAATCAGTCTATAGATATATTTAGGAAACCATTCCCTAATCACACTTCCACATCAAATTCCATGCAAGCTAATTCAATATCTATGTCAGAACATGAAACTCATGTAATTAATAAAATCCATGACTAGTATTTGCCTAAAGAAGTTGATAGTACTCTTATCCTCGATCTCCTTATAGTAGAAACCTTCAAGCCATCTGAACTAATCAAAGACATCTTAAAAACTTCCTCAAGTTTTCTAGATCTCATTATTTAGGATTCACTTGAGGAAACCATATCTAAAAGCATTCAAAATGATTAATTAGAAATAAATAGGAAAATACTATCAAATAAAAGGTTTTCTTAGACATTCTATAAGATACGCATACCATTCATTGCATCATTTCAATACCTATGTCTAGCATACCTATTCCCTCTAGCTTATTACTTTCTAAGGAAACCATCATGTTACCCTAAACTAGGTCAAGACCAATTCTCCCCATTACTCAAGAGGCACTAAATTTTATAAAAATCAAGGGAAAAGCCATCAATGTCAAAAATAGAAACTTGAGGGCCCTAAGAGGAAAATCTTTGCAACATCTTCCTATTAGGATTATAGACCTAAAGAGGATATCCCCACTACCCCCAATCAGATTCAAAAAGGTAAAGCATTTTTACCACCCATTCAAATAAATGCATCTATATTAGGACCCCATCCTTTAGCAAGACTAAAATACACTATTATAGAATCCTCCACTAAATCACATGTACCATCACAATGGGATCTTCCCACTATGATAATACAAATACATAACCCTTTAAATCCATATTATCTATAAAAATTTGGTGTAAGGACTTATCCTAAACATAAAGTACCCATAGTAGGAAACATTTAAACAACTAGTTCAAAAGGTCAAGGTTTAAAGTCACATGCCTCTTCCATACCAATGCCTCAGAGGGTTGAAAATCCTAGTCAAGATCCATTAAAGGGGTCTTATTCTAATATCCTTTATTAGCTTCTCCAGACCTCCCCATCACTTTACCACCTATAAAACCTATTAATCCTCATATTTAGAAACCATCATGGTATTGAGAAAATGGGAAATACATGTATTATTAAATAGCAGGTCATGACATATAAAGTTTTAACGTGGTAAATGTTATGGTCTAAAACCTATTAGAAGAAGATGATATCTTAACAAAATAATTAGATAATGACCATCCCCATATTCAAACTACTATGATCGCATCCACTTCAGTAAGTAGCATATAACCCACAATATCATAATGAGATGTAAAAGAAGATGAAATCTCTAATAGAGCTTAGTATCAACCTCTCGTGAATCCTCTAGATGTGGATGAATTTGAAAATACAACAAATCCCCCTTTGTTTCAGATAGATGTAGTTCACATAGCTACATGATCCTAATCCCAAGGTCATAAAACCCACAATCACAAAAAAACCAAAGTCATTATTTCCAAAACACCAACTCCTACCACCACTAGTCCAACAATGTCTACTCTAAAACCTAAAATTTATATTTTAGGAAAAGTGAAAAATAATAATGTTTTAGAAATCATACAGATATATATTCTAAAATAGATTCATCAACTTCCAATCAAGATGTCTCTATATGAACTTGTACAAAATTCTCCATAGTAATGCAAGGTTATGATAAAACCCTTGTGGGCCACTAAAATACAAGCTAGTGAACCCCAACCTTTATTGGCTTTCATCGCATTGCTTCAAAATCCATTATCCATAACATTTCATGATTCAAAAATAACACCCTTACAACTTGATGACCAAGATCGTGCATTATTTATCATTGCCCAGATTGATCAAACTCAAATTATATAAGTTATGATTGATATTAGTGATAGTATAAATATCATTTCCTCTCATGCATTTAAAAAAGTATAGCTACTTGGAATAGTTGTATCCCAATCCCCCACTATTTTATGATATTTTAATGATACTATCACCCTTGCATTAGGAATGTTAGTCCATCACATTCAATTAGGTGTGTGTGTTCTACCTGAATTATTTTATGTAATTAAAGGGGAGTTTTAATATAACATTCCATTAGGACATCCCTGGATACACACTATGCATTGCCTCCCCTCTACCTAACATCAATGTATTAAGTTTGAACATAAGGGTAAAATTCACAATGTTTCAACCAATCCCCATCTATTCAAAACATGCAACCTTACCTTTTGACCAAACAACATCTTAATTCCACTACACAGTGCTACCCCATCATCATTTAATGAGGTATCAACTAGTAAGATAATCCTTACATCAAGGATCAATAAGGAGTCCATTGATTCTATATTTCAACCTATTTATTGTTCAATATCAGTTATTGACACTCAATACTCTCCCCACTCCCTAGAAATATGGATGTCTAGATAATAGCAAGCTTATTGTCCAAATTTTAGAGAAACTATTACCTTTGGTTTACCTTTTTTCCACACCCATTTAATTTATGGGGGGATCGATCAGCCTTCTTCAGGCCTTTCTAACCCAACTCATGTTAAACCATTTAAATCAAATTTTTAATTCCTTGATAAACTTCACTTCACAAAGACATACCTACAATGATGTGCTTGGAAGGGTTTTAACATAGGACATTATGAACAAGGCCCACATGAGGTTGTGTTGGGGGATTTTAGAAAACCCCATGAAAAAAACAACATCAATTTTAACAAAAATCCTAAAACTACCTTAGAGATTACTCTCCTTTTCAACCTTGAAGAAGACATACCATCCTCACCATCCATCACCCCTTCTTTGACAGATGACATCGTATCCATTCCACTAAACCATTTTTTAGTCAATACCATTACTATAGATCCTCTCATTTATCATCATGATGGGGAGGTTAGAACCATTCCTCTATTCTATCGAGTCATGATAGGGCAAGATTTTCCTACCATCCATGTTCTTTAGTACTAAGATGATGAGTCAATCTTAACTCATTTAGCCACTAAGAACTCCCATCTACATGAAAACATTTCATCTAAATCCTCTAATCTATTAAATTAGGCCATCATTGATGTTAAATATGATCTCATGAGACTCTATGAATAGTTAAAGTTAACAAATCTTTAGATCCCCAGGAGTACCGGGATTTCACTATGGTTTTAGCATATCACAGTGAAGCATTCACTTGGTCTTATAGTGATATGCCTAGTATTTATCCTACTATCATCATCTATAAAATTATCCCATTCTCTAATACTAAGCCTTTAAATCAAATGTTTTTAAAGATGAATCTTCACATTACACTCTTGGTCAAAGAAGAGTTACAATGTCTCTTATCCATTAACTTTATCTACCATATTGATTACCCTCAATGGGTATCTAATATCATCCCCATCACCAATCCTATAAGGGAATTACACCTTTGTACTGAATTTTGAGACCTTGATATCACTTTTCCTAAGGATGATTTCCCTCTTCCTAATATCAACCAATTATTGGATTTAATCATGGGACACAAAATTTTATCACTTATGGATGGTTTCTTTGGATATAATCAAATCCTTGTCACATCAAAATATTAACATAATACTTCATTCATTACTCCTTAGGGGACCTTCTACTATTAAGTTATGTTTTTTATCCTAAATAATGCAAGGGCCACCTATCGAAGAGCCATGACTTACATCTTCTATGATATTATCCATAGAATTATTGAGGATTATGTAGATGATCTCCTCGGTAAATCAAAGTTATGAAAAGACCACCTTTATATCCTAAAGATAATCTTTGCTCACTTAATCCAATTTTGTGTTTATCTAAATTCCAAAAAATACATTTTTAGAGTATTGGCATGTAATATTTTAGGATTTATTATCTCCATCCATGGGATATAATTTGACCCTACCAAAATCAAAGCCATTTTATAGATGTCACCCCCATCTAATCTTAAGTAGTTGCATAGTTTGAAAGGTAAATTATAATCTATTCATCATTTTATCTCCTAGCTATCTAATCAATGTTGACCATTACATCACCTCCTAAGGAAGGATATCCATTTCAAGTGGGATTCTAGTTATCAGGAGACCTTCAAAGTTCTTAAGATATACCTTATTCAACCACCAATTTTCATACCTCTGAAGGAGGGGCAACCCTTCTTCCCGTATATTTTTACTACTGATCATGCCCTTAGAGCCATGCTTTCCCATCTTGATGAGTAGCATAAATATTAGGTAGTTTAATATATCAGTTGCACACTTGTTTAATATGAGATGCATTATTCTCATATAGAGAAGTTGTGCCTAGCTCTATTATTTGTGACTTCTAAGCTTTACCATTATCTGCTCAATCATAAAACCTATGTGGTCATGAATATTGATCCCCTAAAATTTATGCATTCCAATCCTTATCAGAATAAGTCAATGGCCAAATGGATTATTATTTTGGTAGAATTTTATCTAGAGTTTATCCATCAAAAATTAGTTAATGGTCAAATTATTTTTGATCAACTTGCTGAGGTGCCTCTTTTTGATAATCAACCAGTTAACTATGAATTCTCAAATGAATCTATAGCCTTCACATCTCAAATAGATCCACAATATCAAATGATTTTATTCTTTGATGGATCCAAATGTGATCATGGTAGTGGAGCTATAATTATTCTTATCCCTCCTGGGGGACACTTATACCCTTATCCTTTAAGCTTGATTTTGACTGCACTAATAATATGGTAGAATACAAGGATTTAATCATAGGTTTCCAAACCACTTTAGCCTTGGGTATTAATACACTTAATATCTATGGTTATTCTCATCTTATGGTTAATCAAATTAAGTGAATCTATCAATGTAAGAATGATACCCTTTAGAAGTATAAGACTTTAGTTGATCAATTGCTAGCCACTTTCAAACATTATGTTGTCTAAGCCACTCCTCGATCAACTAACAAGTTTGTGGATATTATGGCTTATTTAGTCTCCTTTATCCCATCTTCATCTCAAAAATATAAGTTATTTGTCCTTTTCCACAAGATTAATCAACCCTCCTTTACTGAAACTGACCTTCCCTCTATCTATAATGTGGAATAGAACCCATCAAATCTCTGGTACGTATAAATATTTAAATACCTATTAAGGGGGATTATTGCTCTATATCTATCTAAAAATGGTAAGAAAACTTTCCAACACCATGTCACACATTTTGTCATACTAAGGGGTTTTCTTTATAAGTGTGCTTTCAATGTTATCCTTCTTCGTTGTCTCTAGAATCATGAAACTACCCTCTCTATCAAAGAAACTCATGATGGGTCATGTGGAGGAAATTTTAGTGATTGTACCATTCCTAAGATAATATTATGGGTGGGATATTATTGGCCCACTTTAAATTATTATTGTCATGAATACATTGAGAAATGAATCAAGTGTTATTAGCATGCCAACATATCCCATGTCCCTAGCCAAGCATTACATGTAGCATAGGAATTTTGTCCTTTTTCCTAGTGGGGGCTCAATCTCATAGGTCTAATTAATTCTAAGAATTCCTAGCATCATAGGTTTATCATTACTACCACTAAGTATTTTATTGAGTGGGTGGAGGCTATCCCCCTTATCTCAACCAAAGCTAATAAAATTGTTGAATTCATTAGGCAACATATTATTTACCACTTTGGCATCCCTCATAAGATCATCATAGATAATTTAAAATATGTTAAGAACAAAAAGGTTCAATAGCTTTGTGATTCCTTTAGCATTAAGCTCAGCTTCTCCTTTTCTTACTATCCTCAAGCTACTAGATAGGATTAGGCATCCAACAAAATGTTTGTCAAAATCCTAACCAAAGTCATTAATAAAGCATGTAAGAGATGGAATCTTCATGTTCCCTTTGCCTTATGGGCTTATTGAACTAGTATTTGAACCCCCACAAGTGCTACTCTTTTTTCCCTAGTTTATGGTATCAAAATTGTACTTCTTCTAAAGGTACACATTCCTTCCTTTCGTATATCCCTTAATGATATCATTTTTTAGGATGACTTCTGTCAGGAATGATTAGCTCAACTCAAACTTTTGGATAAGTGTCATTCAGTTGTACTTGACCATTACATCTATATCAGGAATGAATAAAGCGTTCCTATAATAAAAATCTAAACTAATGTGAATTTAATATTAGTGACCTTGTATTAAAAAGAAAATCAACATGTTAGTAATATGGAAAAAATCAAAAGGGGAAAATTTGCTCCAAATTGGCTTAGACCATATATTATCACCCATAATTATGGATCTAGGGCATATCACTTAGCATCTCTTGATGGAAAATCATAACGTTAACCTCTTAATGCATTACATTTGTATCCTTTCTACTATTAATAAATATTAATCACCTTGGTCTGCCTAGTTTAGTTCTTTGGTTTCATACCCCTACTATTATTATACCAAATAATGATATATAGAGACATGTGGTTATCCAAAAACACTACCCATTTTTAACCTTAAATATGAATAACCTAGCTCTATTCATAACATGCTTTAAGTGGATAATCTTCACCTATAATGGGAAGGAGCTCCAAATCATTATCCCCTGAAATACCTCCCTATCACTAATTACCTTGTGTAGAAAATATTTGTTAAATTATCCTAGGATACTTGAGGCCAATCCATAATGAAATATTTACACTAGGATCAAAAATAAAAATCAAAGTATTTATAAAATAAATTAAAATAAATAGACTACTCCTTCGAAGGACAACTATGAAATCTATAAAATATCAAAAGCACAAACTGCTCCCTCAAAGGATGGATGTTTTGAAAAACATATATAAGAATATAGACCACTCCCCCAAAGGCTGGATATCATGCATAAAATATCCCAAAAAATCTTCACACATTGATCAGCTTTCTTTAATTTAGTATACTTCCTACATTGATCAGTCTAGATGGATTGTCACAAAAGTGTTTTAGGTTTGACCTTAGTTTTGAGTATACAAGATGAAAACATCTTTTTCTTTAGCATCCACTTTTTACCAAATCCTTAGAATTATAAATTATAAATTATAAATTCAATCATATCCTAAACTTAGTTTACCTAAAGTTGTTAGGATAGTTATTAGTCATTTCTTAAGGATGCACGTGCATTCCTTTCAAGTAGTTTTCTTGGGTCCTAGTACAAGCCAATAACAAGAAATAAAGCCCTTTGAAAATTAAATTTGTGATATTTAATTTCATATTTTCCACATATATTAATAGATATCTTAATCTAGTAATTCAAAATTCTATAAACATGAAATTAGTAATTTATAGATTACATCCATAATAATCATAATCCATAAACTTTTTTTATAACCCATAATCATAATCCAAAATGATAATTCAAGACATTTTAAATTTTTAAATCCATAATCACATCACATAAAATTTATAATCCATATTCAAATAATTAAAAACATATCCATAATTCATAAACACTTTTACATAAAAGCCCATAATCCATAAGCTAATCAACTCATTAAATCCATAACACATAATCAAAAATCACATCCACATTAATTCAATCATAAAAATTTTAAACAGTACATACATCAAAATCACATTCACCTTAATATAATAATCATGATCCATAATTATTTATAACATTTAAATCCATAATCAAGTAATCTAATCACATCACATAAAAATCCATAATCCAATATCTAAATCACATCCATAATACCAATAATCTATACACATTTTTTATAAAAATCTATAACATGTAACAACCATAATAAATCACATCATTTAATTCCATAATCAAATAATCCATAACATGTAAGCATCCATGATAATAATAATCCATGAACATCCATAAACATAATCCATGTCAACATCATAACTCATAATCATGTAACATATATATAAAATATTTAGTGTACATCATAAATATTTGTATACATATTTGTGGCTCTCTAACCAGAAAAATAAGTATAAATACATTTATGCATAGGCTACTATGTAAATTATATCTTACTCATGTGGTTTCTCTCCAAGGCTCCACCCCCATCTCCACTCCCATATTCTCCCCCATCTCTATCTTTGTCCCTATCCCTATCTCTCCTCTAGGATACACTCCCCATGTTCACTGATCCTTTATGTGTGTACCTAGAGGACCTACCCTATGTGTCTATATGGTATGTATAGCATAAAATCTATGAATGTAGATTAAGAATGATCTACTCATAATATCTCATCTCAATCATTATCTCCCTACATCACTCAATGCTCATAATCCCTTTCTACCTATGTTTGGCCCCACTACCTCTCTAACTATCCACGTTGACAATTTCCCCTCCCTCCTCCTTAGAGTGTCTCTCTCTACTTATTAGTGATCCTGAGCCTCCACTACCATATCATGACTTAGCTGTAAAGAGTTGAACCCCACCTGTAGAGTATCTAATCATGTCTTAAGGGTATATTTCTCAATCTACACTATGGTCAGAGCCCCCTATGTTGCAGCTAGGTATCTGTATAAAGAGATACATTAAGCCCTTAGTGTATCCCTATCTATGATAATATCTATTACATATATCTCATCTTCTTCTATCTCTTCTTCTCCTCCATCCTATCCCCCATCCTTCTCTTCTCCCATCTCATCCTCTCCTTTGTCCTCCTTAGCCTCCTCCATCTACTCATTCCTTATTGCCTAGCATGAATGCACCACCCTATCCTACTGCACTACCCACTATCCATCCCACCATGTTATAAATGTAGGAATACACCCTGCATCCTCCACATCCTCTCTTACTGGAACTAGTTCCTCCTTCATAGGTACATCTCTAGTGACCAGTATTAGAATCACATACTCTATCCCATGTCACTTGTATACATGTGGGGCCCATGGAATGTCCTATACTAGCCAAAACTATCATTGTACTCATCTAAATGGAGATACTCTAGGCACTTCATCTTCCTCCCCATCACCCATCTTTCCCTTCATATGCTTAATATCTCTACCTCTATCTTAAGCCACATAAGAAATATTAGATAAGGGCACCAAATAATATCTACATCTATCAGCCCCTTTATGACCCCTCGATAGTAATTGAGGTCCCCAGTGATGCCATCTGTAAAACCCCATGCTAGATCATCCTTCAATTATAGGAAGGCCACACTGTACTCATTATCATACCATCATATCCATGGAGTAATAATGGGTTTCACTACTCTAATATACTCATATACCCATCACTATTGAATGAAAATCATATATAGGATGTATCGCCTCTGGGTCCTCTGAACCCAAATCTCCTTGTAAATCTATGCTAGTAAAGTAGACACCTATGTAAAAACTATCCAGTGATTTATCATGTATGTAACCACCACAATAAAACTCCATGAAAATCTACCTCTCCTTGAGTTTGGGAGTGCATATCAATAAATAACTAATAAAATCATATTTAGCATGCCTCTCCTCACTATATTAGTTGCATATAAAGTCTCAAAAGTGAAACCACCAACAATAAATATGATATCTTCCACATCATCACTATATAGGCATGTCAGTGTTGTTCCTTATCCTTGCTCATCCATAGGTACTATGGGTGCTCCCTACATGGGAAGTCATAGAATTTGGTAGATGTCCTCCTTCGTGATGGTCATCTCATCAGTAGGAAGATAGAATATCCTAGTCATAACATCTTATCACTCCAACAAGGTAACCAACAAGCTCATGTATTAATGAATGCATCTATAGCCATGCACTCATCCTAGGCCTATGGCTTCCAAGTGGGCCTAATCATCATCACCAAGCTAAACTTGTAATAATTCTAGTAAGGGTGATACTCAATCCATTATCCATAGTAAAATTTGTGTCTATCACTAGCATCTCCTATAAGCCTAAAATCTCATAAAAACTCTAACTTATCATAGCCCTATACTATAATGTAATCCCTTCACTCTTTTATGTGAATTAGTGTTGATACCTTATAGATCAACACCATTTCATTTAGATTGGTGTCATTTTACTAAAATGACATTGATTCCCTATGCATCATTGCCAATTCATTAGAGAATCAACACTGATTCTTTGGTACCATCTTACCATAATCATAGCCCTATCCTAACTCCAAGAAACCTAAAAGTTTAAAAAAAAAATTAAAAAAATAGGACCTAGCTGACCAAAGCATCTAGTGTGCTATAATATGTAATAAAAGGTAAGTAATCATGTTTATTTCTTTTATTTTCTATCAATTTATCTATTGTTATCTACTTATTTAATCTTTAAAATATTATCATATCCCTTGGTATTTTTTAATAATTCTCTATTATCCAATTTGTTCTCTATTTTAATTAAACTCAAATACAAATAGAATCAATGCCAATTCATTTTGAATTGGCACCGATTCTATAGATCAGCACTGATCTTGTCAGGATTGGCATCGATCCACTATGTTTAATTTATAGAACTTGAGACCTTAATTTCATATCATTGTCTAGAATCCTTATTAATTTTCTATCATTGTGAATATGGCTTTTGTATGTATATGACTCTATCAGGCATAGTACATGACATAATAAATATCATAAATCTTTCCATAGTTTTCTAATCCCTATTTTCTAATCAGAGTGGCATAGCTTTTGAGCTAGCTTTATGTGCTATTATTTATTTTCTCTCTTTCTCTCAAAGCCACTAACGACAACTAGAGATCATGTAGGATGATATAGACATTGCCATGGATTATTGAGATGAATATTACACTTATATTAATATCTTAATCAAGTATGGAATCTTAATTATCATTGTTATCATATATTTTATCTATTTTAATTTCATATGTTGTTTATCCACTTGATTTTGTAAAAAAATGAGATAACATCCATTTGAGGAAGCTCATAACTTTTTAGGACTGGTTTTTGACTAGTAGCTCACCTAATTATATATTAATCTATTTTTATCCAACTATCTACATGTGTATAGGTTATTCTTCCTAGCCAAAAATAATCTCTCACAGTCATTGGATTCAAAGTGGTGTGTAACATCTCTTAATCCATAGGTATTCACCATAAACCTTGTTTCCATTTGATTTTTTAGGAAATTAATTTAAATTTAAATAAAAATGAAAAACTACTATAATGGCTCCTTGTTTCATTAAAGGTGGTAAAATTGAGATGTGCCCTTCATTCCCATACCATTCATGAATTCCCTATCCCTTATATCATGCAATTAATTTTTATCCTTTTTTTTGCCTTGGTTGTATCTTCTCCTACACCTTATTTTGGCTTTTAATTATGTTTATAATTTACTGATGTTCCCTTTTGATTGAGACTAAGATTTCATGTTCCCTTCCTCATCCATTCTACTCAAATTCATTTTATTATTGCATTGGTTTGCTCTTCTTCATTAATATCTTCATCAAAAACTTCAAAAAAAAATCATTCTCTTATTCTTGATTATTGCACATGGTTGTATTCTTACAAACTGTGACTTCTTCACATTCCTCATTGTGAACTATAATAATCAAAAATATATATGAGTAACTGACAATAGAATGTAAAACATATGAACACCAGGTACAATAAAAAAATAATTGTAATGTTAAAAATGTGAATGAATAAGATAACATAATATCATAGTAATGTATGTGATGTAAAGAAACATGATTTCATATAAGGATTTTATTTGATACATTTAACTCAACATTTTCTAGTATGTTAATGAAATTCTTAATGTTGATAGAAAGATGATAACATTTACTAATATGCAAATGGAAACATTCATGTCTTCCATCCACATTTCATTACATATTCATTCTTGTATACACACTTGTATTTCAACATGGCCCTTCATTTTATATTAATGACTCATATTAATTTCACTTCATGCTTTACTAGTCCAAATCATAAACCAATGATATAATAATGTGTTTGTTTTAAAAATGTTGTTGGTCAAAAAATTTAACTAGGTGGTTTAAGTCTATATTCATAGGTGTGCCCAAAAGATTAGCTTAAGGAAGTAGCAACAAATCATACACCAGCATAAAGCATAAAATAGTAATGTGTGACCCCAAAAAAAACACAACATGAAATTAGAAAATAATTTAGTTTTATACAAAAATAATTACATTCCCTAATATGTGAATGAAAACCTTAATTTTGATACAAAGATAATAAATTTTATTTATATTTGAATGAAATTATTCAGGGTTTCCATCCACATACCGATAAATGTGAAGTCTTCCATCCATATAAAAATTTAGTTTAATAAAAATTGAATAACATTTGGTGGTATGTGAATGAAATCCTCCACTACTTCCATTAGAATACCAAAAAAATTTGAGTCAGATGTGAATGAAAACATGGGTTAATTAATGGCTTCAGGATGGCATGTATGATGGTATTAACATGCCACATTAATGGAAAATATTATTTTAAATTATTTTTTTGGCTTGTAGAATGTACTGGTGAGAACATTTTCTTGTTGACTAGAAGCAGAAATCAAAGTCACCTTATATTAAAGTAATTTCTAAAGAATATCCACTATTATGGGGTGACTTTGAATATCCCTAGTAGTGAATGAAAACCTTGTGGGATTTTAACAACATATTGGTTATTCTTTAGTCTTCCAACCAATGTTGTGTAGGGAAATAAAAATGTCACACTGATATAAAGCACACAATGACATTATTTATGAAAATCTCTAGTGATTTCATTAAAATACTAGAAAATTTGAAGTCACATGGGAATGAAAAGAGGATAACAATGTGATTTCAGCTATGGGTAATGTTTCATCACTCTAACATGGAACTTCCTTGCATATTAATAAGACAAGCATCATTCAACATGGGCATAGAATTTAGAAAACTATATTGGTTGATATTAAAAAAATAACATTTACTACTCTATAAATAAATGAACACCATCAGTATAAAAGGAAAAATAACAATATTAGGATGCTAAAAGAAAAATAACACATATGTGGGTTCAATTACAAGTAACACACATGTGTGTAATATTTCATCACTTTATTAATAAATATACCAATAAATGTTTAGTCTGATGTGAAGGCATGCAAAAGAATAGAAACATAGAAGGCATTGTAACAATAATTTTCATCTCTTCTTTTTGTTGATAGAAAATCCTTTATGAAATGTTGCATGCTCGAGAACTTTAGGGTAAGTTCCATGGTTTTTTATGGGGAGGAGGTACATAAAAAGGTAGGGAGAAACGTATGTTGCTTGAGGAATATATGAATTCCTTACCTAGAATGTGATCCTCTAAAAAACTTAAGTCTTCTTGAATGTTAAAGTCTACTTTTAGTTAGATTTGAATTAGGACTCTTCAAATCAAATATTTTTTGGTATTCAATTTTTTGTCATTTATAGACAAATTGTATGTCAACAACATAATTTGAATTTTGAATGTTTTTTGAATGGTGAGGCTTAGATATTAAATTTTCATTCATTTTTGGAAGTGAGGAATATTAAAATAGGTGGGAGGAGTTAGATATTGGAGACAAATGTTTGAATTTTTAATAGGGTAGGATATAATAAAATGTAAGTGAACCAATTATAATATTATATAACCCAAAATATTTTATATTTTATCTTGTATAACTTACAATCAAGAGTCATAAAATAAAATTTTTGGGACTCGACTCTTTTTTGAGGTTGTTATTTTTTAGGTATTTTCACCATTAAAATATTAACAAATGATGTAAATTTTTTTGGACTCGACTCTTTTTTGAGGTTGTTACTTTTTAGGTATTTACACCATTAAAATATTAACAAATGATGTAAATTTTTCTAAGTGTATTCAATTATGATAAATATTTTCATATTTATGAATATGATATCCACTAAAATTAATATGGCATTCATTTATATGAATACCATACTCATTTAATGTAATATGATGTACATTTTATTTTTAATTGTAGTACAAATATATTTTAGATATGTACATGTAATTTTATATAATGGTTCCTATTTTTAATATTACTTATGTAAAAAATGAAAAGACCTTTATAAAATATTTAAGGAACTTTTAAAAAAACTATACAAATCATAGTATAAAATCAAATAAATATTAATCTATTATAACAAGGGAAAGGGGTCACAACTACACTCACAACTAATGAACCCTATCCAATAACTAGTCCCCTTTCCCTACCATGTAACACAAATATGTGGAGGCTTCTTATCACTTTAGCTCCTTGATTAGGTCCCATTAGGTTGATTTACAGTATGATAAAGTTATTTGTGTATAAATTTTTTTATTCATATTTAATGCCTATAGAGATTAATTTCAATCTTAACAAAAAAATCTAACATTTATTAATTTCACTTTAACTAGTGAATTTGTATGAGAGTGATGCTTGACGAACCCATAATTATGTGGGTAATTATCTCATTTACCTATGAACTTAACCAATCCTACAAACATACTTTAGTCTTAATGTTTCAATTCATCATGCTCTCATTTCTACATGTAAGATTTAGTTCAGAAAATTATGATTATAAATCTCAATCCTCAGCTGATAAGGTATACAACAAGACTCCTGGTAGATGCATATTTGACATGATAAATTTTTAATTTTGTATGAAATTTTAGATGGCATTTATTTATTTGTTACAAATTTAGGGATGTTTTTACTTGTATTTTATCATTTATTTACGTGACTTGTATAAAGATTCACATTTTTAGGTGAATAGTTTCATAGTTAGTCTGAGTGATGCCTTTACTACACCTAAAACCAACAATCTTACAAGAAAAATTTTCAATACCTTTAAATAAGTTTGAGAGGAGTTATCGCACTCCAAATGGGTAGTGTTTGGCTACTTTTATACTTTTGAGGAAGCAAAAAATGATCAGGAGATGATTTAAATTAAAAGTGATAGAATAGCTCATGCTAGATGGGTCGACACATTAACTTAGTTGATGATAATAGCAATAACTACCAAGTTGATGGAAATCACATTAATTGGTGATTTATAGTAGTTAATCTAATTGGTGACACATAGGTCTCTTTGGACCATTATGTACCCTGTAACTATGAATTAACAAAGTAACTAATATTGCTACAATGTTATTATAGATATATTTTTCTATATCTATGGAATATTATGCATAAGTTATGGACTAATGTTGTAGTTTTTACTATATTTTATGATGTCTTATGTTTTACTAAATGGATAATTTGGTAAAATAGTAATTCTCTACTAATGATTTCATTATATGTTTAATTGTTGTCATGTAGGGATAGAATAATACAAAATATGCCAAGTACCCTTGGGTGTGCAAGTATGCACACAAATGAATTTATAGTATCACCATTTCTAACTAACCATGACTTGATCTAGTTTGTCTCTATGTTCCTTGGGTGAGTGTGTGAGCATTTACCACATGATTTTTTGACATAATTAGATAGTCTTTGGGAATGTTCATGTGACGTAGGAATAGTGTGCATGGATAAATTTAACCTAATATGGAGACATAGGGTCCTAATTTTAATTCATATCATCTATAAATAAACATGTATCTAAGTGCCTATAGTTATCTATTAAATAAAAAAATACAAGGAATGGTGTTTGGTGTGTAGATAAAATTTGAGCTCTATATAGATTAAATCATGCAATTCAATCAATCCAAATAACCAACTACCTAGTTAAAGTGATAGACCCATTAAGAACAAATGCAATGGATGAATAAAACCAATTCAAAACAACATTATAATCCTAAATTTAATTGTTCTACACCATGATCAAATGGAATGAAAAATAAAAATATATTTAGATTGGATTATATACCTTGACTCATATTTATGACATTATGATGGCAAGATAAGGATGTTTGATGAAGGATTCAATGACTAAATTGGCATGGAGAAGTTAGATAGTATCTCATTGGTCTTCTAAGGAGGAGAGGATTTTTTTAAATATATTTTATAAGGAGTGATCAATGGTGGATATTCAAACTTGGTTTTGAGGAGATCAAGGGTTGAGGATTATCCAAGGAATTTAAAAATCCTTGGAAGCCTTTATATTTAGAGGCTTCTAGAGAGGAGGGGTTAGAATAGGGAAGGTTCTAGATTTGTAAGGTTCTATAATACTTCTTAGGGACTAATGGTGATTATAATGAGGTTAGATCTGGATTAGGTACTAGGGGTGTAGGAGAGCCTAGGCATAAAATAGTAGGTGGGCCATTTGAAATTTAAAATTCTCAAATAATAGGTAAATGGGGATTATGATGGCATAATGGGAATTTAGGATGATTAATAAAGAAATGGGATAGATTAAGGTTAGTGGATGAATAAATATGAATAACGAGGCATTAGATAGGTGATTAGGAAGGGGATAAATTATTAGGATAAAAATGGATATTAGGATGGGATTAATTAGAATAAATGAGATAAGTGGAATTAGAGTTAACTAATAGGAATATTAGTGACAACAATATAGCAAGTGAAGTTTAGGTTTATACATTTTTTAGCTCTTTGAAATGGCATTAAAAGTAGAATTAAGTAAAATTATTAATGTTCTTTAAAATAAAAACCATGTAATATATGAATGTTAGTAAAATATATTAGTGGATATGATTCCCCCTTGAGGGGACATGTAGGGAAGAATGAGATGGATGGTCACTCAAAAGAATAAATAATGGGTGGGATGCAATGGATATATAAAGGGATGGGATGGTAAATATGAGATAGATGAAGAATAAGGTAATGTCTACTAGATAAATGAGTTATATATTAATGATGCCTCTGGCAAAGACACATGCATAGGGAATAAAGATGATAGGTGTCACGGTTGTCAACACATCCAAAGGGGGAATCAACTGTAACATGATGATGATAAGATTAAAATGAAAAAATCTTTAGACATATCCCAAGAAAGTATGAATTTAAGAGAGAGATATATGCCAAGATAAGATTACGATTTGATTAATGATGGGTGTAGCTCAAAGCTAAAGTTGATCAATATGATGTAGGTGATGATAGAGAAGAATCAATATGATCGAGTTACCAAAAGTTTGGGGAAAATAATTGAGCCTTAATATGATTAATGATGATTCCCCTATAAATTACACATGCAAGGGAGAGATAGAGGAGATAGTGGTAGAGCTATCCTTGGGCACTAAAAAGTGGCCAAGTGTTGTCTACATAATCTGAAAAGACCTCAAGTTGATGTAATTTTGAATTAGGGATAAATGATAAGTGATAGAGGATATGATAATGATGATGGTGAGGATTAGTGATTATATTATGATGTTAGTTATTAGAGGATATAACTTAGATGATGAGATGAGGATTAATGATTAGATGCTAGCTGAATGGGTTGCAAAGATTGGATTAGTGATGAGAATAAGGATGATTAGATAGATGTTGGGGTGTAAGTGATAAATCCATCACAAATGTCATAAATATCATCATATTCTAATCAATCCAATAAATATGGCACTTGGTATTATGCCCCATGATATAATCATGACCAAGAGGACATGATGCCAAAGTACTGGGCAAATAGCAAACTCTACATCTTCGAGGGCACTTATAAGAATTATTATAGCTTTGGATGACCTCATATCATCCCTATTAATTACCTAATAGACAAAAAGAGATAAATAAAATTTAATATTTACATGATATAAACATGAAAACAAGACAAACATATCAAACAAGTAACACACACAATTATCTACATGCAGTGTCACAATGTCTTGTCTAATGAAGGGATGATGGGTTGGACTAGGATAATTATGATGTAGGATAAACTTTGATTTGGATATGATGATCATGATTAGGATTAGGAAAAAGATAAGGACTTATATGAGGATATGGATGAGATGTTACCCCTAGTTTAGGATAGAAGGATGGATGGCATGATAAGGTCTTTGACTATTGATTTGATCTCGAAATTGAATTGAAAAAATGGCCAATTGAGGTGATTTATAAAAGTGATGACCAAGGATTACCAAAGAAAATTCCTACAATAATCCAATATAGTAAGGATACTGGGAGATGATGGGATAAAATACCTTTCATACTATCAAAGAGTGATTTGATGGGTGTTAAATATGAAATGGCAATGATAAAGATAGTGATTGGATCAAGTACCTTCCACACTTAGAAAGGATGTGATGTGATGGGTGTTAGGTGTGAATAGGAATTGATAGGGAAATGATGGGTGATAGATTAAATTCTTTGACAAGGTTATGTTTGCCAATAATACATAGGCCAAGGATGATATTGAAGATATGAAGGGATGGGCGACCAATAGGATTGGATTTCAAGATGTAATGTTATATCTAAGGATGATGGATGATAAGAGAGACAAATGACATAGAGATGGATATTGGATGGTATGTAAATTGATGAGACCATGGTATTAGGCAAAAGATGAGACACCATGGACTAGGATTTTTGGCTTTTTCAAATTTTATGGTTTTTAGGAGTTTTGAAATATTTCAATTTTAAGGGTTTTTTGGAATATGTATGTACACTATAAAAAGGGGTTACTAGAAAAGGACCAATCCTAGAAACCAAGATGAGGATGGATGTAATGATAGATAAGTGATAATAGTATGAAGGTGATGTGAAAAAGGGGATGAAGACCAAGGAAGAATGGACTAGGGATTGTTAATGACCACATCATGAAGGAACTAGATGTTTAGTTGCATGAGTGTTCATTAGAGGATATGCCAAGATAGTTCTAGAATGTTCTCAAGACACCTTTTCATTCCTTACAAAGGTTAAGACTAGAAGAAAAGGAGGGATAGGATATATGTTATGATGGTAGACAATGGATAAGGGACAATGGACCAATGGATAAAATGGTCATGGATGTGTGATATAGAAAAGGGTGAGGAGGCATGAGACTAGTATGGATGGATTGACAAAGGATATGGATGGATTTTGAACCCAAGTTTTGAGGTATAATATGGATAATATATTATTTTACCATGATGCTTGAAATAGGTTTTCATCATGGTACTTTCCAAGGTGCCAAAAGATTGGTTTTCACTATTAGACGAATGATTTTTTATTTCTATTTTATTTATTTATTTATTTATTATTATTAAAATTATTATTATTATTATTATTATTATTATTATTATTATTATTATTATTATTATTATTATTATTATTATTATTATTATTATTTTATTTTTTGATTTTTGAATTTTGGATGGCATCTTGATTTATTAGATATGGGTATGAGATGTGATTTGTAGACATGGTTGTGATCTTTAACCAACACCCATTTTGGAGATATGTGATGTTGGAATCATGTCACGATGGCCTTTATTGATTCTTGATTGAATGTCCTCCAAACATTTTAACCATGTGTCTATGTAACCCCTATGAGGTATAATGTTGCACTAGGATTGGAGATATGGTATGGATGGGATTATGTCATGATTTTGATGATGAGATATAGGATGTGAAGGAGGTATATGATCATGATGGATGATATGGCAAGAAGGGGAATGAAAATGGGGTTGATAGTTGCATACACCATTATATATGGTGGAGGGGATTCTTGAGATTGGTGCTATGGGATTAAGGGACCAAGACCTTTTGATTTTTTTATTATTTTATCCAAATATTAAGAGGATGATCATCCCTATGATTATTATTTTTTTCTTTATTTTGAATTGCTGATAGGATTTGAATTTGATTGACCCTTGGTGCCATTTTTGGGATTCACCAGAGGAGATTGATTTTTGACTTGATATATGATTATTTTGACTTTGATATGCCCCTAGTGCTATATTTTTGGCTTCACTAGGGGAAGACATTTTTTATTAGGTTGATGATTTTATTTTCCTTGATTTTGATTGATAGGATCAAAGACAATTTGATCATGACTTATGACTATTAAATGATGGTCTTAGACCTTAGTTTTTTTTTTCATATGATGTTGAATTTAGAGATTAATCTAATGATGCATGTTCTTGTGTATCCCCTTAATGGGGTGGTATATAAGGATTATGGAGGTGAGGCAAATGATTGATGTTGTATAATGGATTAAGGGGATAATGGGAAGCATAGTCCTCATAAAGTTTAGTAGGATCCCTAGCCTCAACATTAGAGAAAGTATCCTAAATAATCTCAAAATTACCAATAAGACGTGCATTCAAGGTGGGATCAGATCCACTCTAAAAATTAGATAAAACATTTAAGAATTCATTTCTAAATTCATCATCCTGATTGGAATCCAAAGGTATGCCTGGTGATGTATTGGAGGTACCTGGATTAGAGGTATCTTTAAAAATATAGGCATTATCAGTATCTACTATAATATTGATGAGGGATGATGTTTTAGATGAGGAATTTGATTCAAACACTAGTGTTTTACATGATCCTGAGGTAGATAAAACTTGTTTTGGCTCTGATGCTAACTTTGATGTATATGATGCAATGCTATGAGTAAAGGAGTGATTATCCATGATTTTCCTCTCAACATGGGGTTTTTGTTATGATGGGTGAGAGGAATATGATGGAGGGACAATATATTGAGCAAAGATAGGTCCATAAAAGGAATAATGATATATAGGGGGACTAGGCATATAAGAAGTGGACTTATGGTTGATAGAGGATTGGTCAATGATGGGGGGATCATGGAATAGGGATAATATGTCTTGAACTTGGTTTGGAATGGAAAGGGCTTGGTCATGATTGGGAATAGAATCTTGGCATTCCTCTTTTTATTCATCTAGGGAGAGAAATTCATATGGTTCCTCCTCAATTACTATGTCACCAAGGTCGATGAGGTCTTGGACATAATCTCATAAATTTTGACATCATTAATGGAACTCCCCCAAGTTTGATGATATAAATAGTATTGGTTTGATTTATGCCAAGAGGTCTTAGGCTTGGTGGGATCAAGATGTTGTATGGGTGGATAGATCATCATGTTGGTGATGGCTAGTTACTAGAAAAGGGCCTCCAAGGATAAAAGAAGGGGAGCATAAGGACCCACTTCATTTTATGACTTTGATGTGGAAACATTAGACTTGAGATCAGATAATTGGTGATGTAACTGGGTGGATGGTTTGGTTGTAAATAAGGTGGCTAAGATCATATTCCCTTTTCTAGTATGGGAATGGGTAATCAATAGTTTATATATATCTAGGGGGTGGATGATTAGTACGAGACACATGTGAAAGAACTTAGGTGGGAGGTATAATGAGTTGAAGGGGATCAACACCTTTGAGAAGTGGGACACCCATCATAAGGAACTATAGGAGGATTTCATCCTTATTAGCATCTATGTATTGGTCAATGAGGGTGGTTCTAGATTCATGGTGGTGGTTGATGAAGGATGAGGAAGTGGTGATGGTTTATGATTATTAGATGGAGGATTTAGCTTTAAAAGATTAAAAATTAGGGCTAAGAGGATTTGGATAGGGCAAGTGGATGGTAGAAGGGGATGGGATGAGGATAAGGTTGGATGGTGGACTTATTTGGGAGGTGATGTGAGGTTTATGGGGTCAAAAACATTGGGAAAGAGGGTACCCATATTCTATAGCTATAAGAGGAATATACCTTTTTTTTATGTATTGATTTATTAGGGTTATCGTGTCAAGGAATGTTGATATGTTAGACTAATCACTAGTGTCTCCCTTAGGGATTCATGGTATGGACTAATAGCCTCCTATGGATAGTTATCTGGCATTTATATTAGGCGTTAATAGGTTTATCTTTTGATGTAATGATCAACCTATTGATGATTCATATAAATGCTAGATAAGTATCCATGAGAGGATATTAGTCCATTTCATGAATCCCTAAGGGAAACACTGGTGATTAGTCCAACATGATACTAGTTTTAATGGGATACAAGATGATGATTCGGGGTGAATGGGATCAAGGTCTAAGGGTAGGAAAGAACCTAACTCTATTTCCCACAAAAGGACTTCATCCTTGTTCGCTAGGATGTATTGGTCTATAAGAACTAGGTCCAAATCCATGGGGAAATATGGATGATGATGTGAAGGTAGACTAAGGATTTGTTTAAACAAAGTAAGGTTGAAGGACCGAGATAATATGATAATTGATTATAAGGATCAAATAGACTAGTGTATTAAATACTAGGATCAGACTTTAGATTGATAGTATAATAGGTGATAACACCATATCAACAATGTCTAGTAGGCAAGCTAGAAAAAGGATTGAGGATTTGATTGGTGCTTAGATTCAAACTAGAAATATGATGATATGATGAGTGTTAGTTATGAATAGGCAAGGATGATAGAGACTAGATTGATGAGGATGGGTTTGTTAGATTGAGACCAATAAAGTGATAATATGTTAACATTATATTGACTAGGTATGAGATCTAATCGAATGATAATGGACTAAGGTGATAGGATGATGTGGATAATAAGACTACCTCAAAACCTTAGGTTGATTTGCTAAAGATGGGATGGGGTTATGTGATTATAGAATAATGGGATAAGGAAAAGTATAGATAGGTGATGATGAATGTGATTAGGGATAAATATGGGGGTGGATTAGGACTTGAGCATGACTCAAAGAGCCAACTAGGGTAAGATAAGATAGGGTTAGACTAGATAGGTGATGATGTGACTAGTCTAAGGCACTTGGTTAAGATAAAAGGTTGATTAGGACAAGATGTGGGCTTAGGATAAGATGTGAATGATAAGACTAAATGTGATTAGGATGTGTGAGAGGATATGACTAATTATGAGTAAAATGAGTATAGGATGTGGCTAGAAGGATCTACAAGATAATAAATTATGTACAAACAAGATATAGGTGATGGGGATTATGGCCAATAATGAGTGGATAATGGTTGGACTAGGAGGAGCAGAAGATAAGGTGGTGATAAGATGTGATTACAATGAGATGAAGATAGGATGAGGATGGGATAGGAAAATACAAGTATAACATGTATAATAGGATGATGATAAGACATGATTAGAATATATAAGTGATGGGGGATGATCAAAGATGCATGGATATGGTTAGAATAGGATGAGATTAAGATAAAAGGATGATATGTACAAGATGATGTTTAAAATGTACAAGATGAGATATTATTGATGGGGGTATGACTAATGATGAGTGGTTATAATGATAAGAGGGAATAAAAGGATGTACAAGAGAATAATGATATATACAAGAGGGTAAGATAAGGATATACAAGATGATGATTAAGATATGTAAGTGATGGGGTGATGACCAATGATGGGTGAATAAGGTTAGATTAGGAGGGAGATGAGATGACTATATGAAGGAGAGATCAAGATAATTGGTTGATGATGTGGACTAAATTCAAGATGTAAGATTTGATTGGGGTATGTAGGTGATAAGGGTATGATTAACAATGGGTGGATATGACTAGACTAGGAAGATGTAAAAAATATGATATATACAATGGGATGATGATAAGGATGTAGAAAAGGTGACTGGATAAATAAGATGATGACTAGAATATGTGAGGGATGGGGTAATTATGAATGATGAGGATGTGAAAAATGATAGACTATGTACAAAATGATGATGATAAAGATTGATAAGTAGGGATGACTAGACTAGGACAAGATGAAGACAAGATGGGAGATAGGATAATGCAAGGATATACATGATGATATGTATAAAAGGATGATGGGATAAGGATGTACAAGAGGATGATGAAGTAAGGATATAAAAAAATAATATTCAATGACCTAGATAGGCATGGATAGGTTTGGATGAAGGTTAACTTGACTCATAAATAGCATAGGTTTAGCATAGCACACATCAAATCAAGCAAGCCATAAACCTATCATTAGTAAACTAATAAAGGTGTGTAACCTAATTCCCACACCATATAACAACTTCATGAGTGAGGTTGTAGGTTGATGATCTATTATGGAATCTATCAAACCCTCTCAACCCCATTCGTACATGATGGCTACTTTGGATCTGATACCGACTCTTGTAGTGGTAAACCTATTATGGTTGAAGGCTCCTAATTTAGGTATACACAAGGGATTTTATGTACATCCTATATATAAACAAAGGTAAAATGGGGCCCAATTCCATATAGGATACTATCTAACCACCCTATGTATTGGAACTCAATTTCCCCTCACTCCACAAAACCCTTTATGGGGAATTCTGCTTAGGTGCATAATGATAGCTCTCCTAATTTTTAGACTCTATCATAACACAAAGTTTAGAATAGTGTGTGGTGGTGAATTCTATGGTCACTATCCCCCTAAAAAATAAAAAATTATGGACGGTTTATAGGCTTTTTTTGATCCCACAAGAATCACTATAAGGATGTAAGGAGGGGAGCATACACCAACTGTAGCCCTTGGGATAAAAACAAGAAACTAAAAGATTAATTAACTAATTAGATTAAGATGTGTGATTATAAATAACATGAAAGAAAAAATATACAAGCAAAGATATATATAAGTAAAAGTGATTAAAATGATTTTTAAAGTGCCCAAAAGATTATTTGATAGGTAGCCTACAAGCACATGGGTTAGTATTTTAATGAAGGCATTCAAAATAGGGGTCCTACAACATAAGGGCTTGTATTTTTCATAAATCACTCTTGATGGGTAACTTGTAAAATAAAATATTAAACATAAAATATGACCTATAAAAAATTATGTTAGTAATACAAAATAACCGCTACAAGAAACAAGATGTTAGTCAAATATGCCTTAACAAAACACCCTAAATAATCATTATTTGGCTCTATAATTTCTTTGAGGTGAGTGAGAAATGATCTAGGGGTCTGGAGGTGATAACCCCAAGCAGGGTCAAAGGGTAGAGCCCCTTGCAAGGTCTGAGGGAAGCACCCCTAACATGCTGATAGGTGGAGCCCTTGACAGTAAAATCAATTTGGGCCTTACGTGAGGCTCAGAATGACTTAAAAATTATATAAAACAATGGATCTAAAAATGCACCTAAAAGGATAAAAATTCAATGCAAAATCATAACTACATAGTGCAAAATCATAATTAGGAGGTCAAAATCACAAATTGTGAGTTACGATTTTGTAATGGTTAATTTATCATGACAAGTATCCTAAAAAACCATGACAGTTAGGCAAAATGTGAATATAGACAATAAAATAATTACTTGTCTATAAATCAAGAGTTGTAGTTTTGTTATAAATGATAAAACCCTAAAATTTTGTCTATGGATCAAAAAGAGATGATTACACAGGTTTTGACTAGTTGCTCAGAGGCTCAGAGATGCTTATTTACATATTGTTTTGATGCCAAAAGTGTGCATGTACAAATGATTAGGACAAATTTAAAGGTTAATTATGATATACAAAATAACCCTAAGATTTTTAGTATCTAGATGAACAAAATATATTCTCAAATTGATTCAACCCTAAGCTTGTCCTATGATCAGTAGATTGAATAAGAGTAAAAAATGGATGAGATTACAAAATCGCTATTAGAGATACAATACCGTGATTCCATAGGTCAATGTTGCAAGTCAAAAAAATTCAAAATTTATGCTTTTGTTAATGATGGTAAAGTTTAAGGATGGTATGTATATCTTATCTGTGGATGTTCCTCTTTCCTTACCTTTTTTCTTTGTTGGACCTACCAACCATACAACATTCTTAGAGAAAATCCTTGTTATAAATTCATGGTTAGCTAAGACAAAAATCATTTGGATAAAAAGATAAAAGGATTTCTATATGTTTTAACATGTAATAATAAGTCCCCTGCATGACACAAAATGTTAGAATAGAACCTACAGGTCAGAGGACATTGATCAATAGTTAGTGCTTTTATGAAAGATAACAAAACTATGACTATCATCCTCAAAATTGCCTTTTATAAGATAAAGTCGCGACTTACAAAGTTGAAGTTTTGTTAAAATGAAAAAACCTACAAAAATAGATTATTAGTGGTTAAAAACAAAATCGTGACTATCACATACAAAATTACTACTCTACTAGTAAATTCATAATTTATGGGTTACGATATTATCAAAGAATGAAAACCTACAAACTAATAGTGGTTAAGACAAAACTATTAGCATAAAATCACAAATCACAAGACAAAACCATGACTATAAAGTTGCAAATATCAGGGCAATATCACAACTTGGAACTGTGCATGTAAAATTTCAAAATTTTAAGATTTTTATTGATCTAATTAAACCTGTAGGCTAGAAAAAACACTTCCAACAAACTTAATGATTAAATTGGGAACAAGTTCCCACCATGGTCACAAAAATATAGATGAAATTTGAGCTCTATATGGATTAAATCATGCAATTCAGTCAACCTAAATAACCAACTACCTAGTTAAAGTGATAGAGCCATTAAGACAAAATTCAATGGATGAATAAAACCAATTCAAAATAACATTACAATCCTAAAGCCAAGTACTCTACACCATGATCAAATGGAATGAAAAATAAAAAGAGATTGAGATTGGATTGATACACATTGACTTAGATTTGTGACATTATGATGGCATGATAAGGATGTTTGATGAAGGATTCAATGACTAAATTGGCATTGATAAGTTAGATAGCTACTCATTGGCCTTCCATGGAGGAGAGGAGTTGTGTATATAGATTTTGGAAGGAGGGATCAATGGTGGATATTCAAACCTAGTTTTAGGGAGATTAAGGGTTGAAGATTATCCAGATAATTTAAAATTACTTCGAAGCCTCTAGATTTAGAGTCTTCTAAAGAGGAGGGGTTTGAATAGGAAAGTTTCTAGATTTGGAAGGTTCTAAAATCTTTCTTAGGGACTAATGGTGATTAAAATGATGTTAGATAGGGATTAGGGACTAGGGGTCTAGGACAGCCTAGACATAGGCTAGTAGGTGGGCCATTAGGAATTTAAAAAAATTAAATAATAGGTAAGTGGGGATTAGGATGGGATAGTGGGAATTTAGGATGATTAATGAAGGAATGGGATAGAGCAAGGTTAGTGAATGAAGAAATATGAAGAAAGGGGCATTAGATAAGTGACTAGGAAGGGGATAAATTAATAGGATAAAATGAGATATTATGATGAGATTAATTAGAGTAAATGATATAAATGAAATTAGTGTCGACTAATAGGAATATTAGTGACAGAAATGTAACGAGTGAATTTTAGGTGCATACATGGTGTTAGGATGATTAATTAACCATTATAAATAAATGAGTAATATTTAGTTACTCATAATTGTTTGTGATTATTAAATAGTATGGTTATTTACCGTAGATAGGTTGTTAGGTTATTTAGACTAGTACATGTCAAAATCTTTTAATCTTAGTATATTATTAATCCCATGTAATATTTGGGGGGATATTTAGTTTATGTTGGTTTTTTCTCTCCTATTTTAAATAAGCTATTACAAGCTCATATTCTTGTATAAATATGAAGCTCAGCTATGTATTTCATGTCTGGAACAAATATATTATTTATGTTCCTCCATATCTGGTATCAGAGCTTTGTAAAAATCTCTGAATATGTGCATGAGGAGAAACACAAACTCTCCCAAAGTGTTTATAGATATTCATTGTGTGAGAAGAAGCCCATGCACTCCCACACCAAAGTTTCTAGCTACAAACAAAAACAGAAGCCATGAGCATTGAGATAGACATTGTGATCTACAAAAGCGTTGAAGATTGGCATTGGAGGATTGGTGGTGTATAAGGAGAAAGGCATTAAACCCATGATTAGATCCTACCTATTATTTATTCCCAATGTTGGAATAAATAAATTATTTTTTATTTTTATTTAAGGATGTTAGATCTATATTTTGGTTCTAATAAAATCAAAAGAGTGATTTAAGAACTCAACAAAGCACTAGCTTGGTGTCCACCTATTAAAAAAATAGTGTGAAAAAAGGTGTGGTGATATGCTTGGAGACCAGTTATTTTATTTGGTGCTAAAATAAAATAAGGAGCATATGCAAATAAGAGGTGATCATACATTTAAGAAATGTGTTGGACATTATCTATGGAGGAGTGGTGTTTCAAGATAAAGCCATTTTGAAAAAAATGTTGGTATTTATACATTTCAAATATTTTATTTGCTGCAACTTATAAGTTCATAGCTTCAAACAAAGGTGCCTATATATATATATATATATATATATATATATATATAGATATATATATTTAAACAACCTTTTGAATCCTCAAAACCACCATTCTAAAATTCATTTTCTACACATTTCAAACCAAACCACTTATTTGAGAAATCTATGGTATTGGGTAAGGAGTAGTTTTGTTTTCAAAATAGCCATTAATAGTTTTTAAATACTTATTCATCCTTTTCAATACTTGAAATGATGCATAGGCAAGTTGGTGGGAAAGTTTTTTGGTAAATAATAGGTGGGAGGTTCAAATCCCCCAAAATATTTTTTTGGTGAAAATTTTAGCAAGGCCTCCAAATATAGCCAATAGCTAAATTTAGTTATAGCTAACTAAATTAGTGAAAAAACCCATATAAAAAACATTATTTTAAAAAAAATTAGAAAAGGCAAGTTTTTTTTTTTAAAAGTGATTTTTTACCAAAAAGAGGCCAAAGTGTCCAAACACAAAAAAATGGAAAAGTGCATTTTCATTTTTGCAAGCATTATAAATTTTTTTTTGAAATAAATTGTATTTATATTTCACAAAAACATGAGCTTTTCAAATTCAACGTAGTGTTCAGTCATAACTATGCCTTTGACTCAAATTTACGGGTAATGCCATCACTCTTGAGTTACTACATACAACACCTAACATAGCTTCAACAATGACATCAGGGCATCAACCCTTTAAATTGTCAGGGAGAAATAAGACACATACACTCATAGCCTTTCCCTTTATTTACCTATTTGTTATAATTAAAAGACATAAATCTTGATAAGTGGAATTTCTAAGTATATAGTGAGGTTATGCTCACATATACATAAATCCATCTAAGCAAGTGATATTGATTAGATGAACACTTTTTAGTACTATTTAGGTACCAAGTATTAGATTCCTTCTCATACATTTATTCCTCTTTCCCATACCACTGGTATATACAAAGGACAGTCTTCTTTTATGTACTTGTGGGTATAAAGGAAGAGCACATATAAAGAAAGATTTGGTATATTGATTTGATGGTATATATAAATGGAGACATGTATACCGAGAGTGGTAAGGAATTGATCCATCACTCATAGTCTTGATAATGGCTACACAGGCTCCAAAATTATTTCTTCCAGATTCACAACTACTCAAAGGTAACAATTATTCTACTTGGAAGACAAAGATTAGAACTCAACTATAGTTTGAATAAATTTGGTCTATAGTATATGGCTCATATACGTGACATGCAACAGACATTGATCAACAATGTAAGTTTAATAAAGCCAACCAAAAGGCTAAATTGATAATCATGTTTAGAGTATCAAATGAAGTTCAACCACACATCTATGAAGCCCAAATAACTAAGGAAGGTTGGGACATGTTCCAAATTGAATATGAGGCCAAAAATGAGAGTATCATTCCACATTTACAAAGTCAAATCTAATCTCTCAAATTAAGATCAGGAGAAATATTAGAGGCCTTTCTAAGACATGTTATAATGCTAAGGGTATCACTTAAATCCTTGGGTAGGATAGTTTTAGATGACTCTCTTGTACCTATTATTTTGAGAGCACTACCACCTCATACAATATTTTTGTGACCACTTTGACTGTCACAGAATAAAAACCAAGTTTTAAAAAATTGGTAAACATGTTGCAATAAGAAGAGACTTTCAATACTCATGACAACCAAGAAGAAAATGTATTGGCTTCTCATCAATAAAAAGGTAAGAACCTAGTCAAATCTTCATCAAAACATAATTCAAGGCAAAATTCATAAGGAAGAAAGTCATAGAAACAATGTCTCATTTGTGGTCATCAGAGACATGAACTAAAATATTGTTGGTATAATACCTTCAAAAAGGGATCTTATAGTGGTCAAAAGTTCACTAACCAACAATCATCCCTTGGCTCATTTAATATGCCACAAGGATATAAAAAGGAGAATTGGTAGAAGAAATAAAAGTAATAAGTCAATATTATCGAACAAGAATAATATGATGAGGAAGATGATTACACGTACTCGATAGATATCCATGATGAATCAACATCACAAAGTAACATATGGTATGTTGAATTGGGTAAAACCAAACACATGATAGGTAGAAGAGATTTTTTTTTCACTTTGAAGGACACACCTAATAAAAATCATGTTTATTTGGGTGATGATACCTCTTAAAATGTGTAAGGAATTGGCAACATTGACTTACCCCTAGGCATGGAAACATCTAGAATCATAGATGTTCTTTATGTACCTAGTTTAAACAAAAACTTGTTATCAGTTAGTCAACTCTTAGACCAAAATTTAAAGATTGACTTTGACTATAAAGTTAGAAATAAATTATGTTTGATTAGAGATAAATCTATAAAATCCAAAAATTTTGCATGAGCATCCAATGTGAACCATATGTTTCATCTTGATTTCATTCAAAAAAATAATCAAGCACTCATAGCAAATGACACAAACTCAACACAACTATGGCATAAAATATTTGGCCACATCAATTTCTGATATCTCGACACATTCCACTACTATAACATGGTAAGAGGCTTACCACCTCTTAAAAAGGGTATAGACAAATGTCATGATTACTTATCAAGAAAGCAACATCCAATTTCATTTTAGAAAAGTACCTATAGATCTAATGGTAAACTTGATCTAGTTCACACTGATCTGTGTAGACCAATGACACCTAGCCATGATGGATTTAAGTACTTCACACCTTTTATTGATGATTATTCTATAAAAATGTGGGTTTACTATCTAAAAATAAAGGATCAAGCCTTTGAAACTTTCAAGTTTAAAGTGGCTATTGAAATAGAATATGGTTGAAAAATCAGGACCCTCCACTCAAATTATGGGGGGGAATTCATCGGTAATGAGTTTAAACATTTTTTGCAAGAAAATGACATTCATCATCAAATGTCACCTTTTCATACACCACAAAAAAATGTATTTGTTGAGTAGAGGAATAATACTATTGTAGAAATGATGTAGTGTATGATACATGATTCAAGATTTATAAAGGCTTTTTGGGTAGAAGCTGCCAAAACTATCATATATATACTCAATAAAGTACCCATTGTAGATCTTGATGGAGTAACTCCACATGAAGCTTGGTCAAGAAAAAATCCATCTATAGTACATCTTTGATTTTTTGGATGCCAAGAAAGTATGCAAATTCCCAAAGTGGAATGGACTAAACTTGATATGAAAGTTAAAAAATATATGTTCTTAGGGTACAGTGAAGAATCACTTGCCTATAGACTGATGGATCTAAAAACTAGACAAATCTACACCAGTAAGCATGTTGAATTCTTTGAAAATAAATAAGTAGAAGATCCTTCTACAAGTGCTCCTAATAAACAAATTAGTCTTATAGAAAATATAAAAGATGGTAATCTCCCAGATGAATATAGTAATGATTATGGGAATAATGGTGTAGCTCCACCACCCATAAGAACTACTCAATGTATGCCTAAATGGTATAAAAATACACTCAGAGATGCAAAATTAGATGGTTTTTTAAATGCATCCACCACTAGACTAAGGAATCACAGTATGGCTTGTGGTGAGGTCAATTTAGCCTTAATGAGTATAGTTGTTGAATCAGTCAAACCCTATATAGTTTAGGAAACACTATAGTTGAAACCTTGGAAATATGCCTTAGATGTAGATTATAATTCACTGATGAAGAATAAAACATGGCAGATTTTAGATCTTCCATCAATAAAAAAACCAATAAAATGCAAATGGATATTCAATATGAAGTACAAAACATATGGCAGTCTCGACAAGCATAAGGCAAGATTGGTTGTGAAGGGTTATGCTTAGAAAGAAAGCACTGACTATGAGGAAACATTTTCTTCCATAATAAAGATCAAAATGATCAAGATGATTTTTGGTCTAGCCACATAGTTTGGCTAGAAATTCCATCAAATGGATGTAAAAAGTGTCTTCCTAAATGGAGACTTATAGGAAGAAGTCTACATGACTCAACTAAAAGGTTTTGCCAAATCTGGAAAAGAAGATAAAGTCTGTAGACTTGTCAAATCACTTTATGGTCTTAAACAAGATCCAAGGGCATGGTATATCAAGATTGATGAGGATTTCTTGAAACATGGATTTAAAAATATTCCATATGATCTAAATCTCTACCTCAAACAACAAGGGGGAGATAGTAATTATAGTTGTATATGTTGATGATCTAGTCATCACTGGTAGTTTAATGAATATGATAGAATCAATAAATAAATATTTAAATCAATCATTCAACATGATAGATCTTAGGTTTTTGCATTATTATCTTGGCTTAGAAGTTTGGTAGATAAAAAATCACATTTTTTTATCTCAACTCAAATATGCCTAGATAACACTCGAGAAATTTCAAATGATGGATAGCAAACCAATTGCCACACCTATGGAGACAAAACTTTAGCTATCTCGAGTAGATCCATTACCACACATAAATGCAACTCTATATCAGTAGTTGATGGAGAGTCTCATTTACCTGACCTACACTAGGGAAAACATTAGTTATGACATTAGTTATCTCTCAAGTTTCATGCAAAAGCCTGAAATCAATCACTAGAAAGCAGTAAAATGAGTATTAAAAGATTGTTTCATATAATTTGGACTCATACCCACTAAAGTGGAGTGGAGATAAAAATACTTATTTTCCAAATAAAATGGACTGTTTCAAACCATTTGGGCCATAGATCATTTTGAATGAATTGGACTATTTTGAATACTTTAGACTTATACCATGTAAAGTGTAGTGGAGAAAATTTTCTCCAAAAAATAAATTTCATATATTCTAAATAAATTAGAGTGTTTAAAACCATTTGGAAATAGATTATTTTGAAAAAATTGGGTTATTTTAAATAGAATGGACTTATGCCCACTAAAGTAGAGTGAAGAGAATTTTCTCCAAAAATAACCTTGTTATATTTGAAATAAATTGGACTATTTTAAAGCATTTGTGCATGGATCATTTTCAGTAAATAGGGCTATTTTGAATAATTTAAACCTTTTATACCTATAAAATGGAGTGATTTAGAAGAATATTTCCTCCAAAAATAAATTTTGTTTATTCCAAATAAATTATACTGTTTCAAACCATTTGAGCATAGATCATTTCAATTAAATTTAATGGACTATTTTAAATAATTTAAAATTATACCCACTAAATTGGAGTGGAGAATATTTTATTCATAACTATGTTTTTTATATTCCAAATAAATTGAATTATTTTAAACTATTTGGTAGCAGATCATTTTGAATAGATTGGACTATTTCAAAATCCTGGCACCCTTCTGGGCTTTCATAACGATTATTGATCCTTTGAAGTAGCTTTCATTGTTGGGAAACATGTCACCATTTGACTGGCTAAATTATGGATGAAAATATATTAAAAATTCTAGTTCATCTACATAATAAAATATCTTAACAATTATTTATTGTTCATTGGGAAGATCTTCTGAATGAGCAAGTGTCAATATACTAATTCAATACTTTCAAGGAATCTCCAACTATAAATCAAATTGCACTAATAACCAGAGCAAAGTAATTCTAAATTAGAATTTATTATTTTGAAATTAATTAAACTATTTTTGAAATAATTTAGAATTGATTTGTATGAAATTGATGATAATGATAAATACACTCAAAATAACCAGGTGAAGTTACATCTTTCTAAACATTGGTTCATAGCTATTGGCATGGATTTTTTGCTTTGTTTCAAGAATCTGATGATTGACAAAAAATTTATTCTCCAATCATTTTCATCTTTTTTACTTCCATTTCCACTATATATACTTGATGTAATCTAACTAATTTTCAATTTTTGATTTGTAACACAATTCTGAGAATTATAATCAATGAATGACGTGTTGGCAATTGAAAAATTATCTCTGAAGGTCCATTTATAAATAACTTAATCTAATTTATTTATGTTTATATTGAATTTCTTATAATATTTTCCCCCCAAACAAACATGAAATTTGAACTTGTGTAACCCATGGCTTGAATGAGTATCCTCAAATGATTTTCCTCTATCATTGATCAAATGCCTATGTGAGAAAAGACTACAGTGCTACCTTCAAATTTTCATTTTAATTATCTCGAATGTAGTATGACATATTTTTAATTTAATAATCTTCTTTTTTTCCCATATCATGCATTTGCATATCTTTTATTTTATGCACAACAAATAATAAGTCATCCAACCCCAAAATCAATAGTTTTTTAGAAGTCGATTTTAGCTCCTCCTTTGAAATGTCTAGAATTTATTAAAAAATAAATGAATCATTTATTAATAATATTATATTATACTTAGAGATATAACATGAAAATTTTCTAATAAAATGTTTAACATGTTACTTGACTAGTCATTGATGCGATTTTGAATTGCATTTCTTATTATAACATAAAAACATAATGCATTTCATATATTTTTATTTTTTTTATTTATTTAAATCTTATAAAGATACATATAAACACATATAAAAATAAGTACATGCTCAGGCACATTGTAACTATAATACTCATTATACATGGATGTACCATTTTTGTTGCAATTTTTGTAACACACATGCATATAAAAGTTCATATTGAATCCTTATAACTTGACCATGAATGTATCATAATATGAATCAGTCTAGTTTTACCATAACTCATTTCTCATAGATTTTGATAGGAATTTAACATTGATCAACCAACATCTATATTATTATAGTAATGAAAGTATGATCAACAACATCTATATTTATATGTTTACGCAGCCCATCACAGCAAACAAAATAGGATTTACAGTAACTCTTCTAAGTCATAGTTCACTATCACTAAATTAAAATTAATATAATACACCTTAATAGTTTAACTCCCTTAATATACTTCTAATAAGACACATCAAATTAAAAATTGTTTGAATCAATAGCAATATAATTGTTTCTAGCACAATATACTTTATTGTTTTTTTATTGATTAAGAACACATAGATACTCTGCATCAAAATTTATTGCGTTGAAGACATAGTATGTCACATATTGTGTAATTTTAAACTAGGTAAATTAAACATGTAAACAACATGTAATGGGTAAATTAAACTTGTAAACAACATTTTGATTGGTAAATACAACCACATTCAATCTACACAAGAATAAGATGAACCACACTTCCAAATCCCAAATTGATGCAAGTTTATATTTTATTGTATTCTAAAACATCATTTCCATGAATAAAAATTCAATTGTAATGTGTTTAAATAAATAAAAATAATTAATATATTCTAGACTTGTATGAAATTGTATAATTACACATTTATTGAAAGGGGTTTTCACCTTTTGTTTGCCTTTTTGTAGTTTATATGGATGCACTCTTTCATTGAAGCTTCATTTTTTTATTCCCTACAAGGAATTATATAATTTAGTAACTAAAAATTCTCAGTAATTATCAATTGATTTGATATTTGTATTTTAAAAGTGTGTCTTGTTGCAAAGTATTACCTTGTGTTGTTTTCATGGACGCACCAACCTGTAGAGTTATGTCATGGGTTGTTGTGTTGTAGACACAAAGTGCTTGAGCTAAAATGTGAACTATTTTAATTGAGAAATAAATATATGAAGAAATATTCTATCAATACTATGAATAATTGAGAAATAAAAAATTATATAATTGAAAAAAAATGCATGATCTTAATATGTTACCTTCTTCAACTTGTGATGTGTCATGTTCATTTAGATGATTTTATGTTATTATTTTTTTTTCACTTGCATGCAATGCCATTAGTTTTGCACACTAAAATATTGATAAGTTGTTAGGTTTGAAAAATAAAGAGTACACACCGAAAGATTGTTAAGATGTTATATTTGGAAAATGAAGCATGATTATAAAATAAATTAAAAATGTTATGCACCTGGTACTGATCAAAGCAGTTATTATTGTATTGTGGTTTCTCTAAATTTTTCAAACAAATTTAAAATTGAACATTAAAAATCATTTGTTCTTTAGTTTATATAATGCAAGATAAATTTATTTTCAATTTTGTACAATCACGCACCAATCCAACTCATGTATATATTCCTAGCACATCATATGTACCCAGATCATGGAAAGTAGAGGTAAGTGTCTCCCAAAAGATGGTATCTAGTTAATTTTTTTATGTCCTTCCTATTTTTTTCAAACCAATCATTTGAAATGTTGGTGTGTCTTTGTAGATTTCAAAACCATCCTTTAATCTACTTTATTGTGAATGGAGGTATAAATCTTGTAGCTAAAAATGAGTTGCATCCTAACAAAAATTGATACCTATAATATGTGTCCAATTAAATCCATAACTATCTAGACCCCATAGTATGACACCTGTATCTTGCATGTAATAGAAATAACCAACACACAAATTCTTGAGAGAGGTCTAAATGGTAGGATAATGTTCTAGTTTGTGGATGATGAATACATTGAAGGCCCTGACAATAACTTTTCAATAAATGTCTAAAGAAATAGTTGAAGATGTTCTTCCTTATAAACTTCAATGAGATTTAGAAGATCAATAAGTATCAGGGTAGTGTTCAGACCAAGAATGAACATTTCAATAAAATCTTCTAAAATGGATGGCCAAAGATAAGGGGGACCATAATGGCAATTGAATTTTTTTGTATCTTTACCAAGAAGTTGACCTCCATATTTATGTAGATAAATTTTCAATATGCTTAATGAATCTTGAGATAATTCTTTCCAAATTTGTTTTTGTTTTTTGAAATACCTTCATTTAGGACACACAAATCATCAAACCTTTTCATAGAAATTTTATAATGTTCCATTACGTCTTCAGTTGTGATTATTTGGTCTAGTGGTGTGTCATATAATGTTTGCCAAAATAATCTACAATTTTTTATAATATGTTACTTTTTAGCTTCACCTTTTTGTATCAATTATCCATGTTGTACCCAGGGGTTTTCAAGAAGGAAACATACCATTTTTCTAATAAATCTATTAGTTCTAATTTTTGTTTGTATGAAAGCCCTTGAATATTTCTAAGTACTATTGTACCAATTATATTTAAATCATATTTATCTAAACTATATAAATTACCACTTTCAAACAAATTAAACACCTTATCGAAACAATCCCAAATGGGTTGTTCCATGAAAAGAAGGCATTTTCTCTCCTGTAGTTGTTGTGCTAAATAGTTCATTTGTGTGAACAAGTGTTTATCTTATTCATATATTTCTTTTGTATTTTTCTTCCCTATTTCAATATTCTTACAATCTCTCAATTTGATAAGGTCACGTGAAGATTGAACTCTTTCTACAAATTAAGCCTTGTAAATTATTTCATTGGCTTCATTATATTGATTACATATTTTGTGCACAATATGGAACAAATTACAAGTTTTAAAAAATCTTTCCCTTTAACACAACATTTATTTCTCAGTGATTGTGAATTGCATTCCTCCAAAAAAATTATCTATTGTATTGTAATTATGTGTTGGCCATCTAAAATTTTGAACCTTACTATTTTTTCTCCATCATATCTTCTATTACTTTATTTGATTCAATAGAAAAGTTAGGTTGCTTGAATCAAAAGGAATTAACAAAGCATCCTTCATTAGAAACTCATCATGTTTTAAAAATGAATGAATTATACCATTCACCCCTCTTTCATTGAGATTTATTATTTTGATATTTGCATCCCTCAATTCACATAACCCTACATGAATGTTCAAGGCATAGCTGCTAGAGGGAATATACCATGTAGAGAATTCATGGTGTGTCTCATCAGAAGTTTGTGTTAACAAAAGTGTTCCAACCTTTTGTTTAATATTATTTTTCTCCACTAGTGTGAGTGCTTGTATGGCCTCCTTCAAATATGCATATAAATATGTTTCCCTTGCTTGTCTTGTTTTCTTCAATGTTTTTTCTATCATGATTGTAGGGTATCTTAAATACATGTTTGCATGGTGGAAAGTAGAAGAAGTTGTTGCCCCTTGTTCATGTTTTTATTTCAGCATGTTTTGTATTCTAATGACCAAATTATCTTTGTCTATCAACCCAAACAATTGAAGGTTATCATAGCTATTCAAATGAAACCTAAATGTTTCACAAGAATTAGAAAAATTAATTTTTGTCAACTCCATTTAACTGGGTGTAAATTTATTAAAATTAATTATAGCTCGATGGAGAATTTCCTCTTATTTTTTCCATACTTCCAATTAGAATTGAAGGTCATCTTCAAGTTCATCCTTATCGTAGGCTAGAATTATTCCAATCAGAGAATATTATTTTCCTGATATAGTGATAAACAAGTATATATCTGGATTAATGTTTGGTGGACTAAATAATTCAAAATACCAATCAACAAGAGGAATTTTGTCACCACCATAAAATGGAAGATGTTTATGTGGATTTAATTTTAGTTTTGGTATTTTATACTATACTCTATAAAAATTCTCTTGGAGTGAGGCCTTCTTCTACCTTTTATCCAAATTCTCTCAAGTGAGGATGCCTTCTACCTTTTAAGTGTGGTAACTCTTTTTGTACTCGAAGACATTCTGCAAAGCAATTGAAATGATTTAAATATTGATGTTTTGTAAAATGTAAGTTGCATATTATATCGATGCATGGATTTTTTTGTGTTTAAGTAGTGATTAAATATATGTTAATTCTAAACTAAAATACAAAATACATATACAATCTTCATAATATATACATTAACTTGCACTTTAACTAATAAGGTATGACCAACTCAAAAATAAATTGTGTGCACTAGTGAATATAATCTAATGGGCAAAGGAATCCATAAACATTTATTTCAAAGGAGAAAGATGAGGGTAAGTATGTTTCTAATATGTGTCAAAACACCCATAAATAGGTAAATTCAAGGTATTTCCTAGGAGATACCTTTCAATCATTCACAAGAGTGAATTTTTCTTACAAGAGTGAATTTTAGGTCCTCTTGTGCACATGAACTTTCCACCTCAATCTAGTTTAAAAATTTTTCCCTTGATGGTCCTTTTAATATCTTCAAAGTATCTCTTAGGAGATACCTTCAAGTTACTCATGAAGGTATTATAAGGCCCTCAAAGGAATCTCCTATTGGATACCTTGAGTATGAACCTACACAGAGTTATTGAGGTTTATAATTTCTTCAAGGTATCACCTAGGAGATACTTCAAGTTACCCATGAAGGAATCTCCTAGTTGATACTATTGATGCCTAAAACTCTCACTATCGATGAATAGTTTCCTATGGAAAGATTTATAGATGTGGGATGAAATTGTGATTGTTAAGGTTGTAGATTAGAAAAATGTTAACTGTTATTATCCTAATCTATTATAATGGTTGTCCATAAAAATGAGAATGCAAAGAAACAAAATGATCACCAGCCACCACTTAAAAAATAAATGAGATCTGAATAAATAGGATTTCCCCTACTATAGAATCAAAAATAAAGAAATAATAGACAAAGACAATTTCTCACTCCAAATAACATAGAACATCACATCCTCTTCATTGTAGATAGAGACTAAATATAGAAGGTTGTAAGGTGGTACATACAAAGTGTCCTTTCACAACTATGAGATGTATAACTCATTGGTGAGATTGATTGTGTGGATGGCACATGTCTAACTAATACTTCTCCATAGTGAGATAGTATTCTATTTGAGTTGGATGAGTATCAGGCTCCCACATGTCAGAAGCAGACAAGGGTTGGGACTTGGACAAAATTTGAAAGCAGGATCGAAGAAGAAAGAGGCCAAAAGGGAGGCCATTAGAAGGTGATGAGGAACTTTTAAATCCATAGTAAGTCTGAAGCTATAAACAAATTAATCCAAAATAAAAAAAATGTGTATTTCTAATTCATAGTTCTTAGTAACTCATAGGAGTGTCAACAAAAAAATTTGACACTCAAACCATAAAATGAGAATGAAGTTTTTAGGAAAATGCCATTCCAGAGTGTGATTGAAAAATAGGAATGGATATATTAGGAAAAGGATAACACTTCATAAAAACAAAAATGGGGAAAGGGGCCCAAAGATGGAAAAGGGGATGAAAGGGGGGGAAAGTTTAGAGGCACTAAGGAACTTCTTACTATTGAGCAAATTTGAGGCCGTAACTTGAACTACTCCAAAATTTTCAATTGTGGATTTATGATCCACATTTTTTGGTGAGTAATGGGAGTCTACCTATGGATGGAATAACCCACAAAAATCTAGGTAGATTGACATTTACAACTTTTGTAGGGCCACCTATAAGGGTGCCCATTCTTCCTCCTTTGGCTAGGTATTTTTATTGAGAGCCTCAAAGGCTCTACCCAAGTCAAATATATTCTTAAAATAGATTTTCCCCAAGATTTCAATCACCACCAACATATGAAACTCTATTTGGGTGAGTGGGTGTAAAATTTGGTCCACTTTAGAAGCATTGGTCATTTGATCAAGGGCCATGAAAATGGACTAGTCATTCTGATTTTGTTTAAGTAGTACCTTAAACTGATCCTTGGGAAGAATACTATTTTCAATTAATAAATGAGAGGGGAGCCCCAAATATACCAATTTTTCTATACATTTCTTCCTTTTTTGGACCACTTGTTCTAAGCCAATTTGTTGCCTTATTATAGCTTAGGAACTCATTCACCTTTTTTATCTCCTGCCTTTAGTCAACCATACCTACTCTCTATATATCCTCAAGAGAGGTGATATAAAGATTTAGGACTAGGATTTATGAGTATGAGACCTTGGGGGTGAAGAAACTGATCACTTGGTTTAAAAATGAGCTCACCTTGACCATCAGCTTCTATGCATTGGTGATGAAAACAAGTGTTGTTTTTAGTCTTATTGTCATGACCTTGATTCATTCCCAGTAAGACTTGTATAATTGTTATATCAGGGGAAGGATTTATGTGCCCTAAGGGTGAGTGGTGAGGTCATTATTCATTCTCTTAATCTCTTGGTCCTTGACCAAGGAGTCTTATTGTGTTGAGTTATAGAGTAGCTAGAGAGCCCACTTTGCATTGGAGAGATTCTGACAAATTATAGCTAATTTTGCCTTCACCTCTTACAGTCTAGTCTTAGTGACCATTTGTTTGTCAACATTGACTTAAAATATTTCCATTGTGATGTAACTTTGAAGGTGATGGCCTTAACCTTGATGAGCTCCTACTTGATTTTCTCCAACTAATGGGCTACCTTGACATAGTCCATAATTACTGACCTCTGAATTTCCTCCATAAGCTTGACCCTATTAGTGGGTTGGGATTGTTTGAGGTTAAGCCTAATATCTTAGATGGTGAAATCCCTTGGTTGCATTTATTCTTGGGGCTTAATTACTTGAGGGCTTAGATGGGAAACTAAGAGGGACTACTATATGGGGCCATAAAATTAATGCATGTGGGGTTAAGCTTCAACTTTGGCTGATTTTCCCCTCTTATTTTCTATCTAGGCCATATGATTTTCCCTTGTTGCATCTATATATTACTAAAGTTGATATGGTACTTGGATGATTTCACCCACAAAAGGGGTTCCTTGAGGTAGTGTGAATGGGATGGTTTATTGTTGTTGTGAAGTAGTGGACCTTTCTCTTATGAGATTGATAAAATGAATAGTGATGGATGAAGGTGAAAATTATGGAAGCCCATAGGGCAGGGAGAATGGTTACCATGTGATGAGTGAGGATGAGGTGGATAATGATGGTAGGGGAGTGAAAAAAGGCATGAGGGAAGACATAGGAAATGTAGAAGAGAATGGGTCAGATCTGATAGTGGGCTTAGGGGATGAAGAGAAGATTAGGGCTAATGAAGTGTTAGATAAGGTAGTGGGAATTATTTCAAATTGTAGTGGGGTTTTCAAGGATAAATTAGGGGTGATGAGAAGTGATAGAGTGCTTGATTAGGTGATATTTATCATCAAAACTTGTGCTAGAGCTATGGAAGGGAAGGAGTTGGAGGTAGAAAGGAGAAGATAAGAAATTTGGGTCTTATTATATGGAAGGGAAATTATTGGGTTTGAAAATGGTGCCTTAGTTTTTCTTAAACTAAGATAACCAAACCATGAGGTACCTATGGGGCACCTGTTACTATTATGGGTGCATGGCATAGGGGTCAAGGATGATGGCCATGTTGGTGGGGCATGGGCCACCATGGATTATACTTTTTCTAGGGTATCTTCCTCTTTATCATCCCAAAACATTTCAATATCTAGTGTGGACTCCCCTTCCATGATATATTTATTCTCTTTCAGGTGGGCCTTATCACGTAGCTCTTCAAATTTCTCATCTAGGGCATCTTCATACAAAGTAGCATGTGGCTAGTTGAGTTTATATCTATATTTTAGGAAGGCAACCTTCTTATCTTTGCTCTAGCCCAAAGCATTTATCCACTACTTCATCATCCTGGATAGCTTCTTTTTTGGGTTGAAATCTCAAACATTATCATAAAAAGACTCCCATGGCTTGGGGACATCTTGAGAGATCAAGGCCAGGTCCATGTAATTTTGAGGGAGATATTACATGGGTGAACTCCTTTGCTCTATATATGGTTGGTTTTTATTCTTGAATGTGTTTTCAAGCTTTAATCCCACTACATATCTCACTAGGTCATAATCCCATCGATCATCTATCAGGTCTAGGCCTAGCTCTGCCAACTTAGTTGTAAGGAGATGTTTTGGGTGCCTTTTCTACACCATAATGTCATCCCTTAAAAATTAATTTCATATAGCCCCTTTTTATTCTTTCCTACCCCATAGAGGGATTCTATGTTATCAAGCTATTATGCCAACTCAAGGGGTAGGGTCTTATTAGTTAACATACAAGGAAGTTAAAATGGCTCCCCCATAAACCTATGTACTTGAATCAATGAGAAATGGTCCCCCTCCAAAACCAATCAATTGAGACCTTGCTACCTTTGATCTATTATTGATATAAATTTGTCATCTATGGGATGGCATCTAGTTGCTGAGATCCATGAGAACTAGTGTCATAAACCACTCTAAGAAATCATAGTATTATTTTATGATTGATAGGACATGGGTCCAGATAGTGACTGAGATGATGATGTTGGGAAAAACATCTATGTTAGTGGTATTTAGTTGACTGTATTTGGATAATAACTTGGAGTGTTGGTATAATATTAAGTGCATGAGGTAAGATGGATACCAAAAGGTACTTATTACCAAAAAAATGTGTAGTTCTCTCATGGTAGAGTCAATGGCTTCAGTGAAATCCATCTAAAACATTTCCACATTCTCTATCACAATCATGAGAAATATTTCTCCCAACTAGAATTATTTGACATTTGCATTAGTGTCTATGCCCAAGATGAATGCTAGCATGGATAAGGTATCCTTTATATGTTGTGCCTAGAAATTTAATAAGTACAAGGGCATGAGAGGCACCTTTGTGATCTTTTTATCAAGAATGGATCTGAGGAAACATGCCCTATCTTCCACTTCAAATTCCTAAATACTTTGGATGCTCTCAACGCTATAGATGATATCATTGAGATCATGTGGGAGTTAGAGCATTGTTATGATAATATATGCATCAATCCTGACCCTAAGGTGGGTACCTCTTATGATTGTACTAGTCTAGGAATCATACTTTTTAGTGCATAAGGTGATGATCTTGGGGCAAGGGTGCATGTAGGGAACCATGTGTTGTGTTAAGGTGTAATCCCAAATTTTTCATTCAAAGGAGGGATACTCCTTCCTACTAATTTTGTTGAGCTTTCAAAAATGAGTGCCCTCCCTTAAATTTTTAGAGTTATGGCCTAGGTATAGATCAAAAATCTCATCTATTGAGTCTGTCACCAAAGATTTATCTTTAAAAAGTTTCTTCATGGATGGAAAGGTATTGGGGACTTCTAATTTTTCTTGGGTGGAGGTTGAAGCATAGTATTTTATCATGGTGTATGTAGGATGAGAGGCTCCTTCATTGCTTGAGCCATGAGATCTCTACTTTGATGGGTGCTTCCCACTTCTAGAAGAGGATGTAGAATCTTCCATTACCCAAGAGGATGAAGACTGACTATCAAGATAATTCTCTACCTTTTTTGGGAAAATTGGGTAGATGATTTTGTTATTTCCATTTAGTTTTGAGGCTACCTTTTGATTTCTTCAATTCTTTGATGCTCTCTTTAAACACAAAACATGGCAAGTGATTGCTTCTAGGTAGGAAGGGGTGGATTTATGCACTAGTGCCATAAATTATAAGAGTGACACACATAATTAAGTGTTACCTTATAATATTTACAATAATTTTTATAGGGAACCATGCATAACAGATCATTTTGACATTAATAATAGGATAAGCATATAGATAACCATCTTTCAGTGAGTGTTTTGAACATGTGAAAAAGATGCATGGTGATCCTAACAATCACTTATGTCAACGACACTTATTCAAAAAAGAAATAAAAAAGAAAAGAAAATAAGGGGGTAAACAATGACAAGGAGGGGAAACACAAAAAATGAGAAATGAAACTATCTAACATGTATAGGGAATGGTGGGAAGTCAAATGAAATGTTTTAGGTCGATCCTGTTAATGAGATCTCTAAGGTATTACCATCTAAATCTTCTAGTTCTAAAGTATTTCCCTATTAATAGTTGATGATGTGAATGGGTCCTTTCCATGAAGAATAAAAATTTTCATGTTTCCTTAGTTTAGTATCTATTTGGTCATATTTAAGGACAAGGTCCCCGGGTTTGAGACATAGATCTGATGACTAGGTCTATAAAATTAGTTACCAAAGTCTTATCCTTACAAGGTCCCTTGGTTGAATTCTTATCATTTGGTAGGGATGTAGGATTTTATCATGTCATACTTAGGGGGAGGATTTCCCCTTCAAGGTATCTCATAAGAGATACCTTGCAAATAGGCACACGAATGGATTTCTCTAGCAAGGAACAAGTAAAATTTTCCTTTGCATAAAAGGCACTATTAATTGATATTTTGGAATATTTTTTAATACTTTCAAGGAATCTCTTATGATATACCTTTAAAACATGCACAAGAGTGCATTTCCCCTTCAAGGTATCTCCTAGGAGATACATTTCAAACATGGACAAAAGTGGATTTTTCCTTCAAAGAACAAGTGAAATTTTCTAGTGAATGGAAGGCATTACTAGGTGATATTTTGAGATATATCCTAAGAAATACATTTCAAACATGCATAAGAGTTTATTTACCCTTAAATATATCTCGTAAGAGATACCTTTTAAATAGGCATAATAGTGGATTTATCCTTCAAGGAACAAGTGGAATTTTCCTTTACATGGAAGGCACTACTGGGTGATATTTTAAAGGCCTTTATAATACCTAAAGGTGTATATTATGGGATACCTTTAAAACATGCACAAGATCTTAGATACCAAAATTTCACTAGAGAAATTAGGTCCTTGTCTATAAAAATGCTTTAGTTAAAACAGGGATCCAATCAAAAAAATTCCTAGTAGAACAACTCATAGCGAGAAGATGGAAGCATGACCCCAAATGAAATTATCAGATTGCACCTTCAATGTGTTTTGATGACTAAGGTGAGGAATTACCTAATTAACTAAATGAAGGACATTTTTTGTCTCAAGGGACTCCTATGAACATTCTTAGAGGTCAAGATGATATGGCACCCTTCCTTATTTGAAGAAATGTGGTACGAAGGTAAAAGGTGACCGAGAGTCTGAGCTTACATCTAGGGTTTGACATGTGATGGGTTATTTATTTTACATCAAAGTATTAATGGCAACCCTAATCTTAGAATGGGAAAGTAATAATACATCAAGAGATTAGGGTTATTATACAAGCATTTAATGAGAGTAGGTGGTGAATAGTTGTTGTACATCAAAGTATTAATGGCAACCCTAATCTAAAAATGCAAATGATTATAGCTAAAGAATTTTTTAATTTATGTCAACCCTTTACATTCAGAGCTTATGTTTATGACTTTGAGTTATTTGTGTTCCCTAGCTATGTGTAGTGCAAGGACGTGATTATGATGATTCCTTTAGGATTTTTAGCTTTTGTTATGTGCCACCTTCTAGATTAACAGTAAGTGTTCTTTCATCTCCTTGTGTTGTGATTTTTGAGAGGATTTAAAAGGTGTTGTGAGGGTTGTTTAATTTAAGAGTTCATCAAAATTTGAAGTATTACATTATAAATCTAGGGTAGAAATTGTGGCATCCTCAACTCCTGTGAAGGGAATCATTATCTTTGTCTTGGATGGGATTAAGGATACAGATGTAATGGGACTAGATTTTGAGGTCCTATTAAATGCTTTATAGTGTCTAGAATGTACTCAAATAGTAGCTAATGTTTACAAGAGCTACATCTCCCATATGGAATCATTCCCTTTGGCTAACCCATACCTATAATTGATTATTGTATGTGATCAAGTGTACCAACCAAACACTAGGACCATTATAAATGGTAGCCATTTGATTATATTTTCTTTCACCCTTATGGCCCTCACCATCATGCTTGGGATTCCTCCCCAACTTAACAACATTATACTCAACATGAAATAATTCTAGGAATACATGGAGAAGAATGATAAGGCAATTTGGGACATTATCAATAATTGTTGGCTAGCCAAGAAGAGATAGAAGGCCTCCAAGATGTCTAAGAATTTAAAGCTAGTAGAATTTAATAAATTTCCCTAGTATTTTATTTCCATGGTTTTCATGGTTTGTGAGATACTCACTATAAAAAAAATTAAGACATGGATGTTTCTAATCCTAGTATTCATATTGGAGAAGCAGAAGAAGTTAGACTAGGCCACTATCCTCAGTGACAATCTGCATAGGAAGATGATGTAGCTCTAAGCTATAATTCTTATAAAAGAGGCATTTTTAGGTACATTTTACATGTCCTCTTATTTAATGTACAATCTAGTGTAGAATAGAACATTCTAGTGGATCACCAAGAACCCTAATGGAATGAGAATTTATTAAAAATACCCATAAATCACCATGGATGGTTTCAAGAAGAACTTTTATAGTGTGTACAATTGCTTCTTCAACATCATGATGAGTGTCGTTTTTACTTTAAGAAGCCTCAACAAAATTTCTAATGTATCAAAGGAGGTAAATTGAGAAATATGGCACCTCCTATATTCAATTCAAGACATTCACATATATTCAAGTGAGTGGTTACTCAGGGTGCCCACACAAATTTCCAAGGTACTTGGATGAGAAATTCGTAGTAATGGAGTTGAGCCGATAGATGGTGCCTTCACACAAAATGATAGTAGCCAAGAAAAAAAATAACCCCTTTAAGTTCTCGATCAAAATTGGATATTATTCATGCCCTTATGTTACTAGGGAAAATGGATTTGAATAGGAAATGGGCTAGTGTGAAATTGATAAGATGTCACCCTGATCCAATTGTGATATCAGGTGGTCGATGAATATGGTGACCAATGTGTTTTTACATCAATCACACTATGAAGACATATAGTCTAACATCACCCCTATGGAAGGCATCAAAAATTTAGACTACATGAGGCTGATAGGGTAGGAGGTTATTACATACAATATCACTCCCATCCCTAAGGATATGGTGGATGACAATAAGACACTGTGTCCACTATATAGTGAAAACAACATTGAAGCTTAGGCCATCTTGCAGGTGGACTTTAGTAATGATCAAAATGATTATATCCCTTTCAAAGCCTTTCAAATCATGAGAAGAACCTTCAATTGTCTGAAGGAAAAGGGGGTTGATCTTGGTGCTTATGACACCCCTACCCTCCAAAAGCTCAGGTAAGTTAAGGAGTTGAGAGGTTTCCTTCGTGAGTATAGTGGTGATCCTATGGCTCCACTACTAGTATTCAAAGTTAAGGGTAACTGCAAGCTTAGTGATGTTGATTTCACTAATCCATTTGATATTGAATTAATAATAGTAGTATAATCTAAGGCTGGATTGTCTTTTTCAAAGATAACAAGATTGCCAAAAAATTAAGACAAAATTATTACAGGGAGGTTGCATGGGCCAATGCCACCCCCATATCCATTGTAAGAGAGGGAGGCCCAATAATGTTAGTTATTTTAGTGGCCATCCCCATGGCCAATCCAATGAATGTTCCACCTACTCTACCAATGTAACAAGTAGTATATGAACAACCCCCAAAGATATACTCAAGGGAGAGAGGAGGGGAGGAAGGAGAGCACCCCAAACAAAAGAGAGTAAAGAAGGCTCTATAACCTCCAAGTGGGTTTCTGATAAAGAAGAAGGATGACTAGACCTCATATGTCTAGAGAGTAAGGGATATGCGTGATGATGAGGATTCAAATGAAGGAAAGCCCATCACCAAGGTGATGAAGAATAATCATGTATTCACTCCTTCATAGGTAAAAATAGGGCAGAGAACTCCAAGGGAAAGGCCCCAAATCCTAGTGAAGGCCCCAATGATGGGCATATTTGCAAAAAAGGGACCCCTAGTAGTATAAAGCAAAGGTGACAATGAATAGATCCTAACCTCAAATTATCCTTTATCTTTAGATAATGTTGTATAGGATGGTGTTGAGGTAGCTACAAAAGTTCAATCCACTCAAGAGAAATGAGTAGGTTCATCAGACACAGAGACATTCATTGATAATGTCATCACCCAACCACTAGTCCAAGGTAATCATGGTGGAACTAAAGAATTGAACAAGTTTGGTGAAAGAGTTGAAGGATATCTAGAGTATAAAATTCAAGGTGACACCATTTTAGAGGTGGTAGTTGAGCAAGGAGGCTCAAAGGTATTTCCAAAAACACCACAAGATGTCCCTTCCCCTCCAAAGGTGTTAAATCCAACACCAAAGGAAAAGGTGAGTGTGAAGGAAGGTGGGGGAGTAAACCTAAAAATGGGTACGCCCACCCATATAGAAGTAAATAAGGAATTGGATAATTCCAATAAGGATGTTGAGGAGGGTACTTCAATATATGTCACTTCAATTGAAGTATCACAAATATTTCTCCCTTGCATCAAGGTCCATGATCCAACACATAATGAAGGTCTTGAGGCTATGATTGGTGAAGAGTTACCTGAAGGTAGCAAGGATATCACCATAGCCTCATCCATGCCTGAGGCCTAACAAAATATAGAAGGTGAATTGACCATACACCTTTCCATCCAATTAATATAATAGGTAAGTTTGATTAAAAAGTTTCTCATGGAATCTCATCAACTTAGGTTAGAGTTTGATGTTTTGAAGCAAATAAAATTGAGCTTGGAAAAGGATCATGGAATAGATAAGGGTGGTGAGGAGAAAGAGAGTGATGAAGAGATTGAACAATTTGTGTTGAGACCACTACCAAAACCTATAGTGTTCCCTACATCTAGCACTCCAATAACATCACCCTTCACTCTCACAAGGCTGTCAACAATGTCTACCACTTTAATGAGATTCTAGACTAGACCCTTTCTCTGGGTCAAAGATCATATCAAGGGAAAAAGAGACATTATGATAAAATATGGGAGATATATGTAATGAATATCACTCACACACATAAGGCCAAGACCCCTAAAATGGCCCAAACACATTCTAGGACCACCTTCACCACTATAGGAGAAAGGAATGTAGAGATAGCCATCCCTCCTCCTTATACATTGAAAAAGGATGCTCTCCTCAAAATTCACACCCTATATATCCATAGTTTGTGGGAGCCATCAAGAAATGAGCTAAAACATAGCTTGTAGGTTTTGGTTAGCATGGTGGTTGATAGGATGGATAAAGACAAGGCCACCATGGAGGAGTTTGAAGGAAGAGAATGAGGTTATGATCTAATACTTACAAAAGTTGTTGAGTGAGCTTGAGGTAGTAACTCCAACTACCACCATATCTCCAAGTCCTTTCCATCTCTCAACTCTAGTTGAATTGATGATTTGAAGACTAGAGGATGGGAAACTAAAGATTAGCAACAAGACTTGGGCACTAGGGTGGAATAAATAATCCACTCAGCATTTAAATGTGTAAGTGATATAGTAAAAAATAAAAGAGAGTGCAATTTATAGATGTTTTCCTATGAGGCAGACACTAAGAAATGGGAGGAGGTTCAACATAAGGTATAAGAGATCTATAAGATGAGCATGGATACCTTGATTATGAATATCATTGCTCCAAATGATCATAAAAGGCCTAAGGAATATCAAATAGTAATCAAGCATTGTCTGATGATGCTCAAAGATGGATTTTTTGATCTAAAAGGAGAAAAATAGTCTCTCAAGACTGTGACAAGTGAGATAGATGCCACATTAAGAAATATGGTGAGCCTTGATGGTGCAAATGACATAGGAGAGGATACAGTGTCTGTTATTCTAAAGAAAGTCATTAATATTCCATAAGAATTCTTTGATGTCCATAAGATAAAATTATTGGTGTCACCAAAGAAATCATGTGACCAACTCAAGGAACTCATTAGAGAGAAGAAAACCATGATTTGGTAGACCACTACCTAGCTTGAAGAATATATAGTCAAATTCAATAACCAAGCAGGCCCAAACCAAGGGAATTTTGCCCTGATGCTCAAGGAATATATCAATTACAAAAATAGGCTGGCAAAGGATTCTTTATTTAGATCAATTCTTGAACCTAATTGAATATTTTAGTTTCTTTAGAGCTGGTGCCAACTCTCCTTTCTTTTCACTTCCCTTTTCCCTTCTTTTTTCTTTTCTTTTTTTGTTGCACATCCATTTTGAGGTAGTTTTTGTAATCATGTACATATGAAAGGGATGTTTTGTTTGTTGTGAAGGAATACAAAGGTTTGTTTTATCTATTACATGGTTATCCTCCATGTGGATAACAAGAAACATTCTACCTTAGTGGAGACTCAATTTTGTCTTCATCATCAGAGCATGTGCATAATCATAGGAATCATGTTTGTCACACGGTCTAACAAACTCCAAGCCCATGAAGGAATCTTCCAACTGGATCACCTTTAGGAATACGATAGGCTTAGCTCAATTTTATAATAAAAATGGGTGTGTCCATTTACAATGGTTGGTTAAATTTTTGAGTCAAGAGATATAGCCTTGAAGAGTTCTCACTATGTAACATTCTTGGCAAAAATCATTGGCAAACTTTGAGAGCATCAAACATGTCTCCCTTGTTACAATATTTTCTTGCATAACGTATATATTTGTTATGTTTTCAACTACACATTGTACACATTTTTAGTTCAATTGATAAATGAAATTTTTTGATGGTTTCTATCCTCTTTTTGTTGTTGAAGTACAATGCCATGTTTTAAATACTTAGTTGATTGGTAATCTGATGTATTCATCTTTATGGTAGTCAATTAGAAAGTATATCTAGATTATAAAATATTTTATGCTTTGAGATTTGGAAATAAGGTGTTGATACCCTTTTTAAGGGTAGTCCTAGGCTTGAAAATTCAACTAGGAGGTGTTCTAGAAGGATATCATTCGTGCATGGTTTTAGTTTCATTTGTTTTAAGTCGGTGTTGCATTTTTTGATAGAGGTGATATGGTAATTTATTCAAAGTTCTTTGTTGATAGAGGTGATATTGTAATTTATTCGAAGTTATTTATGATCATATGTTAACCCTCCACTTATAATCTATATTAACTTATATTTTTTGTTTTACCTTGTTTTATCTTTCATATAACACACCTTCTACATATTTGAAGTGTTATTTTCCTACAAGCACATAAATATTGTATAATCAGCATGTGTTTGTATTTTATACATTAAAGATCAAAATTACAATCTGTTATTAAACCCCCTATTGTTGAAGATTCTTTAGATTAGAAGATGAAATCATATTCATATCTATCTTTAGTAGCTTGTATCTGACATAGAGTATTTTCTCATTCCGTGTGACAACCCTAGATAGGTGGATTGACCAAGTTTGGTTGTGTTCCAATTATATTTGTATTTCCTTGAGCCAATAATCCCCATGAATATTAAGTTACAAAATCCATTCATGAGAGCAAGCTACCCCTTAGGTCCTTTCACCTTGGTTCAAGTAGAGCCAAAAATAACAAGGAACTAACCATATCTTTTATAGGTGTCTCCCAATCATTTTCTATGTTCGGTTCAGTCTTGCAGTCAAACCCATCCCTAGCTATAATGACATACTTAGTGGGTTTTCCATATTTTTTTGCCCCATCATTCAAGTGTGAAAGGCTGAGTAATAGAGGTGTACAACTTGGAACCAATATAAGGTATCTCCTATGGGATACCTTTAAATCAAGCACAAGAGTGGATTTCTCCTGCAAGGAACAAGTGGAATTTTCCTTTGCATGGAAATCACTATTGAGTGATATTTTGAAAAAAAATTTAATACCTTCAAGGTATATCTTAAGAGATACCTTTTAAACATGCACAAGAGTGGATTTTCCTTTCAAGGAATGTCTTAGGAGATACATTTCAAACAAGGACAAAAGTGGATTTCTCCTTTAAGGTATAAGTGCATTTTTCCTTTGCACAAAAGGCACTATTAAGTGATATTTGAAATATTTTGTAATACCTTTAAGGTATATCTTAGGAGATACCTTTTAAACATTCATAAGAGTGGATTTCCCCTTCAAGGTATCTTATAGGAGATACCTTTCAAATAGGCACAAGAGTGGATTTCTCTTTCAAGGAACAAGTGAAAGTTTCCTTTACATAGAAGGCACTATTGGGTGATATTTTGAAGGCCTTTATAATACCTTAAAGGTATATCTTAAGATATACCTTTCAAACATGCACAATATTATATTTCCCCTTCAATTTATCTCTTAGGAGATACCTTTCAAATAAGCACAAGAGTGATTTCTCCTGCAAGGAACAAGTGGAATTTCATTTACATAGAAGGTACTACTAGGTGATATTTTGAAGGCCCTTATAATACGTTAAAGGTATTTCTTAGGATATACCTTTCAAGCACAAGAGTGGATTTCCTCTTCAAAGTATCTCCTAAAATATACCTTTCAAATAGGCATAAGATAGGATTTCTCCCTCAAAGAATAAGTAGAATTTTCCTTTACACGGAAGGCACTACTAGGTGATATTTTGAAGGCCCATGTAATACCTTTAAGGTATCTCTTAGGAGATACCTTTAAAATATACACAAAAGTGAATTTATCCTTAAAATTATCTCCTAATATACCTTTCAAATAGGTACAAGAGTGGATTCCCCATTCAAGGTATCAAAATTAAAAGGCACCACCTGAGAGCTCACTATGAATTGAGGGTCACCAATTAATCAAAAGATGACATGTGTCTATATTTCAAGCCAACTAGATAGCTTATTCATATTCATGCCACATGATTACTTAGTTGTATCTGAGGTGGCAACCATATGTTAAAAGGTGGAAATCTTTAGCTTTAAAGTTAAAATTGATGACAAATCTAATTCAAATTACAACTAAATTGAATTCTAGAATGATTAATTGCTAAAAGAAATAGATCAAAGTTTGACAATCTTGCTCATTAATCAAGCTTCCCTATATATAAATTCATCAATCAAAATTTGAAAGCCATGGCCGAAGTAGGAACATATACAATTGCTAAGTTAGAATAAGTCATGTTTCTTTATTCATATGGGACAAACTTCAGCTCAGCCATTACCTCCATCAACAGAGCCCTCAAGTGGTTATTCAAATAATACAAGGATTAAGTAGATATAATTGGATGCAAAAACATACAAATAACACCATATATGTAAGGTTATTTATGTATATATGCAAGGTGCTAAATATATACAAGGTTTTTGTAATAAGTTAGGTGCTTTATACTTTTATATATAAACAAAGTTTGAATGGACTACAATTTTTCTATGAAGTCTGAAGGTTTAGCTCTAAATACTAGTGACTTAGCTCCAAAGACTGATAGTTATGCTCCTAAAATGAAAAATAATGAATGGGAATAATTCACCTCCATTATTGAGAATCAAAACAATGTCATTAGATCAACAATGCTACAATCCATAATTTTATGTGATGGTGTTTTCAAAAGATCTCCAAAAGAATTTATGTGATGATGTTTCCAAACAGTCTTTTCAAACAAGATTGATGTAACTATGTTTTAAATAGAGGATCTTTCAAAAATGTTTTATATGATGCATAATTAATTCTGATTATTACTCCCAATATTGCCAATAATGACCTTTATGACACACATGACTACTTGACCGGATAAAGAACCTTCCCATTATATATCTCATGCTCTAAAGCGATATAAACCATAACTACATCCATCATTCTTATCATAATCACATCATATAACCTGCTTTACTATTCATTTTTACATTATCACTGCCAGTAATTACTAGGTCATATCTCTAACCTATTACTTCCCCTATTCCCTATGTGAATTTGAGCTCTGGGTTTTTACAGTATAGTCAAATTTGCAATTAAATATTGCTTGCTCCAAATATGGGTGGGAGAAAGAAAAAAAGTAAACCAACATCCTCTGATGTATTACTATAATATGAAGCATCTAGAGATGTCTTTGAAATAGTAGGTTGGTTGTATTTCTTAAAAATGTTTCAGGGATTCCATGAAGAAATTATGAAAGAATTATATGATAATTTTGATGAATATCATGCTATTATCAAAGGGAAAAACATTCTAGTACATCCCTCTGTAATCAGTGCTCTATCTGAGATTTCAAGGAAGGAGTAGTTGATACTGAAAAGATCAATTTTTTTGACCTAATTTATATCTTTTTTGAAAGAAATGAGCCACACCTTAGACTGGCCAAATCTCCCCAAGGAGTGGCCAAGGGAATTCTGAGAGAGTTTTCCTCAACCTTGGCAAAATGTTTTTTTCTATATAATGAAATATATCACTTGTGATGGTCAGTTTATAGTCGTGGGTTGATATGTTATGAGATTCCTTATTCATTTGAGGAAAGGAGTTGTTTGAGAAGAATATATGATCAATCTTCCCTCTTTCATTTGCAATAATCTGATTAATGTTTCTTGGAAGATAAGACAAGGTACTGGGTTTACCCACCATCATGGGTTGGTTACACTCATTTGTCACCATTATTTTTTTAGTAAACCAAGGGGTGAAAAGGCTTGATCCTATTTCCTCTAAAATTTTTCTCTAGTTCCTACCAAAAATACACCATGCTTTACCTCTCCTCTGTCCACTATAATTCAAATTGAAGAACCCATAGTTGAAATTATAGAACAACCATCTCCATTGTCATTGGTTCTAAAGATACTATGCCAGAGATCAAAGTGACAAATGAGACTTTATTCAAGCACCCCTCTTCCTCCTCCAACTAAACTCTGGAACATTCACCAACTTATGTTTCAGGAGGAAGAAGAAGAAGAAGATGTGCAAGACAAAAAATAATTTGTATTTATAGAGGGAACCCTAGTAGAAGAAGTTGTACCTTAAGCAGTAGAACATCCTATGACCTATGTTGTTGATAAGTATAATTCACCCATGATTGAATAAGATCCATCTTCTCCACATTATGTCTATAAAGAAAAAGAATTACGGCATGCCATGGCTTTATCACACCATGAGGAAACAATCAGAGTGAAACAAATAGAGTTATATGTTCTCCATTCAACTTTGAAAGGTAAGGACTTAATGATTTCTAATTTGAAACAAAGGTGAGAAGAATATGTTATTAGAGTTAGTGACCAAGAAATAACTCTTCAAGGAATACAAGTTGAATAGAATATGGTCCATAATATAATGTTTTCATAGACCCAAGAATTGAGTAATTTGTAGAATTCTCTTGCTATCAAGGACACTCATATTATTTATTTTTAGAATTCTCTTGCTATCAAGGACACTAATATTACTAATTTTTAAAATGATAATGTTGATAAGTGTAATCTGATTAATAATTTGAAAGTATATATGATAGAAATACAATGAATTACCTAACATAATAATAGAATAATAGAGCTCACCACTTGTAATTCTAAGTTACAAGCCTGTATTTGAGCCATGCAAAGAGAAACATGAGAGATTTCACTTCAAATAGAGGGTCCACCATGAGTTATTCCCTCTTTCCCTATTTTATTACATGAAATAATCTCTACCTGGCATATCACCTAGAAGAAAATTCAAAAATTCAAGGATGAAAATGCCAAACTTAAAGAGGAATATTAGAAGCAATTCACATAATTTCAACTACAATTGCAAAAAACACAAGCTTCTATCCATCACATTTGTGTTATTTCTGAGAAACTATTAGCATGTAGGTAGCCTTCAATAGTTTAAGTTTTTTTTTACATGAGCAGTTTTATAAATGGTAGATTCATTTAATATCCCTTGGTTTTTCACATATCATTGAAGATGAGCATGTATTTATGGACATTTTTCTAAAGATCACTGTAGGATGCCATTTTTGAGTTCTATACTTTTAATTTGTTGTTAGGATATCAATCTAGTTTTTTGATAAATTTATTTGTTGGAGAGACATAATTGTGTGCCTTTCTCTCCACTCTAAGGAACCAAATGGCATGGCAATATGCCAATAATAGATTTTTGGAATTATAAAGCACCATTGGATTATGTAGGAGACCACAATTTCCAGACGCAAAGAAACTTATTTCTTATTTTCAACTAGTGTATCATATGCATATGAAGAACAAGTATCATGATCTATTGAGATCTAATATTGCTACTTTTAGGGCTTTTATAAACCACCATTATGCCAATGGTTTCAATCCAAGTCTTGTCAGGTGGGAGACATTACCTGTTGAGTTGAAGCATAGGTAATTCCTCAACCCCACTAATATTAAATGGAGTCTAAGAAGAGCTAAAGTAGTTTGCTAGATAATCACTCGATGTTTAGAGGAAAGAGGTTCAGATGTTTGGATTGGGATGAGGTTTAGGCTTCCTATAATTTTGTATCCTCTATCTCCATGACATTATTGGAATTCTCAAGCACAAGTTGAATTTGAAGCCTAGGTGCATGCAATTCTCATAGATCTTGGATTCTTGTCAAGTGGCCATCATGATTGAGACTGTCATTTTGAAGTTTATGATCTGAGTCAGAGGTTTGAATTAAAAAAAATTGATTAAGTATCAGTCATCCCACTTCTTTATGAGAGGGCTTGTAAAAGGTAAAGTGTGGGGGAGAAATGACGAGCATTTCATATAGCTCATCATAGTTATATAAATTTTCCCTAAAGCGTTGCATTTGGTTATATATTATATTGAATTTAATAGTTAAATTCTAATCTAAGTAGGATATGAATGCAATTTTTTCATTATTTGTATATAATTTATTATTGATTCTTTACCTGTATTGTATCTTACTTGGATGAATAGCATAGTTTTGAGTATAGAAACACATCCCATGAATGGGGTAATTTTGAGTAGAGGAACACATCTTAAATATGGGGTAATTTTGAGTACAGCAAAACATCCCAATGAGGGGTAATTTTGAGAAGGCAACACAGTTTTTACAACTCTTTTAGCTACAATTTTAAGGATTCAGTAAGCGAGCTCGGATGATTGAACGCTCAAAGGACACTTCAAAATTGATCTAAATATGTTATGGGTGTGCTTTGAAGACATAAATAAGATGATCTAAATAAATCTAAGAATTTTTTGAAGATATATACAGGGTGATCAAAAGACCTATACTAGATGCTTTGACAATATCTGTGTGTGTTCTGAAGACTACAAAAATTATGTGTAATACATGCTACTAAGAGAAATTAGGAGCATTTTACTACAAAAATTATGTTTGAAAAAAAAAATTGATTGGATGCAAATGATAGCTGGAAATCACAAAAAAAAGAGTAGCCATATAAATCTTCAGCCCCCTACTGCTTCCCACCCCTCAAAAACTTCTCCCTAAAAAATAGTTTCTCCTATATAATAGTTGTAGATATTTTATAAGTATTTTTTTAATATATAATGATGCATGGGACCCCTCTACCCAATAATATTGATGCACGAGGGAAAATTTTGCCACCTCAAATAATAATGCTAGGTGTTATTCAATCATTCATTTATTAAATTTTATGACGTGGCATGAGGGAAAAGTTTGCCACCCCAAAAAATAACTTTTCAACTCAGTCTAAAATGGAAACAATTCAAATCAAATAATAATAACTTGAAACATGCCAAAAAATGACTTTTATACTCATTCTAAAATTAAAATAATTTTCAATATCTAAACAGAGCCAATAGATGAACGATAAGATGAGATAGAGATGATGGAACCATTGAAACCCTCTCGGATCATGACGTTTTTTTACTATGATTATTTGCTTATAGTTAATAAAAAAAAGTCTACTGTCTCCTCACATTCACCATTTGGGTCCCTATTGAATACAAGTAATCGCTAAACAATCCTAATCTCTACCATTTCATTATCTCGGCCATTTCATAACAAAAATATAGATCTATCAAAATCTTGGTGATTTCATAACTTAGAGCAGTAAACAATGAATAAAAGGTTCATGTCAAGCCAAACAAACCACACATTTCAAATACAGTAAAATAATATATTACATAGATTAAATACCTGACAAGAAGCACCTATAGAAATAATAGTAAAAAATGGGGTCAAAGCTTCCACCATTAACACCACACCTAAAGAAATGGCAGTGAAAAATGGTGTCAACGCTTCCACCACTAACACCATAGTTAACCTAATAGTCAATAAAAAAAAATGTTTTTCGGCCTTCAAAAGGGAGAGAGAAAAATTGAGAGAAAATAATGGAAAGAGGAAAAGATAAACTTAACCTTAATTTCAAAGTGCGTGGGAAAATTATTTTAAAAAAATATTTAATATATATTTAAACATTTAAACAATTATGTATATTATTTAATAAAAATATTTAATGATTTAAACATAAATAAAAATAAATAATAAACTTAGATAGTTTTTTAATACAAAAGTATTTATAAATTTTTATTTTTTATTATAATTATTCTAATTAAAAAAGTTTATTCATATTTGTTATTTAAATTACATGATTAAATTGTGTAATAGGGATTTGAATTCTTAATTTTTAGCCCCCATAGAATACCTTTGAGATAATTTAATTTACCAATTTAAATACCTATGAGAGTGAGTCACCTTTCTTGAATTAAAAAATTATTAATATTTGGAGATAAATTTGACCCCAAAATGGTAATTAAAATAAATGATGCAAAATCATACCTTAATTCAAAACCTAGACTTGGGAAAGGATTTTATGTGATTGTCTAAATTATGGCTATGTGAGGGCATAAGCATTCTACACCATACCAATACATAAACATTAACATTTCATTCATGACAAAAAGTCATGTGATATCTCAATTTAGAGAAGGGTTAAATATTTCGGCCAACAACACATTGAGTACTTCAACTTTGAAGCCCAATATTGGGGTCGAAACCAAGGGAGTTAAAATTTTGACATAGAGATTGTGCTAATGATTTAGAAATAATAGGTTCTTGCATAATAAGTGGAGTTTCATCCACATTTTTTGAAGATGTAACATAAGAAAATTGTCTTAAATAGGGATTTGACTCCTTAATTTTTATCCCCCACCCACAAGAATTATACCTTTGAGATAATTTAATTCACCAATTCAAATATCTCTGAGGGTGAGTTGCCTTTATTGAACTTACAAACTAATATTTGTAGAATAATTTGACCCCATAATGGTAATTAAAATAAGTGACACAATATCATACATAGTAACTCAAAGACCTCTTGGGAAGGGATTTTGTGTACTTATCTAAAGTATGGTTATGTGAGGGCATATTAAGTAGTCTACCTCAGAACACTTACTATATATAGTATTTCTATATATAGAATTTGAATCTACTTATATATATATCTAAATTTAGATTTAAATAATTTAGGGAATTTCATTCCAATAAAATAGAAATGGACTCATCACAACAAATTACACTTGATGGGTGTCCTATCATGGGTTATTGAATCACATATAGGCGATCATCAGATTCAATTAGAAAATGTTCAATAATATGCTAGAAGACCATAGTACAATGAAAATGATAGAAGTTCAAATATTAAAATAGAAGTAAAATTATCATCATAAAAATTTAGAACCAATGGTAATGATTTAGAAATAATTATTAAGCTCTTGCATAATAAATGGAGTTTCATCCACATTTTTTGAGGATGTAACATTATTAATTATTAAGAGAAAAAAGTGGTGGTGGTATAATGGTAGGCATACACATTGGAATAGATGATGTCTTTTGAACATATATGTCCACTTAAAATTTCTATAATATTTCTAAACCCAAAATTATTCTTAGTCACTTCTAATTTTTTTAATGCCATTGTAACAAAAACAATTTCTCCATTGCAATCACCAAGATAGAACCTGATCACCCAAAATTGTAATCCTTATCTAGTGAATATAGATGCCCCATGATCAAAACTAAGGGAGTTATAATTTTGACATAGATATTTTGCTAATGATTTAGAAAAAATAGGCTATTGCATAATAAGTAGATTTTCATCTACATTTTTTGAACTTGATGTAACATAAGCAAATTGTCTAAATTTTGGGATTTGACTCCTTAATATTTAGCCTCCCCCTAGAATTATACCTTTGAGATAATTTAATTCACCAATTCAAATAACTCGGAGGGTGAGTCACCTTTCTTGAACTTACAAACTAATATTTGGAGATGAATTCAACCCCAAAATGGTAAATAAAATAAGTGACATAAAATCATACCTAGGAACTCAAAGACCTCTTGGGAAAGGTTTTTGTGTGTTTATCTAAATTAAACTTGATGGGTCTCCTACCATGGGTTTTTGGATCACATCCAGGGGATCAACAGAATTAGAAAATATTCAATAATCCACTACAAGACCATAATACAATGAAAATTACAGAAGTTCAAATATGAAAATAGAAGTAAAATTATCATCATAGAACTTTGGAATAGATGGTAATGATTTATAAATAATTATTAGGATCTTGCATAATAAGTGGAGTTTCATCCACATTTTTTGAAGATGTAACATAATTAATTATTAGGAGAAACAAGTGGTGGTGGTATAATGGTAGGCATACACATTAGAATAGATGGTGTCTTTCGAACATATGTGTCCACTTCAAATTTTTATCATATTTTTAAACCCAAAATTCTTCTTGGTTGATTCTAATTTTTTTAATGCCATTGTAACAAAATAAATTTCTCTATTGCAATCACCAAGATAAAACCTAATCACCCACAATTGTACTCCTTATCTAGGGAATACAGATGCCCCCTGATCAAAACCAAGGGAGTCTTAATTTTGACGTAGATATTTTGATAATGATTTAGAAAAAAATAGGCTCTTACAGAATAAGTGAAGTTTCATCCACATTTTTTGAAGATGCAACATAATCAAATTGTCTAAGTTCTAGGATTTAACTCAATATTTAGCCCCCCCCCTAGAATTATACTTTTGAAATAATTTAATTAACTAGTTCAAAAACCTATGAGGGTGAGTCACCTTTCTTGAACTTACAAACTAATATTTGGAGATGAATTCAACCTCAAAATGGTAAATAAAATAAGTGACACAAAATCATACCTAGTAACTCAAAGAACTCTTGGGAAAGGATTTTGTGTGCTTATCTAAATTAATATGGTTATGTGAGGGCATATTAAGCAGTCTACCTCAGAACACGTACTATATATAGTATTTCTATATATAGACTTTGAATCCACTTATAGATATCTAAATGTAGATTTGTATAATTTATGGAATTTTATTCTAATAAAATAGCAATAGACTTGTTGCAACAAATTGCACTTGATGGGTCTCCTACCATGGGTTTTTCTATCACATCCAGGGATCATTAAAATTATAAAATGTTCAATAATCCACTACAAGACCATAATATAATGAAAATTTTAGAAGTTCCAATATGGAAATAGAATTAAAATTATCATCATAGAACATTGTAAATAATGTTAATGATTTATAAATAATTATTAATAGGCTCTACTTAATGCATAATAAGTGGAGTTTCATCCACATTTTTTTGAAGATGTAACATTATTAACTATTAGGAGAAACAAGTGGTGGTGGTATAATATTACTCATAGTAACACATCATTAGAATAAAATTCGTTTCTTTCAAACATATATGTCCACTTCAAATTTTTATCATATTTTTAAACCCATAATTATTCTTGGTCGCTTCTAATTTTTTAGCACCATTGTAACAAAAGTAATTTTTCTATTACATTCACCAAGACAAACCCTGATTAAAACCAAGGGAGTTAGAATTTTGATGTAGTGATTGCGTTAGGAGGCTATCTCTTTACATGAATATTTTAAGCCATCATAGACTAAAGCATTGCATGGTGATTCAGATCTTGATAAGTTTACACCCACAATTATTTTTAAGATGAATTTATTTTGACACCAATGTCATGGGTTTGGAGTAACTATTAGGTTTAATTATTGATTTACAATCTTTCATTTCACATAACTCTCTTACCAAATACCGAGGTGGTAGTAAACTTGAAGAGGCATGAGGGAAGCCTCTAGGCTCCATCATGCCATAAGATGCCATCAATCTAACTAGTAATATCCTCCATACTTAATTAATGTCAATCCACCATCCAAATCCCTTCATATATTTTAATATTAATCAATATTATTATATCTGAATATAATATATATGTTAATATAGATTATCAATCAATATTATATGCATAATAAATCTAATGAAAATCATGTGCGCAACAGATTACATCATAAAACAAATCTATCAAACATTAATAAGCAATAGGCATCAAATTAAAATAATAATGTATCCATGAAGGTTAAATCACATATCTATGAAGGTTAAATCATGTATCCATGCATCATTATCAATTGGATATGTAGTGAAGTGATTTGAAAATCATCATTTATATGGCCAAATCACATCAATGTAGTAAAATCAAAAATCACAAAAACTTTATTTATTAAGATTATAGAAATTATAATGTATCTATATATTATTATTAATAGTACAAAAATAATATTAAATTTTTAACAAAATTAAATGAATTTTTATGCCATATAATGCCACATAACATCAAAAAATGGGTAAATGTGATCACATGGACAAATTTAAAACTCGGTGGCACTTCACCATGTGCACAGTAGATGAGGTAGATTACTTCAAAGAGCAAATCTATCAAACATTATTATGCTTGGGAGGAATTAAATGAAAATTTTCAATCACATATCACCATTGAAGTTGTCACAAGCATTACATTTGATGTTATAAATGACACTTGGCATTTGGGACAGTTGGTAGTAAAGCATGTGAATTATTAATTTTTTGTAAGCTACCCTTTCAAATTGGTTATAAAAAATTTATGAACTATTAGATTACATACAAATTATTTAAAGGAATAAAGTCTATTATACTTTTATACAAACTAACCATCAAATTTTAGTTAACGATCGGGTATTTTGACCTCCAATTTAAATTAGTGATATGAAATTCTTTTGTTCAAAAGATTCAAATTAAGATAAAGCATAAATGAAGATCTATCCTAGTGAGTCTATTTATCCATTCCAATATTTTGGTTTATTTCTCAAGTTTATAAGACTAGAATGATAATTTTCTCACTAACTTCAATTTTGAAGTCTGACTGTGAGACATGTTTATTGGCATTTCTAACTGTAGGTACTGCAAAGTGAGCGAGAGATGTGTTCATCAGTTCCCACAAATAAAATTGTTCGATGAATTTTGACTCATGTATACCATGGCCTTGTTTGTAGTTTTTTTAATGCATAGTTACTAAGATTCATATATTCGATGCACCTATTTACAAAAGAAAGAATATAAATAAATGATAACCAACCATTATCATAGACTAGGAGTAGTGATAGTTAACATTTTTTATTTTGCAACCTTAGCAAGTGCATCTCATGGATGTGATTGGATGCTTTGTATGTGCCCTTGTGGCCTTCTATATTTTGTATCCATCTATGAGGATTTGAATCATGTTTTGTGTTATTTGGAATGGAAAAATATCTCTGTCTTCTAATTTTTTTTTCTTTTGCTTCTATAGTTTTGGTCTTTGCTCACATAATAGACTGTAGTTCATGTTTTATGCTCCTTTATAGTATGTGATGCTTTAAGATCTAATATATTTAAATAAATAAAAAATCTTTCAATAGGATAGGTTGGGTGCATATCTAATTATATTGGTGTTTCTAATTAGATTTGATGTAAACCAATTATGATGCTCTATGCTCTAATAATGCATTAGAGTAGATGGTGTCTTTGTAACATATATGTCCACTTCAGTTTTGGCATAAAGATTACATGATAAGAGTCTATCTTTCTACATGCATAATACAATCCATCATAGACTAAATCATTGTATGGTAATTTAGATCCTGATTAGTATGTGCTCGTAATTATCTTTAAAGATGAACTTAATTAAAATTTTGACATTATCAAGGGTTCGGAATTACTAGGTTTAACTATCAATTAAAATTTTAACCTTCTCACCAATACATATATACATATATTATATGTCATGATATGTGTTTGTGTGTGAATATCTATACACATGAACAACGGTGAGTGCATAGTGAAGTGAAATAAATTTTGTAAATCCATATATGTCTCTACCTTTTTTATCCCCTCTTGTGCACATGAGAAAAATAAACCAAGTGAAGCTCTACATATTTCTCGATTAAGTTAAAAGAATAAAATTTGATTTGATTTTAATGAAATCTATGAGGTATAATGAAAGCTTAGGGCTGGTTTAGGTAGTAGCGAAGCCTGTTAGAATGTCGAGTATAGTTGGGCCTAAGGCACCCTTGAGTGTGCTCTGGGAAGGATTTTTGTAGCATATATGTAGGGTATAAATGTGTGTGTGTTTGTGTGTATTAAACTAAGTAATATTATATATAAATTATATATTTTATTTTAAATATACTAGAGGAAAGGTCCCAATATTTGTGCATGTTCTAATTACCAAATAGGGCTTTTGTTAACATGTCTTCTATCGATGGATCATATAGGTGTGTATAAATGTTAAAGTGCACTAAAAGCTAAACATGTAGTATCTAATACTTGTTCAACATTTATTCTATAAAATTAAATTTAACCAATCACATATTAACAAGTAAGACTCAAGTATTGATACTCTTATGCACAGCTATTGGTACTCTAAAGGTTAAGTTTTGGTCATAGGTTTAAAAAATGCATTTTATGATCTCTCATGATAAAATTGGTTATATCATATTAAAAATTTGTATAATGTGTTAGACCTCGAAACCTTGGTTATAAGTAGTTAAGATGACATATTAAAATTTTGAAAATCTAATGTGATGCTATGGCACCTTAATTTGATGTCCAAAGTTAGGGTGCATAGCTACTGGGACCTTTCTCCTATACTTAAATATATAATATATAATTATAGTTTGATTTATAAACTATATTAACATATCTATTATATAATAATAAAATATATTATATAATATATAATATTTTAATATTATATTACATTATATAATATATATTTTTATTATATATTTTAATATAATATATATAAATATCATTTTAATATATTAAATATATCACTCACCTTCAATTCAACTTGACTACTTGAGGTACATTTTCATTTAGAAATTGGTGGGAGTCCTCAACGATTTGAAATTCAAATTTACTTTGAAAAATAGGGTATGTATAATTTTCACACATTTTTAAGAGGAACAAAAATTGTCAAACATGTCTGACCACTTATATATTCCTATTCCTACATATTCTTAGTTTTTTTTTAACATACACTATAGAGTGTTGACAAATCAGAATAGAGCAAGTTGTAAAGTGTCTGAAGCATTGATCATATTTGCTACATTTATTTTTATAGATCCTTATTTTTAGGTATTTAATCTTAATATTGTTTAATATATTTTTTTACTCTATCTACAATGTGCAAAAATCCTTATTTTCAAGTATTTAATCTTAATAATGTTTAATATTTTTTTTACTCTATCTAAAATGTGTGATTTATCTTTGTCTACTTGGCTCTTTTATTCATTATTTAGCACCTTAATATGTTATGAAATCACTAAGTTTTGTATAGTCTACATGGATTATTGTAATATTTTTTGCCCTGTTGGAGTGCTCCCACCTGTTATGTCAACGAGCCTTCTGCTAAAGGAGCATGCACATGTCTATTGTTTAGGTAAATAGGGCTTTCAAAATCTAACACTAAAATTTTATAAAACAATACAATAAATATTATTCCAAATGATTCACCTGTATATACTTCAATCAATTTTTAATAAAAAATAGTACAATTTTTAAGAATGTGTGTTGAGCTCAGGGAGGCCCTAGATTGGCCTAGGTAGCATTGAGCCCTATTGTAAAGCCCATTTCAAAAGGAAAAGATGTCGAAGGAGTCAAATGGGTGTATAAGAAAAAAATGGGTAGACTCCACCAATTGTAATTCAATATGGGTAGGCTTCTTGTTTGGTTTAAATTTTATGGAAGATAGTTGCATAATAATTACTTTTCACCTTCTTTGATCATCTTCATCATCTAGTGAAAACTAACTAATTGTGTAGATTTAGCCAATAAACCATGCAATCCTTCCTTCAAGACATGCAACCCATAATTCAAAGAAACCATTCATATTCATGACATAAAACTAGCAATTGAGATAAAATTTATTTAGCAATTGACATATCAAATGTGGACAATCTTTGTAGAATTCCTTGATTATATTAATTGCTTCAATCGTACAAAATTTTCTCAAAATTATCTCTCTTCTATAAATGGTAATACATGCCTTTATGGAAAGGTCAAGCAGTATACCAGTCAATTGCAATGTACAAGTGTACAAAAGATGAGGATAGTTGTCCTTACAAGTTCTAGAATACACTTTTTCTTCACATTTAGATTAATCTAGGGGAAATATGATAGAAAACTACCATATTCCCTAAAAAGGAATATTCTTATTCTAGATATTACAATGTTCTTTATAAAAATGAATATTAGCCACTAGGTGGGCCCTGTGATGCTTCTAAATGAACCACAGGTGCTCTTAATGTTCAAAGAACACTTCTCATTTTTGAATTTAAGAAACTCAGGACATGAGTAGTAAGTTTTAGCAATCTAGTTGCCTTTGGTGAAATAGTAGGAAAGCAAAATGAATGGTTACACAATATTTTTAATATTTGATGGTTGGGAGACACCTGGGTTCATTACTTTGTGAGCCCGTGTTGATACTTGGTGATTTTCCATAGATTTAAACTACAGACTAGATTAATCGATTATGGACGATGTATTTAAGATAAGATGAACTATTTAAAGAAAAGAACAAAAAGAAGGGTAAAGTAGGAAAGAAATAAGTGATTATTAGTCTTAATCATGAACATTATGACAAAGTTTCAAGAACATTGAGCATATATTTAACTATTATGTAATGTAAAGTATATTATGCTCACATTTCATTACACACCAGGCATAATTTTGAAGATGAAATGAAGATACAAATAAGAACTAAATCCACTTTAAAATTTAGCTACCACATCTAACTAGCTAATGCACATCCTTGATGCAAAGCAAATAAAATAAAGTAAATTCAATATCCTTTCAACTAAACTAGCATAGCACAAGTTAGAAACCTTGTAAATAATGATATAGCCCAATATTTGAATAAACTATTCATATTCAAGACCTAGACAAGAAATTGAGAGACTAACTATCTTAGCAATCAACACATCAAATTGGATAATCTTTGAAAAATTCCTTGATTGTATTAATTGATTCAAGTGTATAAAAATGGCTCAAAATCCCCCCTTTTATAAAATGGTAATACATGCCTTTATACAAAATCTAGGCAATATACTAGTCTATTACAAAATACAGGTGTATAAAGATATAGACAATTGTCTTTATAAGTTCTAGAATACATGTGCTTTTCACAATTACGTCGACTTAGAGGAAACCATACTAAAAAACTAGCATGCACCTTTACTATAGAATATTCTATTACAATATGTTACAAAATTTCTATTAGAATAGAATATTGCTTTAACTTGTTGGTGGGGTCCCTGTTTGTTATCAGAGGATGCTCATAGCCTTTTCATGTTGTTCATCAACTAGTTCATGGTCCAAGTAGGCTTCATGATGCACTCCTCTTCTTTGTCTACTACATCATTGAAATCCCTATTATTTGTGGCCAAGGCTTCCTTGATTCTCCTAGCTTCATTGATCCTCTCACCTGCATTGAATATCATATTTAATATTTTGTTATTATCTTTCCCAAATTGACCTTTACTTTTCCCTTGGATTTCTTGATTCACCAGAGTGCCTCTATGCTTGAAATCCTCATCACTGATGATACCAAGGGTAGTGGGATGTGTAGTATTGGCAAGCATGGTCCAAAGAAGTTTCTCAATTCTGTTGATGATCTTCTTGTCATCTTCTAGGACTTCCTCCACCTTGGTGTGCTAATCACTCAAGATTTAAACTTTATCAATAAAAATCCCCAAGATTTTGCCTAAATGTCCCATACTTATGGTTTTAAAGTTTGGTATCTACTTCCTCACTTGAATGTTGAGGAGCTAAGCAATCTTGTCCTCTGAGGCCTACCATTGGGTGACCAGGTCTTTGGCTAATGAACTTTGTTCCTTAATGCACTCTACCTCTGTTTCATAGACTTGATTTCCTTGAACATGTCATAAAATGATTCATTAAGCATCTTTATATTGGCCTCTAGGACTAATATATTAGCCTATATTTGTAAATTCCCCCTTTCCCTCTCTAAATTATGGATCGTTTATTTTAAACCTTGGACACCAGCCCTAGCCTATTATGATTGTGATTCTATTAATATTTCCACATCCTCCTATTGTATGGTAACCCCACCATGTTATTATTCTGAAATAGGTTCAACCCTATAAAAGGTTCCACCTTTTGAAAGGTGAATTCTTCTATCCCAACCATGGTTTTCCTAGTTGTAATCTTCTCTAAGCTTGTTATCCCAGGATTGAAGTGCACTATTGTAATAGGCTCCTTGAATTCAAGAGTCTTTGGGATTTATATACTAATACTACTTGATGCTCCCAAAGCATCCATCCTTCAGTCCTTTGGGCCTAAGGTGACTAAAATTCTTCTATCATGTTGTTCTTTTACAATGTCCTTCATCCAAGGATGCATATCTTCATGAATTCCAGGGTCAGCAACTCTTGTTAAGGCCCAAGAGTGAGAAAGAGATGATATCTTTTACAATTTCCCATAGATGAACCAGTTAGGAATGATTGGTCCATGGATTGTAAATTCATCACTAAAGAGATTGACTTCACTAGTGGGATGAGTGAAGGCTAACCTAGGCCTCTTTCTTGGTTACACAAGGACCAATGCTAATTATGCCTTCCTCTTCTCTTGTGGTGCCATAGAGGAAAGCTCCTTTCTTTTATCCTCAGAGGTTTCCTCCTCCTTATCTAAATCATAAGCATCTGCAAACTCCTTAAGAGCATCCTTAAGTGTTTCTTTAGGCCCCAAGGCAATCATGTCAATATAATGAACTAGGGAAAGTGGCCTTTGTTGGAGTACTAAAGGTATTGACCCCTCTCCAAGTCTCTCTTCCATCTCTACCTCTCTAACCTTCTCCTTTCCTTTATCATGTTCCTCTTGAACTTGCATTACACCTTATTTCTAAGGTTGTGGCTCAAATTGCTTTTCTAGAGGTTACTCATGAGATATTTTAGATGGACCAGGAAATAGGTGATATTTTAATGGATGCATCTACCATATTTCCATAGATGGCTTATTATCTCTAGTTAATATGTGCTCTAGTTTGATATTATGGTCCTGGATCTTGGCCAGCGCCTCCTCAAATTTCTTGGATTTGATGTAGATGGTATCATGAACCCCAAGTTGACGCACATAATCAATCTTTGGGAGATTATTGTCTTTTAAATGATCAACCACTTTATTCTTAAGATCCCACATTTGGATTTCATCTAGTTGGAAACCAAATGAATCCCTATGTGTGGACATGATTTCCACTTGTTTCCATTCTTTGATCAATATTTTCCCAATATTTAATGGGAAGGGGTGGAGTGGACCCTTCCTCTTTTCTTTGTGCATTTTTTCAATTCCTCAGATGAACTAAGATGTAATCTCTTGCTCTGCAAGCTTATTTGGGACATGCACTAGCATCCTACAAGGTTGGGACATGATCCCATCTATCCTTATAACTGTTTAATGAAATTACTTCAAGAATTAAGTATAACAGTAGAATTATATCCAAATATGACTGAAATATATCCAAATATATGATAATAGATAAGCCACTTTGAAGGGGAAACCTCCACAAGCTTCAATAAGAGCATAATTCAAAATATGATGATAAATTATTACCCACTACCTCCTATATATAGTCTATCTAGGCCATGGTTACTCCATAGGCCGACCTACTAATCAAAAGAAAGCATAGATAAATGTAATATAATGTCAAAGAGGGATAATTAAGCCACAAGTTGGCTAATACTATCCTCATACATGTGATAGGTTAGGGGCATAGCATGCCCTTCCCCTTCAAACCAACGTTGTCCTCAATGTTGAACAACTCTGGATGTTGTTGCATAAAATATTCACCTTCCCAAGTTGCATCTTCATTGCTTTGGTTTTTCCACTTGATCAAATATTCCCTAATCTCTCTGGTTCTCAACCTCTTAGTACATGTTTGGAGGATCTTCTCTGGTTCCAAAATGACTCGTCCTTCTTCATCTAGTTCTGGGAGTTCTATCTGGGTGAAAACTTTCTATCCAATGACCTTCTTCAAACAAGAAACATGAAATACTGGGTGTATGTGAGATAAATGAGGTAACTCAAGCTTGTAAGCCACACTTCCAATTTTTTGTAGAACTTGATAAGGGCCATAATACTTAGGAGCAAGTTTGTTGTCCTTTTCTGTTGCTTCAAGGACATCTTCTTGTAAGGATACAAATGAACAAATACCCAGTCACCCACCTCAAAATTTCACTCACTACAGTGTTGATCTACTTGTTGCTTCATCCTATTTTGTGCCAAGGCCAATTTATCTCTCAAACTAGCCAAAACCTCTTGTTGATGTTGAATGTGATCTTCCACATCTTGAACCTTGGTGTGTACCTTTAATGAAGAAGTGATGGAAGGTGGATGGTAACCATATAGTGCTAGAAATGGAGACATTTTAGAAGAGGTATGGAAAGATGTGTTATACCACCATTCTACAAGTGGTAGCCATTTAACCCAATGTTCTTGTTTATCAGATATAAAATAATGGAGATACCCCTCTAAACATTTGTTAACCTCTTTAGTTTGTCCATCAGATTGGGGGTGGTAAGATGAGCTATGAGCTAGTTGAGTACCCAAACAAGAAAATAGTTCAGTCTAGAAATTACTAGTGAAAATAGGATCACGATCACTTACAATTATTTTTGGGGTTCCATGTAATTTGAGAACTACTTCCATAAAAATAGCTACTACTGTACTTGTTAAAAATGGGTGTGAGAGAGCACAAAAATAGGCATATTTTTTAAGCCTATCCACAATGACCAAAATAACATTCTTACCTTCAGAACAAGGCAACCCAGTGATGAAATCCTTGGAAACCTCCTCCCACCTTTGACTAGGAATTGCTAGTGGTTGTAACAAACCTGGGGTCTTAACTATTTCACCTTTATTCTGTTGGCATATCAAGCATTCTTCCACAAAATTTTGTACATATCCCTTGAGTCCTTCCCAAAATAATTCTTTCTTAATTCTATGATAAGTTTTTAAGAACCCTGAGTGTCCCCCAATTAGAGATGCATGCAACTCTGCAAGAATCTTATGCTTAAGCTCTGAATTTTTGCACAAGTATAACCTACCCTTATACCATAGGACATTACCTTTCCATTAAAATTTGTCAGAGGATAAATTACCTTGCTGGAGATTTTGAATCAGAACCTGTGTATCCTTGTCTTGCTCCCATTCTAAACTAGCTTCATCCACCCAATTTGCTTGCAATATGGGCATTGCACAAAGTAATGCTTCTGTGGATGCATCCCATTTGGATAGTGCATCTGATACTACATTATCTTTACCCTTCTTGTAGATGATTTCAAAATCATAACCCAACATTTTGGTTACCCATTTTTGTTGTTCCTCAGATGATAATCTTTGCTCCAAAAAGTATTTGAGACTATCATGATCCGTTTTCACCTTAAAGTGTCTACCCATCAGATAAGGCCTCCATTGTTTAACTGCATGAAGAATAGCCATCATTTCTTTCTCATAGACAGGTTTTTGTAGATTCTTACCTTTGAATTAACTACTTTCAAATGAAATGGGTCTTCCTTCTTACATTAGTACTACCCCCAATCCAGACCCAGAAGCATCACACTCAACAGTGAATGTTTGTGAGAAGTCTGGAGTAGCCAAAACTGGAGTGGTGCACATAGTTACTTTTAGTTTCTCAAATGCTTTAGTGGCATCATCATTCCAATGGAAAGCATCCTTCTTTAGCAACACAGTGAGTGGAGCTACTATGCTGCCATAACCTTTCACAAATCTTCTATAGTAACCTATTAGTCCAAAGAACCCTCGAAGGTTATTGAGATTTTTTGGCATGGTCCATTCCATTATCACTTTGATCTTATGGGAATAAACTTTGACCCCTTCATGGGAAAAAATGTGACCAAGTTACTCTACCTCTTGTACTCTAAAAGCACATTTAGATGGCTTCGCATAAAGTTAGTGCTTCTCCAAAACTATCAACACCTGTTTCACATGTTGCAGATGTGCTTCCCATGTCTGACTATAAATCAATATGTCATCAAAGAAAACTAGCACAAACTTCCTTTAAAAAGGCTTTAAAATAGTTTTCATCAAGCTCTAAAAAGTAGATGGTGCATTTGTAAGACCAAAGGGAATTACCAAAAACTCATAATGGCCTCATGTGTTCTAAAAGTAGTTTTATGAACATCTTCATCCTTGATTCTAATTTGATGGTACCCCGAGAAAAGATCCAATTTTGTGAAATAATTAGCACCATGAAACTCATCAAGTAAATCATCAATTACTGGAATAGGAAACTTATCTTTGATGGTGTACTTGTTGAGTTCCCTATAATCTGGGCACATCCTCCATGTGTCATCCTTCTTCCACACCATGACCACTGGTGATGAATATGCACTTTGGCTATGCTTGATGATCCCTGCCTCTAGCATCTCATGGACCATCTTTTCAATTTCACTCTTTTGTGTATATGGATATCTATATGGTCTGATATTTGGTGGTTGACTACCTAGAATTAGTTGAATGGCATTATCATGTTCTCTTTTTGGTGGTAGTCCTTTTGGCATGGCCCCAAAAATAGATGAGTGGTCTTCAAGAATTATTTGTAGATCAAGATGTGTAGATACCTGTGTGGGTTGAACTTCTATGGAGCATAATCATGCAATAATTCCCTCTGCCCCCTTTTTTATTATCTTGGTCATCTGATGTGAACTAATCAATTGTGGAGATTTTGCATGTAATCTATGTAGTTTAATTTTCTTACCTTCAGAATGAAAGCGCATGAATAGTTCTTGGAAGTTCATCTCAATTGTACCTATGGTTGTGAGCCATTAGACTCCGAAAACAATATATGTGTTACCCATGGGAATAGAAAACATAGGAGAGTCAAGATTGTACTCACCCATAGTAAGCTTAATACTATGGCATTTGCCTAAACAATTAATTGTGCCACCATCTGCAATCATGACCTAAAATTATGGTGCTAGGTAGATGAAACAGTTCAATTGAGTGGCCAACTTATGGTTTATAAAGTTATGTGTGCTCCTTGAATCAATCAACACTGTCACCTTCTGTTTCTTGAGGAAACCCACCACCTTAAGAGTTTGTGGAGTGCTAATACCTGCAAGTGCATGACAAGAGATTGTAGGTTGGGAATCTTCAGGTACCTCCTCTATATCTTCCTCATCATCATTGGAGGAATCATCTACTTCTTCATCTTCATTTGGTCCCTCAATGTAGAATAACTTCTTCTCAGCACATCTATGTCATTTACTCCACTTCTTATCACAACCAAAACATAATTAGTTTGCACGCTTCTCTTCAATTTGCTGAGGGGTCAATCTAGTAGGTGGAGGAAATGTTGGTGATGATATGATATGATCTTTGAAGTGAGTGAATGATTGCTGTAGACACCAAAATTATGTCTACTCCTTGGTCGACTCCCCCTTGGTCCCCTTGGTCCACTTCTAAACATTCTTAACCCACACACTTATTAATTTAAAATAATTACTTATTTTGAATTAATAACATCACCCTTGACACCTCACCTTGGATCCTTGCCCTTGGATACCATTTTATCACCCTAAGACCTATTTCAACTCCCCCACTAATTCTCACACCTATTAAACCTGCCATTCGGCCTGTTTAACCATGAAAATTGAATTCGTCAGATGGAAGAATGGGCAAAAGGCTAAAAATAGCCTTTTTACCCATTCTCTAGCCATTGACGTCGGTCGACAGTCGCCCGACACAAGCAGTATTGCTGACATCGGTTGCTTAAAACTAAAATCTGAACCCGAATCACAGACCTGAATGTGAATTCTCTTGCACATGGAATCCAAATTCTCTTGCTCCTCGACTCTTTATAGGTATCAGCATTCTATCATCACTCTCCAAGCTACAAGAATCCTACATCAGTCACTCCACACCTGATTGAAACGTTGCATGAAGTCTCCTACATCAGCCATAATGGAATGAGTCTTCTACACTTTTGGTTCTCCACTAAGAGATAAGTATTCTTCTTTTATTTCAGTTCAATATTTCAAAATGCTTTGGTAATCAGTCTCCATTTGCTACTTCTAAGTGTTGTAGACCAGACCCAACCTGACTTCTTCTTGGAAAGGCTGAAAAGCCTTCTTCATACTCCTACCCCTTTTGATAACCTATCCTCTCCCTCTGACCCTCTGCGGACCTTATTAGTCTCCCTGCAACCCTGTATAGAGCTTTTTACCTCTCTGACCATTTTGTCGACCACAGATAATAACCTGAAATCTATCCAAAATCCCATTGCCCCTACCGATGTTAGCAGCATAATTGATGTCAACATATTGACCAACCGATGATGGTATAATAACTGACGTTGGCAACCTTGACCAACCAATGATTGCAAACTAACGGGCATAGATGACTGTGACAAATAGATTGCAAGAATCAGGTATGCATTATCTATTTCCCTTTCTTTAAGTCATTATTATTTCTTTATTCGACACTTTTATCAACTAGTGGACTGTCATCCCTCAAAGAAGTCTTTGCACTTCTAGGACCGAGCATATTGCTTGGCAGTCCACCATATATCTATCTAACATTTTCTTTATTTAAGACTTTCTTATCTACAGGTGTCATCCTCCATAGCCAAAGAGGAGTCCCTACAACATCTAAATATGGTGTGCAACTTCTTCTGGGTATCATCTAACCCCTGACCATTTAACTTTAGTTTCTCATTTCTTCTGAATGTGAAAAGTGAAAACTTGTAGAAACATTTTGGCACGCCCAGTGGGACCCTGGAGTTTTCCTTGGGTTCATTTCTTCTAAAGGCAAACTTTCATATAGGTGCATTAGGAAAATTTCTCTTCTTGCATCCTTCTTCTTTCTTTCTCTTTTGAAAAGACACCATTAGCACAAGTTAAAAGGAACCTTTTCTGCATCTTAGAGTAGTGAAGTTCATGCTCTTACCCTTTCTCCAATTGTTTGCATCCGAACAAAAACATTTCAATTTGGGTTAAAAATATATTGCATCTCATTCCTACTTGAATGCATTTTTAGCTCATCTAGTAATTAAAACCGCATTATGAATAAATCATAGTGCACATATGTTACACATCCAGACCAGATTCACAATCAAACATCTAAACATACCTGAGACAAGGCCCGACTAGGATTTCATCACCTAGCGGATACCTTACCCTTCTTGGTAATCCTACTTGGACTTCACTACCAAGGGGAGAACCCACTTTGTTCTCTGGCAGAGTATAAACTCTAGGGGAAGTATATACTGGCTAAGTGACCCAACTTGTCTATGGGCTCATGAAGTGAGGGGAGCAAGCTCCTAGCACCAGGCCATGTACAGAACCTAATACAGACTTTGAGCACCAAAACATAACTTGAAACCAACCTTAGACTGCCTCTTTTAGGACCTGTTCTATAGGCCCACTTCCCAAACACACTCTTCTAAGGCATAAGCCAATAAAACTCTAAAATTTATTCTTAGGAATTAACGTTTAGTGGTTGCTTGCCATCATCTACTTTTCTATTTTTATCTGGTTTTTTCAGCTGGTAAGGATGAATTATTTTGAGCTTCAAAAACAACTCAAAACTTTCTTTTTCTTCCAAAAACTTTTAGTTTTCTAAGTTTTTGGAAATACACAGTAATCGGCATCAGTTTTTTCACTGACGTCAACAAATCTTCTTCACCAACATCAGTTATTTGACCGACATCAGCAACTTTCTTCACTGACATCAGTTTTTCAACTGACGTCAGTCACTATTAACAAACTTCTTCCAAAATAGCAAGCTTAAAACCTGACTTTCTTGCTGTTAGACACACATTCTAAGTTTTTGAAATTGAAAAAACACAATTTCTAGAACCTGGCCCTTTTTTCCTTGAATGGTTTTGACATGTAATCAAACCAAAACTCTTGTTGGCCACACAAGGCAACAACCACTCCCGCCTTTGCCTTCTATATCAAGTCCCCAAATGGAATATAATTCAGAAACTGAACGTACTCCTATCCAACCAACCTCAACTCAACATCCAACTGTTCCCAAAGGGGATCAAGACTTTGAAAGGTTCCTTGACCTCAATGTCAAGGCTCTTCAGCACTATCTCGTGAGAATTCAAATGCGAGATCCTTCAGACAACCCAGTTTATGGGATGCCAACTTCCTTAGTTGAAACAGCAATCATATCAACAGCCTTTGTAACTTAACCCATAGACACCTAGGCCATTGCCTCAACTAACAACCCAACCATGACCAATATTCAAAGTGTGGCCTCTCCTTCTATTTTTGGACCTACCTCCATTGGGGTTTCTATACCCCCTCAACCACAAACCATTCAACAAAGTCCTACACCATTCCAGAACTTAATTGTCTCCATCCCACCTACTCTTGCACCCATAAATACAAGAGTGGCTACTTATCCTTTGGCTAGTTTTGCCACCACCCAACCACCTTTAGTGACATCGAGTCAAGTTTTGCCCTCTAGCTTCATGATACAACCACCCCTGACTTCAACATCAGTCCCTATGACTAGTTACCAATATGTTGCACCTATATAAGTGCAACCAAGTACGTCATATGCCCCTCCTAACACCTTCCAGGTACCTTACAACTTAGGGGGCACCCCACTTGCAAATCCATTAGCCGATCTAATCAAGATGTTGATGGATAAGATGTCTAACCTTGAGACATCCATTTCTGGTTCAAGAAATGTTCTCTCATATGAACAAATCTGTAATGAACCCATTCATCCTTCAGTCCCAATCTGACCATATCCTAACCAGTGGGAACTTCCCAAGTTTACTCACTTTTAGAGTAAAGAAGACCCACAGCAACATCTAAGAGTGTTTAGGCATGCTTGTTACCTTATAGCTCGTGACGATGTGTTGTTACTACGCACATTTCCCATGTCACTTTCTGGTGCTACCCTCGATTGGTATAGTTCTATTACCATTCACTCTATCTTTTGTTTCACTCAACTCGCCCAACTATTTCTTGACCACTTTTCAATCAACATCACTAAAAAGGTCTCCATCATGGACCTATATTCTATCAAACAATTCGATGATGAATCAATAGCTGATTTCGTTACTCGATGGAGAAGTTTAATCAACCAACTCTCCTTTTCTTTACCTCAACCTAAGCTCATTGAGCTCTTTTCACAAGCGTGTGCTAAACACATCTCATCCACTTTGCGGGTCCAAACATTCCACACATTTGACGAAGCTTTCACCATGGCTAGGAAGCTTGAACTCTGTGTTGTCAAAGAAAATAAAGTCAAATTACATAGTAAAAATACTAACACAAAATTAAATGACCCTTCGTCCAAACCTTCTTCTTCATATTCCAAGTCCAAAGGATCAGCAAATGATGTGGTCCTTAGGCCATCATCTTCGACAACAAACAACCAATCTCAACCCTCCACATCACAAAGCATCACATGACAATTCCAACAATGATACATACAGCATCAATATACTCCAATAGGAGAGTCATACGCTTCTGTGTTGGATAAACTAGTCAAGAAGGGGGTCCTCAATCTCCCTCAAATCTAACCACCCCAATTTGACCCCTCAAAAGCTATCCCTACCTGGTATAGGGAAAATGACTTTTGAAAATATCATCGTGTCAAGGGTCATGACACAGACAACTGTAAAACCTTCAAAGACATTATTCAGGACATGCTAGACAAGGGAGATTTTGTTTTGGATAACCCAAATCTGCCAGCTAACCAAAACTTAGATGTCTTTAAGCAACCCTTCCCTAACCATCCCCCTAGCCAAAACAATGTACATACCATGGTTGATGACTCCCAAGAGCATAATATATGCATGATCAGCACGGTCTCTCCTTTTATGCCTAACCAACCTCTCCCACAGTCTGAGGAGGTTAGTCAACCTATTTGTCCATCACAGGTAGAAAATCCTTCTTCTCCCATATCTCCACCACAGGTAAAAGAGCCTTCTTCTCCCATTTTTTCGTCATAGGTAGAAGAGCCTTCTTCTTGTATTTGTCCATCACAGGTAGAAGAGCCTTCTTCTCCTATTAGTTCTCCATCGACCTCTCTTCTATTGGAGGATGTTTTGATGACACCAACACTGGTAGCCTCACCCTCATCCTTCTTATCATCAATGGGGGATCATACTTGCCCCACTCCTTGACCACACGCAGAAGCCATGACCATTCCTGTGCTCTATCCAATTGAAGAGCCACATCCTCCAATCCCTTCTCCGCCGAGAGAGGAACTTACCACCTCACCCACTTCAGCTGAAGAAGATTTGGTGAAGGTTGATTTGAACCTCACCCCTCACATTAGTAGTCCTCACACCAAACTACAGAAGGCCACTAAACCACGTCAGAGAACTCCTCCCCCACCATCATTGTTGCCCTCCATTTTGGGCCCACATCCTTCTACCTTAATAGGAGTGCTCCCTACTCTGACACCTAACAAAAATAAGTTGCCTCCATTACTCCCTTTACCTGACACAAACATATCTCCTCCAAAACATCCAACACCTCTCACCACAAAAGTGTCATCTACACGTGTGGCCACACCGCCAAACAAAAAGATGGTATGACAAACTCTTCTTACAACTCCTAAATAAGAGTTGTCAACTCCTACTGCAACAAAATGTGTAGACCCATTACTAGGTTATTATGCTTTGCTATTACATCAATTGTTACACTCTTCTAGCATCAATCTCCCACCTCTTAAACCATACCAACCTCTCAGACCAAAACTTACTTGGTTCGACGACACTAAAATCTGTGTGTATCATCGCACACCTGGACATGACACTCAACGATGATGTGCTCTTAAGGTTGTCATTCATCAACACTTCAAAAATGACACCCTTTTCACTAAGGACCCTCTTGACCACCCTTTCGACAAACCACCGACACCATCCCATACCTCTCAAACATCTTCACCTAAATCGAGATCCCATCATCAGACTATGGTCTCTCTACCACCTTCAACCCCATTATTTGAAATCAACACCATCAATGTGGCCAACAGGTCACAAACCATGAAGGATAAAGGGAAAGAGAAGGTTTCTCTCCCCTAAACATATCCATTCGTCAAGTCTCCTCAACCACCAAAACCCATGATTTCAATCTTGGGCACATCACATCCAACATCTTTGAAACCACTTCATGACCCCATGGTAAAACAACTTTACCAAACCCTTGTGAAGACATCTTTGTATGACATCATTCAAAACTTTCCACAACATCGTCTAACCTTGATCAAAGCCTTACAAATAGTGGAGGTCCAACCTGAAGACCCCCAACCACTGGCTACTTTTATCAAATCATTACCCATCATTGCCTCCATCACTGTCCCTAATTCTAAGATTCCAAACTCCAACCCAGAAGATCAAGATCTCACCCTCTTAAACTAGGCCTATCAGGAAAAAATATTTGCAAGATTCATCCTCGCATCACACTCCTTGACAAAGAGAAGCTTCAATTTCTTCTCTCCATTTTATCCAACCCACTGATTACCCATAATGGGTATCAAACATTCTCCCTGCCACAAAAAATAACTAGGGGAATTCAACTTTATACTGACTATCACGACCTCAACAAAGCATCGACCAAATATCAACCACCCAAGCATTGACCAAACATCAACCAACCAAGCATCGACCAAATATCAACCAACCAAGCATTGACCAAACATCAACCTACCAAGCATCGACCAAACATCAACCAACCAAGCATCGACCAACATGTGACCAATATGGAAAGAAGTAAACGAGGCAAGTTTTCTCCTAATTGGCTCAGACCTTATATCATAACACACAAGTATGGATCAGGGACTTATCATCTGCCTTCTCTTGAAGGTTGGCTAGAACCTGAGCCCCTTAATGCCTTGCATCTATGATCATTCTACTGTTAATCAAGTACTCATTCACTTGATATTTAACTTGAGCTCATCCCTTGAGCAACCCCCGTCATCGTCATTCCTATTCCTTTCAACCCTTTTTCCCTATAAACATTAGTCAACCATTTGGTAAAGCATGAATGCTTTTGTCCTAATAAAAGGGAAACCCCCAAACCTCTATAGTCAAGTCCATGACCAAAAGTCCAGTCAAAAACATAAAATTGGGATGCCTATACAAAGGTCATAAACTATAAATATAGACTCCTCCCTTGAAGGACAACTACATCATTGCTATAATTAATAGACTGATCCCTTGAAGGATAGTTATTCAAAGACATTCAACCATACAAAGCAGAATATAGACCACTCCCTCGAAGGATGGCTATGCCTAAATTTTGCTACATACACAGCACTCTCTTAGAAGCTTCCCGCATCGATCAGCTTCACAACATGACCACAAAACAAAACAACATCTGCACGTAGACTTCTCACATTGATCAGTCTACCCCAAAAAAAAATGACTGACAAAACTATAACGTCATGGACTTGTCTATAGTCGTTCTCAGGGTCACCTATAAAAGGGGCAAAGTTATCCTTGCTAAAAAGGGTTACGCTATCCTCACATCTCACATAATCAAACCTATTACCCCAACATACTCAAGGGACTTAGAGCTCACTTAACATCAAGTGATTTGAATACTTCTTTAACACAAACAATGGTCAATGATGTAATGCATGAATAGAGCTTTTGTTTGCAATAACCCTATCTATGCTATCATTATGGTCCTTATCAATGAAAGAGCAACGTGCCTTTCACTTCTTATGCACTTTGGTCACATACAACCAATTCAAATCCAACCAAATTATTTTCTAAACCCAACCAAATCAAACCAAATATTTTCAGACCACTAACATGACATAGCCCATTCACACTAGTTTCTATGGAAACCAATACACATGGAAACTATCGACCACACAAATTATGTCAAGCATAAACCATTACTTGTTGAAGCATAAGCATACTCATTTCATTTTTAGCATACATCCATCACTAATATGGAAAATTGCTACAGATGAAAGACCACATAGCCAATGTTACAGAATACACCATCACATAATATGGAAAAGGCTATAACATCATCATAACCTCATCATTTATAACCTGGCCAAACCAACCTATCAACCAGCCTGAACTACATTGGTCTGAGGCCCTTCAAATAGGGGCTATGTAGGCAGCACTCAGTTGACACAGAGTCTTCTAGGGTTAGCTCAGCCATTTTCCCATTCGTCTCCATATGACATTGGCCATTCGTTCATCCGTCTATCTAATGGACCAACCATATTACCTTTAACCATGACTTAACCTAGTCCAACCCACATCCATAACTGACCCTCTTCCTCCCTTTTAGGGAGAACTACATTGGCCTAAGGCCCTTCCAACAAGGGCTATGTAGGCAGCACTCAGTTGACATGGGGTCCTCTGAGGTTAGCTCGGCCATTCCTTCGTCTATCCATTCAATGGACCAACTATCTATACCAACCCAAAATCATGACCAACAACCTTGGAGATCATGACTATCTCCCCAAACCACGACCACTTTTGAGACAACTCTATCTTATTTGTTTTGATTGCATTTATGCTACCTCACGAATAGTTAGTAAAATTATACGCACATCACATTATGACCCTCACAAGTATTGTATCGTGCCCAAGTTGATCCCCACTACTTGTGACATTTTTGTGTTTTCTAAGAGCACTTCTTGAGCCTGAGATACGTGGAACACGACGACCATTGGAGCTATAGCTTTGATCGTTTAACCCAATCAGCTACGACTAAATGTTGGGGCCCATTTATTTTAATTTTGGCACTCCTTAACCTTGAATTGCGAGAATTTGACCTACCTATCATGTGAAGTGGTATACACGCAATCTCAACTTTTGTAGCATTCACACTCAAACTTCACCATATCCATCCACTATCTATCAAATCGGCACCCGATATCAGGTTACCTTCCCTCGATTCTCGCTTTGAGGGGGGAATACCTCATCCCACATCTGGGGCAATCTACACTTATTTTTGTCTTTCAGTTCATCAAAACAACCAACAAGACAAGAAAAAGATCTCATCCCATACCTGGGGCAACTTATTCCTGTTGTCTTACAGTTCGTCAGAACAACCAACAAGACAAAAAGGGGCAAATGTAGACACCAAAATTGTGTCTACTCCTTGGTCGACTCCCCCTTGGTCCCCTTGGTCCACTTCTAAACATTCCTAACCCACACACTTATTAATTTAAAATAATTACTTATTTTGAATTAATAACATCACCCTTGACACCTCACCCATGACACCTCACCTTGGATTCCTTGCCCTTGGATACCATTTTATCACCCTAAGACCTATTTCAACTCCCCCACTAATTCTCACACCTATTAAACCTACCATTTGGATTGTTTAACCATGAAAATTGAATTTGGTAGATGGAAGAATGGGCAAAAGGCTAAAAATAGCCTTTTTACCCATTCTCTAGCCACCGACATCGGTCGACAGTCAACCGACACTGGTGGTATCGCCGACGTCAATTTCTTAAAACTAAAATCTAAACCTGAATCACAGATCCAAATGCAAATTCTCTTGCACACAGAATCTGAATTCTCTTACTCCTCAACTCTTTGCAGGTATCAACAATCTATCATCACTCTCCAGGCTACAGGAATTCTACATCAGTCACTCCACACCTGATTGAAACGCTGCATGAAGTCTCCTACATTAGCCATAATGGAATGAGTCTTCTACACTTCTAGTTCTCCATTAAGAGCTAAGTATTCTTCTTTTATTTTAGTTCAGTATTTCAGAATGCTTTGGTAATCAGTCTCCATTTGCTACTTCTAAGTGTTGTAGACCAGACCTGACCTGACTTCTTCCTAGAAAGGCTAAAAAGCCTTCTTCATACTCCTACCCCTTTTGACAATCTATCCTCTCCCTCTGACCCTCTACAGACCTTATTAGTCTCCCTGCAACCCTGCACAGAGCTTTTTACCTCTCAGACCATTCTGTTGACCATAGACAATAACCTAAAATTCATCCAAAAGCCCATTACCCCTATCGATATTGGCAGCATAACCGACGTCGGCATATTGACCAATTGACGATGATAGACTAACTGACGTTGGCAACCTTGACCAACCGATGATGGCAGACTAACCAGTGTCGGTGACTGTGACAGACAGATTGTAAGAATCAGGTATGCATTATCTATTTCCCTTTCTTTAAGTCATTATTATTTTTTTATTCAATATTTTTTATCAACTAGTGGATTGTCATCCCTCAAGGAAGTCTTTGCACTTCCGGGACCAAGCATATTGCTTGGCAGTCCACCATATATCTATCTAACATTTTCTTTGTTTAAGACTTTCTTATATACAAGTGGCATGCTCCACAGCCAAAGAGGAGTCCCTACAACGTCTGGATACGGTGCGCAACTTCATCCAGGTATCATCTAACCCCTGACCATTTAACTTTAGTTTCTCATTTCTTCTAAATGTGAAAAGTGAAAACTTATATAAATAGCTGCTTCTTGTTGGCTATGAATTTTTCCTCAGCTCTATGTGCTAGGATAATAGAATCAAAAATATTAAGTGGATTAAACATGCATACCTCATGTTGAATGTGGTCCTTGAGTCCAACCAAAAATAGGTCATTCAAGTTTGCTTCAGAAATTGTCTCCACACGTAAGGATAGGTTCTGAAAATGATGAATATAATCCTTGATAGAGCTAGTTTATCACAATTTTTCTAGTTAGTTGATGTAATTCTCTATCACACTATTGTCAGTGTAATTATAGCTCCTCTGTAAAAACTAACTAGATGACATTGAGAGTCATCTTTTTCTTTTGAGCACACAACCATCGATACCAAATGAATTGATCAGGTTCAAGATATAAGGATGCCATGGTAACCTTCTATCCACTTGGAATCTGATGTAGGTCAAAAAAACTCTCCATTTGGTTGGGCCAATTGAGTGGATCTTTTCCATCAAATTTGCGCATATCCACCTTTGGTAATAGGTTCCTCTGTGGCCATGGAGTTGGATTTGAAGTAGACTGGTCAGGAGAACCACCCTGGTGGGTTTGTGAAATAGAGTTATCTTAATGATTTGACTGATTAATGTTCAAATCCATCATGATATCTCCCAAACTATCTTGTATGGATTTCATATTAGATTGTATGTCTTGCACCTCACTTTGAATGCCTTGCACACTATAGTCAAGCTGGGTCACTTTTTGATCTATGTTAGAAAAACCTGGTACAAAGGATCTAGTACATCCCCCTTCTGACTCCATCTCTTTCTTGTTAGTATTTTTACCTAGAGTTTCAGCATCCTTCCCTCAACCCCAAGTTTGTGGACCTGCCATAAAAGGGTTTTACGATGTCAACCCTTATTGGCACTTTTGACCCAACTTTGGCCAAGAGATTTTGTAATAATGTCGGCCTCAAATAAAAATATACAAATAACATACTATATCCAAATTTTTCTAAACTTTCCAAAAATGTAAATAACTTAGAAAAATTCTTTGAATTGCACACTATAGAGCAATTTTATGAGAAACCATAAAATAGCTATAACTTTTGTAAAACGGATCCAAATGAGCTGAAATTTTAAGGGAAGATTAATTTTATTATTTTTCACCTCTAGTAAAAATTTTGTAGAGAAATTAGCAAAAAAAGATTATATATTGCAAAATTTAAAAATTTAGTGTTTCACCCACAAGATTGCCCAAATCACAACTTTGATACCACTTGTAATGAAATTACTTCAATAATTAAGTATAACATCATAATTATATCCAAATATGACTGAAATATATCCAAATATATGATAATAGATAAGCCACTTCGAGGGGGCAACCTCCATAAGCTTCAATAAGAGCAGAATTCACAATATGATGATAAATGATTACCCACTACCTCCTATATATAGTCTATCTAGGCCATGGTTACTCCATAGGCTGACCTACTAATCAAAATAAATCATAGATAAATGTAATATAATGTCAAAGAGTGATAAGTAAGCCATAAGTCGGCTAATACTATCCTCATACATGTGATAGGTTAGGGGCGTAGCATTCCTCTTTTCTTTACACATTTTTTCAATTCCTCAGATGAACTAAGATGTAATCTCTTGCACTGCAAGCTTATTTGGGACATGCACTAGCATCCTACAAGGTTGGGACATGATCCCATCTATCCTTATAACTATGCAATCATGATAGTACCATATGTCCCTAGTTATTTTGACATACCTCTTGATGAGGGGGTAGACCCTAGGCATGGGAACACCTATAATATCTTCTACTAAAGTTAGATAAATGTATTCATAAATAAACTACATATGATTCCTATTCTTGAAGATGTGTATCTTGGAATAGTAGTGTGAGATGGTTGTCCTACCTTTTAGCAACTATTTCCTAATACTAGGGAAGGTAGTTGAAGCGAGAAGTGCATCAAGTAGGTATGACATCATGAATAAATGCTTCGAGGAGTTCCTCTTAATGGCATTGAATTTCTTGGCCAAGAAAATGTTTATTATATCCCCAATTGGAGGGGTAAGCTTCTCTTCAACCATGAAGTGTATATAGGGGGCCCAATTTTTGTTTACATAGGGGGCTGAAGAGGATCCAAAGGTTTGGTTCAATAGGTTCATTATTATCCTAATGCCCTCTCTAAATTGAACCACAAGTATTTTACCATCAATTTTTCTAAAGATATGGGGTCCTTGGAGCAGCCAGGGTCTTAGGACAGAGTCCAAGTCATGGTTACTGATCCATTCCTTGATTTTTGAAAGGTCCAAATGGGGAATAGGGAGTTTATAATACTTTTCAAAGGCAACAAGTTAAATATAGGCAATCCCTTTTAAATTTCCTTCCCTAATGATTCACTCATTTTCAATCCTACAATCAACAAAACTTGGGGCAAGGACATCAATATAATATAGTACCTATAGTTTAGTTATGGAATGATGAAGGACAGTCATCTAGACTGTAACTTGATTGGAGTACCTCCTATTGATGGTGGAGATCTTTTCTCCTCTTTAGAGATGGGCTATAACTCATTTATCATGAAGAAGAGTTATGACCAATTCCTAATGACTTGGATGTTTAATGCTGCCAGGTCCAATTTAGTGTCTTTAAATATTTGGCCTTCACTATTTGTAGACAAATACAACTCAATCTCTTCTTTCAACTGTTACCTACTTGCTGCCATGATTTCTATCTAAGTTGACTACTAACTTGATTTTTTATGACCTTTGTGAAATATCTTTCATGCTTAAGAACACAATTGAGTTCTTCTTGGATCAAATTGTAATGAAATGAATTTGATTAGATCACTTTTATGTAAGGTTTAGGGTTTTGAGATTTAATGGGAGATAATATCTAGGTCTCAACTCAATATGTGCCTTGGATTTGATTTGGACCTTTGCCTTTATACTTTTACATTTTTAAGCCCATAAGATCTTGTATTTATCCTTTTCTACTTGCATGTCACCTATGTGGCATTGGTCTAGACCCTCGTGGCATATTTCATAAATGCCTTTGAGCAATAGCCATCAATATTTAAAATACTTTCTTTTATTTCACACTGTCAGTTCAAAATCTTGGATTAGCATGAGTCATTAATTGTAATCTAGGTTTTTCTTATGATTATCTCTTTCTATTGCAATCCCCATGGTTGTGACACTTGACATTTTTACGTGCCTCCCCATGCTCTGTATCTTGTGTCAATCATCTGTTGAAAATTCATGTGTGCCTTCACATCATTAGATCATCTTTTAGCGATAAAGTACAAACCATAATATCATTTGTTAGTTTCCCTTCGAATGGGATTTCACCATGCATCAAGCCTATGGGGTCTCGAGGCTCCATTGAAAATTTTATAGGGCCTTCGTACCATTAGATCATCTTCTAATGATTAAGTGTGTGCCATTGATCTATAGAGATACCCTAACTTTAAATTAGTATCTTCGTGATTGAAAAATCATGCGAGTGTCAACTTTAAGCTCGTTAAATCTTCATGACTAAATGTAAGGGTGCCACTTAGTACTTCTACAGGGGTACAAGGGTCTTGGACTTAATTCACTCCATTGGATCAAAGTTCATGATGAAGTGAGGGTCGTAAGATCGTTATCTAAGAGCTTACTCATGATTGGTTATTTCTATCAAGTGGGCCAATTGATTTTAATCCTCAAATGTGAGGGTACCACTTGTCAATTATTCAATCCTTATATAGTCCTTTAAGTTTTCAACTACACCTTGCTCCATTTGATCAGGTCTTCATGATGAATCAAGAACTATTGGATGAAATCTAATGGTGTAGCTTTGTCAGGGCCTTTGCATTGTTGTATCATCCTCTGATGACAAAGTATGAACCACTGGATCCTTAAATATGCATGTTATTTGGATACTTTAAGGGATATCCTAGAAGATAACTTGAAATAAAATTCTAAATAATTTGCATGTTCAAGTTATCTCCTAAGAGATATCTCAAAATAAAATTCTAGTAATGTGCATGTTCAAGGTATCTCCTAGAACATACCTCTAAAGAAAATTCCAATTGTTTACGTCACAGTTCTTATCAAATAAAAAGGTTTTATGGTTATATCAAATCCCTTGCAAGGACCTTTTCAATCAAAATAAAAATTATTCCAAAGCCCTTAGATTATATCCTAGGAGATACCTTGAAAGAAAATTCCAATTGTGTAAATGTTCAAGGTATTTCCTAAGAGATATCTAGAAAGAAAATTCTAATAGTGTGCATCAAGGTTATTTCCAAATAAAAAGTTGTAATGGTTATATCAAATATATTTCAAGGACCTTTGTAATCAATATGGAAGGTATTCTAAGGCCCTTTGAGGTATCTCCTAAAAAATTCCAATCGTGTGCATGTTCAAGGTATCTCCTAGAAAATTCCAATTGTGTGCATGTTCAAGTTATCTCCTAGGAGATACCTCTAAAAAAATTCCAATTGTTTGCATCATAGTTATTGTCAAATAAAATGGTGTTATAGTTATATCAAATCCATTGCAAGGACCTTTGAATCAACATGAAAGGTATTCCAAGGCCCTTAGAGGTATCTCCTAGGAGATACCTTGAAATAAAATTCCAAACATGTGCATATTCAAGGTATTTCCTTAGAGATATTTAGAAAGAAAATTCTAATGGTGTGTATCAAGGTTATTTCCAAATAAAAATTTGTAATGGTTATATCAAATCCTTTGCAAGGACATTTTCAATCAACATGGAATGTATTCCAAAGCCCTTTGAGGTATCTCCTAGAAAATTCTAATCATGTGCATGTTCAAGGTATCTCCTAGAAAATTTCAATCATGTGCATGTTCAAGGTATCTCTTAGGAGATACCCCCAAAGAAAATTCCAATCATTTTCATCATGGTTCTTGTCAAAAAATAGATGTTATGATAATATCAAATCCCTTACAAGGACCTTTTCAACCAACATGAAAGGTATTCCAAGGCCCTTAGAGGTATCTCCTAGGAGATACCTTGAAATAAAATTCTAATTGTGTTCATGTTCAAGGTCTTTCCTAAGAGATATCTAGAAAGAAAATTTTAATAGTGTGCATCAAGGTTATTGCCAAATAAAAATTTGTAATGGTTATATCAAATCCTTTATAAATACCTTTACAATCAACATGGAATGTATTCCAAGGCCCTTTGAGGTATCTCCTATAAAATTCCAATTGTGTCCATGTTCAATGTATCTCCTAGAAAATTCCAATCATGTGCATGTTCAAGGTATCTCCTGAGAGATACCTCCAAAGAAAATTCCAATCATTTACATCACAGTTCTTGTCAAATAAAAAGGTGTTATGGCTATATAAAATCCCTTGTAATGACCTTTTCAATCACCATGAAAGGTATTTCAAGGCCCTTAGAGGTATCTTCTAGGAGATACCTTGAAAAAAAATTCCAATCGTGTGCATGTTCAAGGTGTTTCCTAAGAGATATCTAGAAATAAAATTCCAATAGTGTGCATCAAGGTTATAGCCAAATAGAAATTTGTAATGATTATATAAAATACTATTTAAGGACCTTTGAAATCAACATGGAAGGTATTATAAGGCCCTTTGAGTTATCTCCTATAAAATTCCAATCGTTTGCATCACGGCTCTTGTCAAATAAAAAGGTGTTATGGTTATATCAAATCCCTTGTAAGGGCATTTTAAAATAACATGAAAGGTATTCCAAGGCCCTTATATGTATCTCCTAGGAGATACCTTGAAATAAAATTCCAATCATGTGCATGTTCAAGGTATTTCCTAAGAGATATCTAGAAAGAAAATTCCAATAGTGTTCATCAAGGTTATTGCCAAATAAAAAGTTGCAATGGCTATATCAAATCCTTTACAAGGACCTATGAAATCAACATAAAAGGTATTCCAAGGACCTTTGAGGTATATTCTATAAAATTCCAATCATGTGCATGTTTAAGGTATCTCCTAGAAAATTCCAATCGTGTGCATGTTCAAGGTATCTCCTAGAAAAACTAAATGTGTGCATGTTCAATGTATCTCCTAGGAGATACCTCCAAATAAAATTCCAATCATTTTCATCACATTTCTTGTCAAATAAAAAGGTTTTATGGTTATATCAAATTCCTTGCAAGGACCTTTCCAATCAACATGAAAGGTATTCCAAGGCCCTTAGAGGTATCTCCTAGAAGATACCTTGAAATAAAATTCCAATCGTGTGCATGTTCAAGGTATTTCCTAAGAGATATCTACAAAGAAAATTCCAATAGTGTGCATCAAGGTTATTGCCAAATAAAAATTTGTAATGGTTATATCAAATCCTTTTCAAGGACCTTTATAATCAACATGGAAGGTATTCCAAGGCCCTTTGAGGTATGTCTTAGAAAATTTCAATCATGTGCATGTTCAAGGTATCTCCTAAAAAATTTCAATCGTGTGCATGTTCCCAAATCTTGAATTAGAAAGGATTTTATATTCTGTTTGCAGACCCTAGATGATTACCATAAAAAAGACTATGTCAGATATCTAATCTACCAAACATGTAAAATAAAACATTGTACTTCAAAAATAAGAAGGAAAGATAAACCATGACAAATTTCATTTATCAACTGAATCAAAACTGAATATAATATGTCTTGAAATTATATAATAGAACATTATGCAAAATAATTATGTAACAATGGAAACATCTTGAATGTTCTCAAATCTTGCCAATTATTTTACAATAAAAATCAATTAGGAACCAAAAAATCACACAGGGAGGACTCTCCAAGATATAGATTTAAACTCAAAAAAATTAATCAACCTCTGTAAAGGGAAAAACCCTCTTTACTTATACAATTTTATCGAAGCTTGGTATATTCTTAAAGATGCTCCAGTTGGAAAATTCTTTCATGGGCTTGGAGTCTGTTGTAACAAACATGATTCCTTAGATTTGTGCTCATGTTTCCATGATGATGGCAAACATGATACTCCACTATGGTAGAATATTTACAGTTATACATGTGGAGAATAATTCTACAAATGACAAAACAACCTTTGTCTCTTTATGCAAAAAATAAAAAAGGTCCCTTTCCTATACACATGATTGTTCAAACTAACTTTAAAATGGATGTGCCACTAATGGTCAAAGTACAATAATTTCCCAACTAGAAAAAAGAAGAAAAGAGACAGAGGAAGAAAGAATAAGGAGAAAGAAAAGGAAGGAAGAGTGGTGCTAGCTCAAAAGGAACCAAAATACCTGGTCACACTCTATAATCGATGTTGATAACTGAGTCCCTTTCCAACCTATTCTTGTATTTGGTATATTCATCAATCATATAGGCAAGGTCCTTTTGGCCTGGCTAGCTTGGTACTTGAATTTAATTATATATTCCTCAATCCAAGTGGTAACCTTCTAGAGCATCATCTCTTTCCACCCCACTAATATTTTGAGTTGGTCACAAGATTTCTCAAGTGATACCAACTGCCTTATTTTTTTGGCATCAAAAGTTCCTTGTGGTGCATCAATGAGGATTTTTAGGGAAACACTTATTGCCTCTTCCATTAAGTCACCTACACCACCAAATTTCACCATTTTTCTAAGGGTGGCATCTATTTCCTTCGTATTAGTCTTGAGATTTTTCCCTTCTACTTTCAAATAAAAGATTCCCTCTTTAAGCATCATAAAATGTTGCTTTACCACTAACTAGTATTCCATGGGCCTTTTGTGATCATCGGAGGGAATGATCTTCTCTACCACTAAATTCTCTATGCCCATGTTGCATATTTCATCCAACTTGGGTTGGATCTTTTCCCAATTCTTTATATCTACATCATAAATGAATATCTAGGCTTCACATTCTCCCTTTTTATCCACTATGCCATCTAAGCATTTTAGTGCTGAGTGGATTATCTCTTTAGCTCTGGTGCTTACATCCTTTTGCCATTCTTCTATGGTACATCCTCTAGCTTTCAAATCATCAACTCAACCAAGGTCCAATGATCCAATGGAGATAAGAGGAAGTTATGGAGCCTTAATGGCAATTGGAGATACTACTTGAGGCTCACTTAGTAACTTTTGTAAGTACTAGATCATAGCTTGGTTTTCCACCTTCAATTCTTCCATGGTGGCTTTATCTTTATCCATCCTTTGTGCCACCATGTTAGCTAGGACTTGTGAGATATGTTTCATCTCCTTTCATGATGGCTCCCCAAGATTATAACTATAGATGGAGTAAATTTCTAGAGGAGAATCTTTCTTTAATGCATTGAGTGGAGGGACAGTTACCTCAACATTCCTTTCTCCCTTGTTAGTGTAGGTGGTTCTGGAATGTGTTTTGGCCTTTTTGGGGGGCTTGGCCTTATGCTTATAAATAATCTTCATTACATCAATGTCCCCTACCTTTCCCATAATATCTTCCTTCTCTTTTACTTGGTCTATAACCTAGAGAAGAGGCCTAGTTTGAAATCCCATCGAAGTTGTAGACACTATGGATAGCCTTGAGACAATAAGGGGTGGTGGTAATGATGAGATAGCTATAAGGAGCACCATAGTCTTGGGTTGTGGGCTCAATATAAATTTTTCAATGTCTTCATCACTCTCTTGTTCTTTTCCATCCCTCTCAGTTTCATGCTTCTTCTCCAAAGCTGGCTCTATCTATTCCAAAACTTTAAAATCTAACATAGGCTATTGGGACTCGATGAGCAATTTATCGATGAAGCTCACCTATTCCATGGGCTAGCTAGAAGGCCCTACAACCACTTCACCTTCCTTATTCATCTAAGTCCTCAGGTTAGAAGAGGCTATGGTAACTTCTTTATTTCACTTAAGTAAATTTTCACCAATCATGGCCTCAAGACCTTTATTATGGGTCAAATCATGAATCTTGATGAGAAGAAGGAAACCCTGGGGTACTTCAATGGGTGTAACACTCCTTGAGATACCTTCTTCAGTGTCTTTATTTGGTAGATCCAACTCCTTATTTTATTTTGAATGGGTAAGGTTAACATTTTGTAGGTTTACTCCCCAACCTTCCTCTATATTTACCCTCTCCTCTAGTGTTGAGCTTGACACTTTTGGAAAAGAAGGAACATATAGCACCATTCTGACATCTACCTATTCTTCTTTTTGTTTCTCCACTTCTACATTACTAGTGGAGACTTTGTCATCATGCTCTGGCCCACCCCCATTTTTCCATTAATTTTCTAAATGCCCTCAGCTTCATGAGCCTCGTTTTGAATAGATGACTAAGAAATAACATTTTGAACAAATACCTCTATATCTGGGGAAGTTGCCTCTTTTTCAAGAGGGACTTGAGCCTGGGTAGTAGCCTCAGCTCCAACCTATACAACATCATCAAAATATAAAGGACTATCTGAGGTTAAGGCACCTTCCTCATCACCTTTACTTTCTACCATCAAAGGTCCTTCTTATGTAATCAAACCCATTGTCAAGACATTTAGTGGGTTTGGGGCCTCTCCATGTGAGTCCTTTACCCAATCATCATTTGAGGAGGAGTGAAGGTACATTATTTCTTCATCACTTTATCAATAGATCTACCTACATGTTAATCCTCCTCCTCACTCATATCCCTTATTATTTGGGTACGTGTGGCTTGTTCCTCTCTTCTCTTCATAGGGATTTCTTTAGCTAGTGGTTTTCTTAATACAACCTCCTTCTTCTTTATTGGTGACCTACTTGGAGATTATAGAGCCTTCTTGAGTCTCTTCTATTTTGGTTGCTCCTCCTATTCCTCACCTTCTCTCTTTCTTGAATATATAATTGGGGGAGGATCAAATGCTATTTGTTGTGTAGGTGGAGCATGTGGGACTGTGGTCAGGCTAGCCATAGGAATGGCCACTCAAATGGTTGGTGTTTTTGGGTTTCCCTTTCTTAAAATGGATATGGGGGTGGTAGTAGCCAGCATGACCTACCCCATAAGAATCTTATCCCAATTTTCCACCAAACTTGTTAATTTTGAAAAGGCTAACCTAGCCTTGGATTGTGTCATTATTATCTTCTCCACGTCCACCATCTTGGTGAACTCAGTATTCCTAAGCTTACATTTGCCCTTACCTATTTTGGTTGATGGTGGAGGTATAGGTTCACCACTATATGCCAGGAGGAAAGCCTCTATCTATTTAACCTCCCTCAGCTCTTGAAGGGTAGGAATATCATATGAACCAAGGTTGACCCCATGCTCTTTAATCCATCTAAAGGTTCTCTTCATGATTTGTACTGATCTCCCATGGATGGAATCATCCTCCTAAACACTAAAATCTATCTAAGAAATGGGTTGGGATTCAATGTTATTTGTGTTCTACAATGAAAACAATGTTAATTTATCATCTTCCATATCTTTGGGGATGGGAGCAATGTCATATGCTATAACTTCCTACACTGTCAACCTCATGAATTCCCATTTTTGGAAATCTTACTTAGTGGTGCAATTGGACTAGAGGTCCTCATAATGTGATTGATGTAATACCACATTAGTATCTATATTTACCAACCACCTGATTTTGTAATTAGGTTTAGGTGGCATCTTATCAAGTGCATATAGGCTCATCTCCTACTCTAACCCCTTTGCCTTGACAACTAAAGGAAATGAATAAAACCCTATTACCACAAGAAATTTGAAAGGATTATTGATCTTCTTAGTTATGATCATTTCATGTGGTGGCAACATTTGTCAGCTCAGTTCCACCACCACCAACTTATCATCTAGATACCTTGGCAACTTGTTTAGAGACCTCAAGTACCCACTGACCCTAATGTATGTGAATATTCTAAATTATATATATGTGGTGCCATACTTTTCAATTACTTATTTAGCTATCACAGACATCCTATTGAGGCTCCTTAAGGGATAGAAGACACTCATCATGGGGTTGAATAAGAAATTATGAACTTTGAAAAAAATGTTCTTCGACCCATCTAGGGTAACTTTTGGGTATACTTTATATATTGTCATTCTTGAATGGTTCCTAGTGATCCCTTAGAAAGTCTTATTGTGCACTAGGTTGAACATCAATTAAGAAGACATGTAGAAATTACTTGTGACTTCTTCTTTAGAAATAATTATAGCTTAAAGCTACATCATTTGTATATGCAAATTGTCACTGAGTATGGTCACCTAGTCTAGCTTCTTCTTCCCTTCCAACACGCACATCATAATCAAGAACATCCGTGGTTCAAACTTTTCTATGGTAGGCATCCTATAGATCCTGGCTACCATGGCAATAATACACTGGGGCAATTCATTAAAATCTACCAATTTAAAATTCTTGGATATTATGGAGACCTTATATCTCTTCTTGGCTAGCCAATAAGAATTGATGACATCCTAAATTGACATATCATCCTTTTCATCATACACCTAACATTCCTCTAAGTAGAGTGTAATGTTTTATAGCTAGGGGGAATTTTGAGCATGATACTGAGAAATGAATGGGTGAAGGAGCACACAACTAAATGAATACCATAAATAATAATCCTAGCATCAGGTTGGTATGCTCGATCACATGTAATAACAAGTTTGAGGTATAGAGCAACCAAGGGGAATGCTAACATAGGCACGATATAGCTCATGTCAACATTGGCAACTACTTGAAGAGGGCAAGGCTACTGTAAAATAGTCAATAGGCACCCAAAATCTAACCCCATAATATATGTATCCCTAATAAAATCTAAAATTGAAATAACATTGCCCTTTATTAGGGTTGAAGATGCCACCATCTTTCTCTATCCCTCTAGAGTAATAGCTTAATACCAGATGAACTTTTTTACTCAAACAACCCTCAATCTATCTCTTAACTCCTCTTAAATAACACAACACAAGGAGCAAATGGTAAATTTATTATTTATTCTAGAGGGATAAACACACTAGAATTTGAAGGTCTATGAATAATTCCCTACAAACACACTCTCACATCATACTCAGCTAGGGCACACAAATAAATTAAAAGTACAAACACAAGATCTGAATGCAAAGGGTAACTTTAGATTGAATACAAGTACCTAAGTTATAATCCCTTGCATTTAAATACTAGGGTTACCATTAATGCTCGAAATCCCAATAACTAGTCACCATCTACTCTCATTAATTATTTGTGCCTTATTCAAGAAAGAGAGCGAAAACATAAATGTTTCCCTTTTATGCTAGGTGATATTTCCTATAACATGTGGAGTGACATGAGTGGAACATACATCATGATAATTTTTTGGTCCCTCAAGTGATTTTGAACTTTCTCACTTGTTACCTTCTACTAGTGTAGTGGCGCAATAAGCCTTGGGCCCCTTCTAAGACTAAGAATGCCATGTGTCATAATCTTAATTTACAATTCTAGGCATTTGGGCCTTGTGAGGACCTTTTTTATTATGCCCACCAAGAGGTAAGAAGGGTGATTTTTATAAATGGGCCTAAACTAAGAAAATCCTGATGAGCTACCACATGGGATCACCTTTCTTATAAGTTTATATATTTGGGCCTCAAGGACTTTAAGCACCTCACCCACCAAAAGGTAAGTGGGGCATTTTTCATGAAAGGCCCAAAATTCTTAAAGTCTTAAGAATCTACCACATGTCAAACTTAGACATGAGTTCAGACTCTCGACCACTTTTACCTTTTGCACTGGCTCTCTTTATTCAGGGAAGGGTGCAAGATCCTTCTAACCCCTAACAACATTCATATAATTCCCTTGAGATAAACATATGTCCTTTATTTGATTCATTGAGCTATTTCTCACCTTAATCATCAAAATACGTCGAGCGTAAACTATTAATTTCCTCTAGGGCCCTAGAAACCTCCCTTTCGAATATAAAACAACAAATCCAAGCATAGATAAAGGCTTGGTTGTACCCTTATCTTCTTGTTACAAATTATCCTTTCATGGGATCTTTAACGAACATTTTGTGATTCCCTTGAAGCTATCACGAATATCTTCTATCTTTAGGATCCTTAAGAACTTCGTAAGGAGTGGAAGAAAACATCCCACTTGGCAAAAACAAGACAAAAGAAATGATTAATTACAAATATGTATTTCAATCCTCTAAAGGACTAGGGAAAGTACCTAAAATATTGACACTCATTTAGTTTGGCCATAATAATTATGTTAACAGGGGCCCAATTGCTCTAGTGCAATTTTGGGAACTAGTAAATTCCAATAGTGTGCATCAAGATTCTTGCCAAATAAAAATTTGTCATGATTCTATCAAATCCTTTGCAAGTAACTTTTCAATAAACATGGAAGTTATTTTAATTCCTTTCAAGGTATCTCTTAATAGAGATACCTTGAAATAAAATTCAATTGTGTGTATGTTCAAGTTATCTCCCAAGAGATACCTCAAAAGAAAATTTCAATCATGTGCATCAGGGTTCTTGCCAAATAAAAAGGTGTCATGGTTATATCAAATCCCTTTCAAGGACATTTTTAATTAACAAGGCCCTTTTATCTTGAAAGAATTCTAATCATGTGCATTTTTAAGGTATCTATTAGGATACCCATTTAAAGTACTACAAACACATGTTTGAAAGTCTCTCCTATGAGATACCTAATACCTTAAAAACATGCATTATGGTACACTTGAAGGTACGAAAAAGTCATTCAAGGTATCTCCTCAAAGATACCTTGAAATAAAATTCCAATTGTGTTCATGTTGAAGGAATATTAATAGATTATTGTGGAAATTATAGGTATAACCTTCACAACAGGAAGTAGAAAATAATAGCATGAGAGAATTTACACAATCTTCAATTTTATACACCATAACAAATATAAAGATAAACTAACATGGCATTAATAATTTTGGATCATAAACAACATAATATAAGATAGAAGAAGCTAAAAAAAATAAAGTAAACACTGCGGACCATGAAAAATATAACATCAAAACAATATATAGTTTTTTACATAGTTTTGTCTCTTCACATTGCATCTTTCTGACATACAAAAAGAAAAGATACATGGAATTATTATATCTATCACTTACCTAAAAAGTTTGAAGACATCCAAAAGATATCCTACACACATGTCCTTGCTCCACATCCAACACTTTCATGGACTTAAACTATTATTTTATCTCAAGACAAAATCTGAATTCTGATCTTGGCTAAAGCTAGAAAAGATTAGACTTTCACAAAAGTGGTAGTAATCAACCTAGGTTTTTAGGTTTTCTAGTTTTTTAGTTCTTAAACTGTAAAACTTAAACTGCACATTAACCTACTATGTAGGTTATGGCTACCCAGATTTTGCCATTATATACAACTTTCTCTTCTATAAAATTACTTGGAGATCCTACAATGGAATGAACTTAGGTTCTTATATGATATGCACAATAGCTAGCTCAACCTAAGAGATTTCATACTTGAGCATTTTCCAATTATCAATTACTTACTATATCAGGGTAATCAAAACATGTAGTGGAATCTTAATGACCATAAAATTGTGCACATCTACTTCTTTTGTGATGATAAGGAAGTCTCTGGCAGTGACACCTTTAGTTGGATATCTGACACAATATCATCCAGATTCTCTATAGTCCTTTGGGATTGAATTACTATAAATGTGTGGTGTATTATCTCATTCTACCAGACCTATAGCTTATTCATCATGATATCCCTAGCTTCTAAAAATTATTGAAATGCACCATTAAGTGTTTCCCCAGTATCCATTTGATCATTCAGTACAACTTTAGCTTTATCCACCATTGCAAACTCTATTTTAATATAATCCAAGAATTTGTCAAGATGTTGCCTCCAATCAAACATTCCTTACACAATTTGCTTAGCCTAATGCCTAATTGTATCCAAGACCTGTACATATTCCTATAGAAGTTCATAAAGGCTTTTCATCTCAGTGTGGATAGCCTGTCCTTGGCTGCATAGTTTATATGCACTCACCCAATCCTTTGTTAGCTAAGTCAATAACATAGTGAATTGTTTGTCCTCAGACATTACTTGATCACCAAGGACTTGCACAACTAGAGTAGGACAAGATACATTGATGAGTTTCCTAGCCTTAACAATTTGATTTTATGATTTCACTTTCTCCTTGTGTAACTAAAAGACCATCTAATACAAGTCTAAATCCTTTAGTATAATGGATTTTTAGAATGCATCTGCTCTTTCAATTTCCTTAGACAATGGCCACTGTAAAACATTCAAAGATGTCTCCATCAAATTTGAAGTAAGCATGGTGGATCTCATTTGAATAGTGGTATCTAGGGATGCCTCCATTACATATACATCATATATTTCCATATTAGATTGTGAGTGATCTAAAGATTCAGATTAAATAATTGTGACACCTCTGCACATGCAAAACTTTCTTGACTCGATCAGAGCGACAAGTGTATCCTTATGTCTCATCATGCCCCTATACTTAACCTAATGGGTACTACTTGGTATGTCTATGTCTCTAAAGATACCAATTATTCAAGTATGATGGTTGAATAACTTGCCTGATGAAGGCTACATTTTTTTTTACATTAGTGGCTATACCAAGATCCCTTCCTCTAGCAGATCTACAAATTGTATAGATGATGAACTAGATTTTGGACCTTTTTCAAAAAAAAATACTACAAATTAGTGCTGAGATTCTTATTGACCTACAATATCCATAATAATAATGGGAGGGGGTTGTGTAATGTTGACCAAATGGTCACTTCTTACCTTATTCTACACTTGGAAAGTGCACGTTGCTTTTCTAAAAACTCCTCATCCTCCTCATCATAGAGATTTTAACCAATGTCTTTGATCATGCATTGAAGAACTTCTTATTCATCAACCCAAAACATTCCCAAATCATACTCCCATGTGTGTTGTCCAACCAAGACTTAATTTTCTTTGATCTCCAAGGAGTTGTAGACTGCTAGGGTGAGGCCTATGGTTGCATAGCTAGTTGCGATTATTCTTACTCTTGTCAGCATTATTGTGTGACTAGGGATCTCTGCCTCCATACTTCATCTTTTGTTTTGACCATTTTGATGAAAAATGGCATTGGGTTGTATTTAGTGTGGCTAACTCATGCACCTTGATTTGAATACCATTATACAACTTGGTTATCGATGCATGCTTCCCCAAATATTGCATGACATCTTATGGAATTTGAGGGTGCAACCTAATCAAAACTAGAGCCTCAAGCCACCATGTGTTAAACTACCCTGGTTTATCATAATATTGCCCTATCTTATTCCAAGTGATGCCTGTAAGGGCAGTAATAGAGACAAAGTCTGCAGTAACATTAACTTGGCCTAGCGAGGACTTCCATTGGGTGAAGCATAATAACAAAACTAGAAACTGATATTGGAGATTTTAAGATTTCCATAAAATTACCTTCTCAATATTAGTGGTAATCTTGGATATGATAAACTCATACAATTAAAGTTCTCATTTTATTATATCATGCGATACACAATGTCAATTACTCAATTTTTTATCTACTTGGCTTACTTCATTATCTACCAAAAACTCTTTGTAATACACTCTACCAGAATGCACATTACAACATCCTTAATGGACTCAATTACTCTACCTGCCCTAGTGAGAAACTTATCTTGAACATATGGATGAATTGGTGATGTGATGGACTTTTATCGTAATAACAATTTTCCATGATTTAGGAGGCCTATGGCTCTTACCATGGTCTACGCATTGATCCAAATGGTGATATATATAGACAAATGAATAACCCCTTCATTATATCTACTTAATAAGGTATGCATGGCATCATCTAATTGTTTGAATGTAAGTAACTTCATTATCCTCTTTGCATCAGAACCTTGAAGTGGATGTTGAAGTGCAAGATCTCCTACTTGTGCACTTACTTGTGTTGATAGGGAGAAGAGAGTAACTTCAGTCATTTCTAAAAAGTCAAAGGGATCTAGGTCATTAAATTTGGTTTTTTGAATACCTAGCCCATTCCCCATTTTTACCTTCTTCACATCTATGAGTGGCATCAATATCTTACTCCTATCCATGACTAAACCTATAATCTTCACTATTTGATTTCTTTGTTCTACCAAAATTTGGGTATCTAATTTTTTGCATGAGAGTATATCAAGAGCATATAGTAGAATATTATTCTTCACCAAAGTCTGTAATGCTTTTGCATTGTTCCTCCACTTTATTTTATGGATTTTGGCATCCAATTACTCTTGCCAACCTCTTTAAATGCACTGACTACCTGTGCATGAGCGTTCTTCCTCATCTTTAATATTTTGGCTTTGATGGTGACCTTTTATGTCTCAAAAATATTAAAATTACCCCATATCCTATCACATCCCAAATCGATCTACCTTGAATAAGATGTAAAATTTCCAAATTCCATGTCATTAATGGTCTTGCATGACCGTTATCAATACATCTATCATACCTATCTTGTCACCATCACTTTCTCGAACTTAATTTGAGATCGATGAACTTTTTTATCATATTGATCCTTAATCTCCTTTATTTAGAAAACTACAAATAATGACACTTTAAATTTTAGACTAACTTATTAAATGCATTAAATAAGTTTTATTATGCATACCCATAAGAGCCTCTTAGACTCTACAAGCATGCAACAATAGATGCAGCTACAAATGGAACAAGAGTCCTCAGCCAAGGACTAAAAAATTTAGCAGTTAAATAATGACCTTGCCTCCCACTCCCAAATTGTATGTATCCTATTTGGGAGAGAATAAAGAATGTGGCCACAAACTTGAAGCCAGTGTTTGGGTTCATCATGGACTCACAGCGATTGAGTACACAAGTGAGCGTTGCAGCAAACTTGAAGTCTAGGTCCCTTACACTAATGACATGTGTCATCATGACTCTCCTCAGGAAAGAAGGGAGTTATTTAAAGAAGGCATGCCATTTCTCTAACGAAGTGGGCCCCAATTTTAACAAGAATTTTAGAGGTAGTTTAGAAGGATACACGTGTTACCACAATGCTTCTTACATATCCCTAAGATTGTGTACATGAAGTTCCATCTATTAGTATCTAGGTAAATGAGATGGAGACACTTAGCATAATCACAAAGAGTCACTTGCCCATTGAACTTGAAATATTTTTTGGTGTTGAATTGTCATGGGTTCATAGGTACATGCCACATACCCTTAAGCTTAATGTCATTGGTACCCTTGAAGGTATTACCCATTACTACCTTCAAACCTTGAAGGGTTATCATACACATGTATGAATGATATCTCCTAGGAGATACCATTAAAACTTTAAAGGCCCTTCAAGGTATCACCTAATACTACCTTCAAACCTTAAAGGGTACCCATACACTTGTTTGAAAGGTATATCCTAAGAGATGCCTTCAAACTTTTGGTTCCACAATAGAGGTAAAAATCAAATACAAGATCCCAAAATATAAGAAGGTAATCATTTTCCATAATTTTTCTCAAAACCCCCATTGCTAATTATCATTTTGTATTGTAATAAAATACATGGTTAAATATTGACTTAATTAGTTATTTTTCTCTACATGGATATTCCACTCTGATGCATGTTCAAAATGTATATCTTAGGAGATACCTATAAAGGAGGATGAAGAAAGAATTAAAGTATGTAGTATATGATATTAAAATCTATTATTTTATTGGATTGACATAAATCATGTCATTAAAAAAAATGTTATGTTTTAACATATCTTCATGCTTATGTTCTAGTATAAATATAACTTTATCTCCTACATACATGTATAAATTGGATTGATTTTATAAATAACCTAATTAACAACTCTTCTCATATCTTTTGCAAATGTCCAAATGAAAAATCATACATCAATGAATTTCTAATGTGGAGACTATGTTTCTCTCATAAACAATAATAAGGTCATTCGTGAAGGAAGAATACACAAAGTGGCAGGTCCAGATGCTAAATCTCTAGAACCCATAAATCTCACTTCCATATGCCATAATGAGGAAATACCTATTGGATGTGTAAGTGTTAATGTGACTAAAGATTTTGATATGACTCTACCACTTCCATTTCCTATAGCTTTTTTGGATAATTTAGGGGAGTAGTTGATAGTTTTACTATATGGAGCACAAGAATGATGCAACATGACACAAACAAGTTTTGTATAGATAATGACATGGAACAAAGTCAAAATAATTTGTGTCTAGTTCTACATATACAACCATTTCAACAATAAAACCCTTGCTTGGCTTTATTTGTTCAATATATCGATGATCCTACCACATTTCAAATCCCAAGGAAAACTTTTATTGAGAAAAGGGTACATTTGTTGCATAAATGTACAGGTCTTGCAAATGATGAAAAAAATGCTTTTGGTTATGTTGAATTTGCACAACCATGGGAGATTTTTGGTTGCATTTTTATCTCAATATTAGAAAATGAATTGGAAATTTACATAAGGCATGTTATACAACATTGTGAGACTTACAGTATATAGGCAATTGAAACATCTGTCATTAGATGGCCTTCCAACAAAATAGTGGACACTGAGACTTGTATAGCAATCAATTTACCATACAAGACACCAAAGGACAAAGAAATTGGAAACATCTGGGATGTAGTGGATAATGAAGTCACTCCTTGCCTGAAATTCCTAGTACAAAGTTATCCAAAAAAAATTAGCTCATTCCTACAAATACTCGGGCTGAAAAAAAAGTCAGCCAAATAATTTACTCAACCAAGTGGAGTTTGATGACAGCATAGATAGTGAGATTACAACAATGTATATGGATAAATGTTGCACCAAAAAATGTTTTCAGTCAAGATTGTCATTTGAGATTCTAAAATCTAAAAAGATGAATTTGCTTGATTCCACCACAACAGATAGGAGGCAACATGTCTTGGATGCCCTTTCTACTAATTTGTTTAAGGAAAATGAAAATAAAACTAGCATTGATTTTCAGGGTATAGAGATTTGTTTAGAAGCTTGGCCTAAAATATATGGATTGAAGAGAAGTAACTTTTTTGGCATTCAAAATTGTCACAAAAAGGGGGAATGAAATGCATTTCATGCAGGGAGATTTTGGCGAAAGCCACAAAAGAAGATAATGATAGCTAAAGATTTGTTGGACCAATTGGTGGCTGATTTTGTATATGTTTCTCCATGACTAACATGCCAGGTAGATATAGACAACTCATGAGAAAATGTTCAACATATTCTAGCATCTTTTACTCAAGAATTTATGAGGTGCCACATCAATGCACAACTAGTAGATATGGAATATGAACCAATATCCTAGCCAAAATTCAATAACATGTGGAAAACTAATATTCATGATGTGACTATTGCCACGTCTGATGACTTCACTAGGTGAAAAACATGCATCTTGTTGACTCAATAGAAACACTTTGGGTCCCTTTCTAGAGATTAGGAAGATTGTATCGATCAAGAATTCATGCACTCAAATCAAATAATTTTTGCAAGACAAATGTATTACACACATAAATGAATGTCAGAGAAATACCCTGAAGAATGCCTTAGTGTCATTCATGATAAGGTGGAATGTCAAAAACCATTTGTGCCAAGGATAGTGACAAAAAGCAAAGCAGTTACTGATAGAATATTAGAGTTGTCAATGGTAGGGATTATAATACATGGTCATGGTGCAGGTGAATAAGGGCATTTTTTTACCATACATTCTTTGAGGGTCTAACTTTACTATCACCTCATTGAACAAGTACTCTAGGGATATGGAAATAGTAGTGCTAGATACTTATGGATCTTTACTATATAAACTTGGATCTTCAAAATATCCATTGTATGATGCACTTTTGTCTAACAATTGATACCTTAAATGCAAGAAATACATAGAAGAAACACAATCAATTGGTGCCTTCAAGAAACTTCCTTCTAGGCTATACCTTCAACTAGACAACTATTGTGGGGATAATAAGAACAGGTACTTCCATCCATAATTATAATATTTAAAAAATATCGAACCTTATATAGAACTAATGTTACATTTAAAAATTCACAAAATCATGTCTTTTTGTATAGGTATGTGTTACAATATTTATCTCTCCTTGTCTACAAAGGTGTTTTCCTCGATGTCGAGGTCAAATTTTTGCCTGTAGGACATACCCATGAGGAAATCGATGGCACATTTGGAAACCTATCTGAATGTATAAAGAGGAAAGATGTATGGAGTGTGGTAGAGATGATGGACACTTATAGGATGTGTGAAAATATAAGAAACTTCATGCCATATTTGATTGAAGAGGTAGAAAATTTCAAAGAGTATGTTAATAGTTACCAGCCGAAGGGAAGAAATGAAATAGTAGGCTTGACAAAAGGTTAATACTTTCTTGTATGCATGGAGCAAGGTCAACCCATTATGCATTGCAAAAAATCTATAAGAGATAGAAATTGGTCCCCCCTGATTACATTATGGGAGAACAAAAGAAAATGGTGGGCCAAATGTTTCAGAAGGTAATCCAACAAAAATATATTTCAAAGACTTGAAAAATGGAGAAATGTCTCAAGATTCCATTGTTGCTAAAGACTCAAATAGAAGTAGAAAAAAGAGTGAAAAAAATTAAATATAACTTGAATAAGTATATACAACATTTCAAGTAATTTGGTTTGACCAAAAATAGTAAGTGGAAGGATCTAGCATATTACTTCCAAAACAGCCATGACATAATGAAAAAAGACATGTTCCCTTTTAAATTTGAGTGCATAGGAGAGTTTTGGCCTAGAACTCATCATGACATACCCTTGCATACAGATCTGCATAAAATGGTTCATAATAGCACCGTTGATTTTGGAGTGGCATCTATAGATACATATGTTGGTCTAAGAAGCAAAAGAATAAGAATTGCATTTGATCCAACTCAAATGTGCAAATTGGAGATATGTTATTTGTCTAACCTGATGATTCTATAGGAGTGGACTACATAGTATGGGTTGCTAGAGCTAAAATCAATTTTGAGATACTACAAACAAATGGGGATATAGAACAAAGGGTCAATGTAGTTTGGTTCATCCCAATTCATGCAGGGAAAAAAGATGTAGAAGAAGCGAAAATTTATTCAAGTTGCTTGGACAAGAAATAGAAGCCAAACTCAACTGACACATCTTTACCATCCATACTCATAGATAGTATCCTCTACGCTTGGAAACCAAATAAAAATTAGAAAGGTCATACACTTGTTTTCACTAATTTTTTGAAAGGCATTGTAACAAACTATTTGAATGCATCATCCCACTAGACACTAACAAAAATAGTGATAGAAGGGTTGGGAAATTTGAAATGGTGTTTCCTTAATTTTGGAATGATAAATATGAATGTTTTTTTTCAAAATTTAGTCCTTTTTTTGAGAATGTATAATGTTTTATTATTGTATTTATTTATATTTATTTCTAGTGGCACTTCGTAGTTTAAGTCTTAGAAAATACACCTCGACATTTGAGTTTTATATTTTCTAATACAATAATTCAATATTTCGATAATTGTGCATCTATTTAATAGCAGTTGACTGTTGGAATGGCCACTTCTCATTTTTGCATCCTTCAAAATGGTCTTTAGCAAAAGGTCTTCATAATTTGCACATATGAGAATTTAGTGCACTACAAATTTTGTGTTTTTCAAAATACAATTTGGCATTCTCGTGTATGCGAAAAGGTCTTTAGGGTTTATGCCTCAGAATGTCCCACTTGCGCATCAAGATTTGTTCTTAAGCTTTTATGTATCAATAAATATTATTCGGTTTTTCATGTGGCACACCACGTGGCACAATCTTGGTAATTTAGTTGTATGAAAGGATGACCAGTCCAAAATAATGTGAGCACCTAAGATTGCAACATGCATCACAATCTCGGCAACTCAACACAAATACAAGATAAAATTTGACGATCGTGAGGATGTCACTTGAATCAAATTAAACATATAGCTCACAATCTAATAAACTAATGACACATGGCATTCTAATCATCCCAATTTTTTTAAATCACATATGGGCCAAGTGCATGATTGATGTATGAATTATTTTTCCTTAAGAAATATAGTGCCAAGTCTTATAATATATGTAAATGCATGGTATGTGAACCAATTTGAATGGTCGCATAATTTGGACTTATTGCAAATATATAATATAGATGTGATTTATTTATTATAAGTCCAAATAATTCTTGATGAAGTCTAATTTATTTATGATAGTTTTAAACTACTAATAAATAAAGTATTTATGATCATTTTAAATAATTTGGACTTATCACAAATACATTAGACAAATATGAGTTATTTGAAATTAGTCCAACTTAATCTCGATACAATCTAATTTAATCTAGATACAGTCCAATTTAATTATGATAGTTTTTAGAAATTTGGATTGTTGATAAGTCCAAATTATACGAAATAGTCCTTATTGAGGTATGTCAGAGGAACTATGGATTTTTCTCTAGAATACAAGAAGAATGATAACTTCTTCTTGACAGGGTACTTGGATTCAGATCATATAGGGAACATTGATGATAAGAAATCCACTTTAGGATTTGTATTCTTTTGGGGGTCTGGACCGATGTCATGGGGAGTAAGAAGCAAAATTGTGTTTCAAGATCCTCCACAGAATTAGAATATCACACTATAGGAGGAGCTATATGTGAAGCGATTTGGCTCAGATGTATACTTGAAAGATTTGGATTATCATAGGATCAACCAATAATTCTTCATGTAAACAATGAAGAAGTAGTGAAGCTTGTTCGCAATCCAGTATTTCAAAAACACACTAAAAACATTGAGGTGCAAGTTCTTTTCATCTGTGAAAATGTTTAGAATAACAACATACATCTCCAGTATTGCCCGACAGATCAACAACATGTAGATATTTTTACCAAAACACTTGCATGAGAAAAAATTGAGGTATTTAGAGAATTTATCACCTATTCACTTGAGACAATACTGAATTAAGAGGGTATTGTTAGGGTGATTAATTCATCCTCATAAATAAACAAGTAATATGTAAGTATTCATAATTGTTTATAATTAGTAATTAGTACAGTTATTTACCGTAGATAGGTTGTTAGGTTATTTAGGTTAGTAAATCTCAAAAAAAATTCAATCCTAGTATTTTGTTACTCCTATGTAATATTTGGGGAGATGTTCAGTTTACATTGCTTTTATCTCTTCTATTTGTATAGGAGTTGTTATGAGCTCATATCCCTGTATAAATATGAAGCTCAACAATGTATTTCATGGTTGGAATACATATAATTTTATTGTTCCTCCATATTTGGGAATGGCATAGAAATGGGGAAAGGTATGGGGAATGAGATTTTTGAACGAGATGTGAACAATAAATGGCTTGGGTAACATTATTTTGAAATGTAATTTTGTCAAGGAATGGTGCGGGGAATGTTGTGGTGAATGTAATTTTGAAATGAACACATGAACATGGAATGGTGTGAGGAATAGGGTTAGTGCATTTGGACATATAGAGAATACATGAAAGAGAATTTGATATTTATTATGGGAATGGTGTGAGAGACAGGGTGGGAAATGGGATGGAAAATGGTGTGGCAAACATGGTAAGAAATGATGTGAGAAAGGTGTGGTCAATGAGATTTTAGAACATACATGATAATGAGATTATTACATTTAAACATCTAGAGAATATCTAAAAGAAGACTTAACATTTATTTTCATAGTGATATTGAGTAAAGCACAATCACAAAAATGATAATAGAAACATAAAATTGTAATTGAAATTAAAATCATTTATAAATACATAAACATCTTAATATATTTTAAAATCTTTAAAATATTTGAAAGGAAATTTGACATTTTTTATCATAACAATCTAATGAATAGAGAAAGAGGTGGGAAAAGGGTTGCGGTTGTTTAAAGCTTCACATCGATAATATTATTTGTGGTGCATATTTGACACTTCCCCATGAATGGCCCCACTCCTTCAAACTGGAAGTCGACAAGCTCCCTTAAAAGTTAGAATGCCAAATCTCCCCCGAAGTTTTGGGCGGTGAAAAGTACCCCAATGGACTAAATACAGTGTCCTGGACCAGGGGTTAAATTTGACCCCCGTTTAAACATTTTTTACATTTTTAAACGTAAAATACTGGCAAATTTTTTTTTAAACGTAACATAGGACCGGCAAATTTTTTAAAGGCCTGTCATATTGACGTTTAGACAAAAAACACCCGTTTTAAGTTTTTATTAAAGGCTGCCTATATGCCCTTGAGGTTGAATGATGGACTGGTGGTCAACCATTCGACATTTTAAATTTTTTTCCCCAGCGACCAATTGGCAATTAGGTTGCGAGCACAACAGACATTAAATCGACAAAGTTGCCAAAGATCAATTCAAATTTACAATAGTCTTACCACTCTACTCCCGCCTCCCCATAACATTAAATCTTGTAGATTTATTAGAAGAGCACCGTAGCACACCAAAGTTATTAAATCTTCACCGAATCGCCATTTAAATTCACCTAATCTCCTTTTGCCTTCATTTCACCTAATCCACACGCTGTAAATTTATCAACATTTATTTCTTTGCAAGAATCTTGGACGATGGGAAATTGGGAATGGGATTCGGGAATCATTGAGAAAGAAATTCATTGCAAGTGTTCCCTGAACCCTGAAGACAAAATTATCATATGATTTCAAACCCACGATGGCACGCGAATAAGGGAAAAATGGAAACATATGCATAGTTGCATTGTCGTGTGGTGCAGGCGTAGTTGTTAGCTTGTAAATTGTAATTTGTAATGCGTTGTTTTTGGAGTTGTATCACGACCCAAGGAGAGAGAAGTAAGGACAGAAGGAGAAGATAGGCATGCTGGAATAAGAGAGAAGCGTATGGGAGACGTATAGAGGGAGTGAGGAAAATTGATGAAGGAGACATTGGAGGAGATGGTCGATGTAGGAGATTAGGGAGAAGAGAAGAAATGTTGTTGGAGAAGGAGGTAGATGCAGAAAGGAAAGAATGTGGCGGTGGTATGAAGGGGAAGAAACTAAAGGAGAGGTTGATGGTTAGGGAGTAGGTCATTGAAGTTAACGATGGGTAGGAGATGGTAGTTGTATCAGGAATCGATAAAGGAAAAACCTGCGTGTTGCTACAGGGAAGGTGGATGAAGTAAGGGAGATGGGGAACAAGATAGTTGGAAGAAGGAGGAGCCAAGGAAACAGAGGTTGATGGCAAGGTAGAAGAAGATGATTGTATGAAGATGCATAAGAAAAGAGATTGAACTGGGCGTTAAGGAGAAGAGTTAGGCGGATTACTAGGAAGTTTAAGATGTCGCAGGAGGAGGAAAGAGAGATGTTAGAGGAGAGGTAAAGATCAAGAAAAGATGGATATCGCTCTTCTTTACTATAACCAAAATTGCAAGAGGCAAGTAGCTAAAAAGCCATTATTTGTTTTAATTTATAGCTATAAACAAATCCCAGAAAATATATGTTTATACCCTGAGGAGCCATGAATTAACTAGAACCCCTTATTTAATTGATGCGTGGCACAAGTGCAAAAAATAACTATAGTTTTTCTGGCATTCAGACTTAGAGATTTGGAGGTTTTGTTTTTAAGATTACTTTTTTAATAATGCTTTCCCCAGTGAAAATTCAGGGACTCTATACTAAATATATTATTTTGTTATGGGTGAAGTAAGTTTAATTTAATGCTCTATGTTTTTCACCTCATGTTAATAAATTTAGTAGCTTTTTTAGCATAAAAATTTCATGGATTTTTATTTATTTTTTATGTTGAGAAAATTTAAAAAATATTTTAAGAATTATATGTAAACAAGTGATTTATATTTTTCCCAGTTATAAAATCTTTAAAAAAAATCAATCATACTAACCTATAAAAAACTTTCTTAAATTATTGAAGGAAATTTTCAGCCCCCACTAGTTTAGGGAATTATTTGTTGAATTGAAATTTTAAGGCTCCTATTTTAATAGAAAATATTCACTTTATTCCTATACATTATTAAAATTCCATTAGACCAATCTCACATTGAAAATAGGAACACGAGACCTTTCAATGATAGAGCATCCCCAAGGTAATGTGTGTAGTCGCAGTGAATGTTCTTTCTATGCAATATAGGCAATAAAAACAAATTTAAATTGGTTTCTATACAAAATTATGAAAGTCAAAAATAAAAAATGAACATCACATACAAGGTGACAGTAATTTGAAAACCGTCAAAAAAAAAATTCTTGACGAGTAAGGGTGACCGTCAAATTTAACCCCTGTGCTGGACTCTATTTGTTTTCGTATTTTCGTTTTAAAGCAAACGTAACGGCTGACGTTTTGTCCCAGTAAGACATCCTTTTTGACCAGAGATACCCATCGACCACACCACACCACACGCCACCACATGCCGATCTTATAAATATTAAATAATTTCGATGCGTCCTCACCAAAAGCGGCATTCGCCTTCGTTACAAAACTTTGTTAATATGGGAAGCATCCAAAACCAGGGTTCAATTCCCCTCATGACGCCCTACCGAATGGGTCCCTTCAACTTCGCTCACAGGTAGGTCTCTCACATCTCTTACCTGCCAGGCACAGTTTAATTTTTCTTACGATGCACTTTTCATTTATGTATGTTTAAACAAATTGATTTTATTTTGCAGAGTGGTGTTAGCCCCTTTAACCAGGCAAAGATCCTACAATAATGTTCCTCAGCCGCATGCCATTCTTTATTACTCTCAGAGAACATCCCCTGGTGGCTTGTTGATCGCAGAGGCCACCGGCGTTTCCGACACTGCTCAAGGGTGGGTCAGAATTCCCATTCTTCACAAATCTCATTATTTCACAAATTTTCAATATTTACTTATGTATTCACATAGCAGGTATGTAGATACGCCTGGAATATGGACAGAGGAGCAAGTTGAAGCCTGGAAGCCCATTGTCAAAGCTGTCCACGACAAGGGAGGCATTTTTTTCTGTCAAATATGGCATTGCGGAAGATTTTCGCATGTGGGTCAGTATTTGTAAATCATATTGGGCCAGGTTTCCCCTGTTTTTCAACGTTTTTAACTTGTCTTCTAAAACGATCAACAGAGCTTCATATATTGGGTGCATTGCAATGCAGATTATCAGCCTAATGGCCAATCTCCACCTTCCTCTACAAGCAAACCGATATCCGGACAAATTCCTTTACCGAATCGTAAGGACGTGGCAGACTTCTCGACTCCTCGGCCCTTGAAAACAGAGGAAATTCCCAATATTGTTGCAGATTTTAGAAATGCTGCCAGAAATGCTATGAAAGCAGGTTTGCTTTCTATACCGAATTGTGTCTATATGTTGTTTCTAACAAGAATTTTTATTTTGTATAATTAGTTGTTTTTTAATTTCAGGGTTTGATGGTGTTGAACTCCATGGGGCTCACGGGTACCTTCTTGACCAGTTCATGAAAGACAGTGTAAACGACAGGACCGATCGATATGGCGGAACGTTGGAGAATCGCTGTAGATTCCCTCTCGAAGTTGTGGAAGCAGTGGTGGATGAAATCGGAGCAGAGCATGTGGGAATACGACTTTCTCCATTCGGAGCACATTCTGAAGCGTATGATTCAAATCCGGAGGCGTTGGGGCTTTACATGGCTGAGGCGTTGAATAAATACAATATTCTATACGCCCACTTTGTAGAGCCCAGGATCGTTTCTTCCAAGGAGACGATTGCAACGGAGAAGAGTCTTTTTCCCATCCGGAAAGCTTTCAAGGGGACCTTTTTGGTTGCAGGGGGTTATGATCGAGAAGATGGGAACGCAGCTATTTCAAGTGGCAAGGCAGATTTAGTGGTTTATGGCCGATTGTTCTTGGCGAATCCAGATTTGCCAAGAAGATTTGAAGTGAATGCACCCCTCAACAAATATAACAGAGACACATTTTATACTGCCGATCCAGTCGTTGGGTATACAGACTACCCGTTCCTGCAAGTTTAAGTCCCTTTTGGTCATACCGTAACATGTCTTCAAGCATCTGCCACTTGTTTCTTTAATAAAATTCAAGTTTGCCATTAGCTACATATTTTCTATGAACATGTAGTACTCAATTATAAGTAAGAGTACGAGAAATTTAGTTGTAATATGATTGGTGATATAGATAAAGATTTTTAGAAATATAAATATAAAATGGGTTCGGTTTCTTCCTTAAATGATTTTGATATAATACAGCCCTCAAATGTAATAGCTTGGCAGAAGATCTTAATGTGGAAGCTTTTAATTTAAATGTATTTGAATTCAAATTGTTATAATCAACTATTTAAAGACAGATATGATATTTATTTATATAATTTGAAAAATCTAAATAAAAATAAAAAAATAAATAACTCAATTGAAATTATAATTATTATGAAAATAGATAAATTAAATGGTCAATGATTAATTTTTTTTTCAATATCATCTTTACACTTACAAAAAGTAATAACTAACAAATTTAAATAGAAAAAAAAATTGTGAAAATAAAAAGAAAAAAAACAAATAGTATCATGAAGACACAAAATTGAAGTGAATTTTTCAAAAAGAAACATGACCACGTGATGACAGTTTATAACCACAAGAAATCATAATATTTAAAGAAAATGAAATTTAATATTAAATTAAGAAATTAATTGAAATGATAAAATATGGGGAAAAAAAGGAGAATATGCTTGTTTCTTTCTAGGATGCACTAAGATTAAATTTAAATTTAGATGGTGAGCAAAATCTAAAATTTAGATAATGTAGCAAAATGTAACCTTGGTCTGGAAGGTGATGAAATGATGTTTTGAAATAAGAAAGGAGAAGTGATTAGGGCTTATCTAGAATGTCTAGATTCCTCAAGTGCTTTCACAATGTCCACTCTAACAACATCCCAAAACTCTTGAAAGACGGCATGTGAAAATCCATTTAGATACAGTGCACCTTAACAAGCATTATTTGTTAGGGGGTGTTGAGGCCTCTAAAATTCCACGAAATGCAGCTCATTATGGGGAAGGGGGACTGATGATCCCCTCACTTTTCATAAATGAAATCACTGATGATACCGTGTACCTGCTTCTACTTCCACGAAGGTTTTCTCTGCTTTAGGTTTTCGCCCTCTTGCTTCCGAAAAAAGACTCTGAGTTAGATGGAAATCAAATTCCTTCAGACTTTGGCAATCATTCTCACCCTCAGACAAAGCTTTTTCTAGCCTATTCACACTTGCTTCCTCCAGAGCTCCTGCCAATTGTTTGATGTCATCCTCAATAGGTTGTCTCAACAGGGACACTATCTCAGTCAATTCTTTAATAATCAACCCTGTTTCAAGCAACATGGTTCATGGAGACAAGTTTTTAAAAGATGTAGGCTTTAGGCAGACGAGGAAAAGGAGAAGAATTCTGGGAACAACCTTCGAAAAGAGAGGAATCCATTAGACTATCCACCTTGAAGCGAAAGTCATGCCGTCTAAGAAAAGCCTCTGAACTGCTAGGGCAATGCTTCAAAAGATGACCAAGAGCATCAAAAATAATTAGAGTTATTACCTTCAATTTCTGCCTTTTGCTTCCAAGACCTGCTCTGGCAATATAAAAAAACTAACCATTGGCATTGCTTTAGACGGATCTAGAACAATGCACATGCGTGCAAAAGTAGCATCATAACCATTTTTGGAGTTTGATTCAATGCAGACCACTCTACCAAGATAGCTACCGATCTGAAATATAATTCTTTCATCCTAAAATTCTAATGGTAAGGCGAATAACCGGATCCACTTAGGAGCCAATCTGAGATATGAAGCTAGGGCATTGAAATTCAATACTCAGGGTTGGAGATGTAGCCCTTCCGACTCGCCCAGATCAAAACCTCCAAATACATTCATCCCAATCCACTGATACATATTGTGTGGATCTCATTGTTTTATATATATTTACAATGTTTTATATGAGGATATTTTCATCTAGTATCAATGTGGTAATTTGAGAAAGTGGGAGAATTCTTTTTTTTAATAAATTTTAAGGAAGAAATATATATTTTAGAATGTTTTTTCTTCTCACATAGTTGTTTGATTTAAACTATTATTTTATAGTGGGAAAGAGATATTCGAGATATATCTAAAAAGTGGTTACACTAAGGATTTTAAGTAGTATCAAGTGAGTTATCATAATCTTTAATTGAATCTATAAACATAATTTTTTATGATTTTTTGGCATGACAAACTGACACAAACCACACACCTTTCACCCTTGTCCTATGCAGCTTCCAAGTGTCTAGCTATGCAGTGGGTTGTTAAGAGGATGATGAATAAATCTACAAACATGGACTATTTTTAAGTGAGTTAGGTGACGATGGTGAGGGGTAATTATAGGGAATTTCTAGTGATGTTGTACCCCAGAGGGCCCATATTGTACCCCAAACTCACACTATTGGCCCCTTCTTGGGATGGAAGGGAATTCATACCCCTAGGCAAAAAAACCCTTGTTGGGTGGTAGTCGCAGTCTTGAGCTAGACAAAAAGTGGATATAGGATGGTAGGTCGGTCAGAACCTATGGAAAATAAGAGCTCAACACTTGTCAAGTGGTGTGAGGATGTGAGAAACCTAAAAGGGGTACGATAGGCAGTAAAGAAGGTAAGAACACACAAAAACAATGTTAAATGCAAAAAATAGGTTAATGCTAAAATGTCATACCACAAACGAGCACACTTGATGAGTCTTTTCCCCCAATGGGTTTTGCTAGATAATTAGAAACATATCTCATAACCTTTTAAAAATATGCCCAATACAAATTCAATAAAAGAAATATTTTGATAGATATACTTCGATCAAGAAAACTCAAGCTTCTGGTAAGCTATGTATTTCCTCATTTTCTTCGTCCAAATACCCATTAAACTATGTCCTAGTGAACTATGGCAAAAAAAATCACTCAAGTAAAATAATGCAAACCCTATTTGCATATAACTGGCCATTCCTATCATAGAAAATATATATGGGTCAGGATAATCTAATTGTCATAGTTCTTAGAAGGAATATGTAGAAATTGTGGAGATTTGAACCCGAATCCAACAAACTATACAAAATTGGATATGCTTGTGGTCATCTTAAAATTTTTACCTCTATTCGTTTCACCAAATAAATATAAAGAGAGTCATGAAACCCTATTGCAATCAAATTGATGCTCATGATGCCTTAATTTACCCTTGATAATAGAAAATAATCAATCAAATATGTTACCACCTTGCTTTGATATAACTGACATGTATCATTATGCAATTTTATTACATTAACATGCCAATTTACAATGTCTTGTCCACATATAAATAACATTGTCATGCAGATTTGAGCCACTCATTAGATGTGGAGCCCTGTCATAATCAAATTAGCATTTATGATGTCCTTATCCACCCTCAACAATAGAAAATGGCCAATCAAATATGTTGCAACCTTACAAGTTACATACCACTATGTAATATGGGCAAGTCATGTAAATCCAAAAACTGGCCTTAATCCAGGCTTGGTGTATGATATGGGCTTTATGGTGTCTGATATCACATGAAATATCTTATCATTTTACCTCACCATTGTTGTTTCTTACACAACATGCCCCATTTTTAGACTAAAAAATGGGACCCTCTTTTGACCTTTTGCTCTGCTCCTGTATATGCTCATAGTTTATTGGTCTTAGCACTACAACTTTCCTTAGTGGTCTATCTCAATTTATGTGTCAAATTAGGACTCAAAACCATCACTATTGGAAAGACCAAGTCCATGTGAATCAACTTGGTATTTTACACTTAGTATAGAAATGGAGTTAGGGCTTCCCAATTTGCCTTTGAAGTGTGGATCTCATAACTCTACTAGCTTATTATTAGAGTTCTTATGTCATTGGGTGATGAAACTGTTGTCGGTTGATGATAATATCACCAACCAATAACATCATTGTCAAGTGATGACATTATTATCAATTGATGATAATGTTGTCAGGTGACCACATTATCATCAAGTGACGATAATGCTATCATTCGATGGAGATGTTATGGGGTGACAATGTTATCATGGGTCAACCACATTATTATAAGTCAATGAAGATGTTATGGGGAGATGGTGTTACCATGAGTCAACCTCATTATCATCAATTGATGAAAATGTTATGGGGTGACAACGTTATTGTGGGTCGACTGCATTATCATCGATTGACTGCATTTATCATTAACCTATTGCTAGGTCGATGTGTGACTTTGTTGTCATGGCGGTCACAACTATAATATGATGTGAATAGCATCCAAAGATATTTGGATGAATCTCAACCTTATTCCTCTCAAGAGAAACACCTCTGGTGTATATATAATTTTATAATATCATATTAATAATATTGTAATAATTACACCAATAGTGGCATCTAGAAGGTTGGGAGGTGTAATTATTTGAATGTGTCAAATTTTAATTCTTTTAGAACCCATAAACTAAAAAGACTTATACCCACTTTTTTAACAACCGACGCAATAAAAAAAAAAATTTATGAATAATAATGAGATAAATAGCTACCAAGGTAATACAAATGTAGTTGTAAATATCTAAAAGTGGTAATTGGATGCTAAGAGTGTTGCTTGAGTTACCCTATCCCTAACTAATTTATACATCTCATCCCTTTAACCAAACATATGTAATTACACTTGTAAAACCCTAAAAGGTTAAATCATTTGGTGAACTCGTATTACTTTGACCATTGTATAAAACCCTAGATTGCATTAATTCCTATTTTTATGAAATAAATTTAGGGCTGCATACTTCTAATTTTTTGATTTTATTTAGACAACCTACCTAAATTAAAATCACATTTTTACATTAGGGTTTCAATTTATTTTACATTTGATTTATATTATTGTAAAAAAACCCTAGCTTCCAAAACCCTAACCCTAGATGCTCTTAGGGTTTGTATCCTTTTTCGTCCTATATTCATTAATTTATATTAATTATTTAGAATTAATATATTCTTTTATAGTAGATCTATTTCAATTCATTTTCTATATGCCATCTAAAAATCTATCTCTCTTCCCTTAAGAAGAGGTGCTAGACTAGGTGGTAATCCTATAGAGCATATTCAAATTCTAGCTATCTGGCCCTATAACAAGGACAAGAAACCTATTATAAATCCAAATATGAATCATTCACATCCTAATCATGTGGAATTCAATGACAATGCATCCAAGGATGAACAATATAACCAAGAACAAGATCAGGCCCATGTTGAGGATCAAGACACACTGCCTCCACTTAATGATAATGATATAGTAGTGAACAAAGATGAGGTATTATAGGGCTTCATAGATATAATTCAAGAACAACCCCATGATCATGCATATAGTTTAAAGGCCATATTATAAATCAAGAATAAAATATCAATGGTCAATCTTCCACCCCTTCATTTAATGATATTATTTCACCTTCAGTGGGGCTCACTCAACCAACTTAGATAACACAACCCAAACTTGTTATTTGACCATTATTGGAAACTACACTTGTGGCTTGTTATTCTCCCCTAGATGTAGAATCCTTATGTAGTAGGTTCTTTCTCTACAATCTAAAGTGTTACATCTTGAACAAGGAAAAACTAAGCCTTCACATGCCTTGAATTCCAACACTCTATTGCATACACCATTGGCACATCACATTGTGGCAACTCCTTTGCCATTTGATTTCATAACACCTAAGATCACATTATATGATGGCAAGGGTGACCCATATCATCACCTTAGATATTTTCATGCAACATGTTTGGACTATGTGTCCAATGATTAGCTTCTTATAAAGTTATTTCCATGCAGGCTCAAGGATTACACCTTATAGTGGTTCTATGATTTGAAAAAACTATATATCATGACATTCAATCCTTCAAAATATATGTTCCTATCACACTTCTCTATCAACATAAGTGACAAGATATCATATGAACAAGTGGTACAACTAAAACAAAAATCAAATGAGCCCATAGTTGATTATGTCTTATGGTATAAGACAATCTTATCAAAATTGACTAGCCCCATGGCGAAAAAAGAGCTTCAATATATATTCAAACAAGTCTATTACCATCACTTCATGAAGTAATCTTATTCAAAAAGTTTCCCACATTTACATATATGTGCCACACATTTAAAGAAATAGAGGTTAAGCTCTTAGCAATGGGCAAACTCAAATACACAAATGGATCAGTTTCAACTATTAAGATTTCAAGCAAACCTCCATACAAAGTCAGGGCCATAGATAAAAAATAGATCAAAAGACAATAGTCAACATAGCTTTAAAGCCTTCTCCTAGATTGATTTTATCAGCGCTTCAGTGCAGAGTCTTCACTAATTCACTAGAGTCACCATCACAAGTTCTACAACAACTATTTAAATTTAATGTCATATCTCTCCCTCCCATTAAAGAGGTTGATATGACATAGCCTCTTTCAAATATTTATGATACAAATGCATTCTGTGAGTATCATAGGGCACTAGGCCACACCACAAATAGATGCATTAGCATGAAGCACAAGATACAAGATCTCATTGAGGCCAACATTATTGATGTGGGCACACCCACTGAGGCTTCAAAACAATAAAGGCAAAGGCACTTAAGATGTTTTTAGATCCTTTTCTTAAGAATAAAACTAATGAGGTAGGTGGCACATCAGGTGTTCATTATACATACCAGGCTCATCCACCACCAACTTCTTATCACACAGTTACATAAGAGACATATCCCCTACATTATATTATTGGCATGTATCACACCACAATTCCACTTAGACCACTTATCACATTTTTAGAGCATGAGATTGTGGATGATGACACACATTTTCATGTGCTCTTCATATGAGCATATATAGATCACCATCTTATTCATAGTGTCATAGTTGACAATAGGTCAAGCATAAGCATGTGTACCATGACACTCTTACAACACTATGGCTACATAAAGTGCGATATGTTACCTATAGATATAGTAATTAGTAGTTTTAGTGGCCAAATTTAGATCTCCATCAGGGAGATATTACTTCCATTACAGGTGGGAATAGCACACATAACCACTTGATTTCTAGTAGTACCTAATGCAGGTGTATTTAACACATTATTGGGTAGGCCATGGTTATAGTAGCTCAGATCCATCCCATCTAAAGTAAATTTATGCCTCAAGTATATACATTCTAAAAAAGTGGTTAAGATTGAGGGTGTCCCATATAAGTATCCTCTTCCCATCCCATAGGTAGTTCCAGCATAGATTCCAGTCACAGTTCTAGCACCAGCACTAGTTACAGTTCCATTACCATTACTAGATATTGCATGGATATATATTATAGTAGAGAGTAAAACTCTTATACATCATAGTATTCAATATAAATCTCATAGCATGCTAGGTTTACTTCTATAGTGTCTACACACACATACTCTCCCTCGAAGACCATTACTAGATAGACCATTGCATCAAAGATATGTCATGGATTGTAGAGGACCTTCCTCTACATAGTTAACTCTAAGATAAATTATATTGGGTTATAAGGGTTCTCAACACAAGGAATTTACATCACATATAGATTATACATCTACCAAATGGGTCCCTAAGACCCCTATAGTTCATAGGGTATCACAATCAGTGCCACAACATCATAGCATCATTACTGAAGTAGTTTTAGGCTCAAATTATACAACACACCAGATCATGGGCTCATAATTTCCCTTTCACACTGTATAAATGATCACTATTCTACTCTTTGACATAGGTCACAATGATGATGAGTCTCCCATGAGATTCATTGGTTAGTATGGTTCTTACCCTTGTACATACTTCCTTTTCCATCTTTCTCCTTTTACATAATTTATTTTCATTTGCTTATACATAGCTTATACTCAGAAAACACAAAAATAATATAACATGTCAAAATACAAAAACATTCAAATATTTTAAAAATCCAATTTTTTTATAGATTGTATGCATTACTTTGTTCACATTTCTATTACTTGCCAGATATTTCATATTGCTAGCTATCATAGTGTAGTTGGTTTTATCATACACATATGATTCACTTGTTCTTGTCGAGTGACTATAGATTCCATATAAGACTCTCATCCAATACATTGATCCAGAACAACTATCATCTACCCATTGGGGGCATTTACACCAATCTAGGTTTATAAATTGATACATCTACCCACTCAGGGGCATCTCTCACACAGTTGTTATAACTAGTTTTATCTTTACATACTATACATTCTAATTATGCAGTGATTTATATTGATATTGATCATTGTTATTCATTTCTCAATTGTTTTTTCCAATTATTACTAGTTAGCTTCAGTATATATGCACCCTGGCAATTTCATAGACTTGTATTACACAATTATACATGCTTTCATTTCTAGTTCCTAGATTAGACTTGATTGTATTTCCTATGCTTATTCCATCTTTGGGGGCATTTTAATATGCCATTATTCCTTGAATTTTATGCCACTTCTCTATTTGTATGCCTTAGACATGTGACCATGTCCCTTGTGTGTGTTTTTTCATGCTTCTATATGCAGACATTTGAACATGTACTTATTTGTGGCTCTAGCCAAATTACTTGTTGTTTGTGTATGTGGACATTTGAACATGTCCTTGTATGTTTTCATCCTCAGGTTTAGTGACATGTGCCCATGTCCCTTGTATTTTTCCCCTTGGCCTACTTTTAGCATGCCTCATGTGTTTATATGTTTGATTCTTTATATGCTTCTACACCATGACACTTGTATTTAATTGTCACACACACACACACTAGTTTTTGATGCCATGAGGGACCTCATGCATATACCTATCCCACTTAGGATCCTTGATAGACATCATACCCCATCCCCCTTAGTAGTTACTTATATTTTAATTCTATTATACATTGCTTACATCTATCCTGACACCCTTGTGCAATGCTATATTACAACATACATATTACATTTCCTACTATTGCTTAGATACATTTGTATTTTGATGTTATGTTTGTACATTATATTTGAATACCATGCACATGATCCGGCTAATTTTTTTTGTAAAGATACTTCTTTAGAGTGTATTTCTTATATAGGTTTCAAAACTACCCTCAAAAGAGGGGGAATTTACAAGGGTTGTTACATAAATTAGGCTCATATTCTTCTTTGCATAGATACATTTCAACACATAGGCCCAGTTTCATATATCAGTCTTAGGGCAAACACAATAAAAAAAAGGTTCGATAGTCAGTCCAAACCACACAAAGATCAAACCAGGCATTAACACCCAAATTGGGACACTAGATCCATAGGGGACTACTGTCTAGTAGCCCTAGCTTTAGGATATTCTATATCATTTAGACTAGTACATTAGGTAAAATACAAATTTTCATAGATATAGTCATAAGTTTGGTAGTTACGTTTAGATTTAGCTCAAAATCAGTTATTTCAGTTCAAATTCATACCAATTACTCAAATTTAGGGGAATCATGCATGGCATGATCACTCATACATTCATATTAGTTACATAGATTCAATTATTACATACTTGATTCAAATTTAGTATACTTAGATACCAGATTGGGGGCACATGTGCAGCACATAGTTTTCACATACTCAGCTTCAGATAATTTGATCAGATGGAATCAAAAAATCCATCTCATTATCTATGTTTTAGATGATTTCTATCACTTTCTAGGTTGTCACCATATTCATTCATTACTCCATTTGTAGTGGTTGACATTCCTAAGTGGCCCAAAGCTGCCTAATATACTCAAGTGGCCATGGAGTCTAATACATATATTAATTAGCTAGATACTTTTAACATTTTGTACAATATAGTTATAGATTCATATACTTAACATAGGGGGAAATCATGGAGTCATGACCTACTTGAGTTCTTGAGCCACCTACATGAGAGGGTTTGATACACTTACAGTCTTATCCAAGTTATTCACAAAGATCAAGATCCACCAAGTAGGGGTGGGCAATGATGGAGTCAAAACTGGATTGAGTTCTTGAGCCACCCATATGAGGATTGAGAAAAACATTAACTCACTTCAAGTTATTCAATGATATGATCACTATGCACATTCACACACACATAGGTTTTCACCAGGTTTATCTTTGGTTTGCATACCCAACGAGGTGTATTTATTCCTTTCCTCTCTCTTTACTCAGTTATTTCATTTCAGCATAGTATTTTACTTTTGATTATCTCATTAGTAAGGACTAATTTTTATATGTTTCATTATAGGACATTACTTTGGATCATGTTCTACATATGTAGACCTAGATTCACATATTCAAACTCAACTACATAGGCTTCACTTCCAAGGTAAGTCTAGGTATGCTTCTTTTTCATTTATACTAGTCATTTCACTTTGTTGTATTACTAACATAAATGGGGGGCAAATGTAATCACCTAAAAGAGGTAATTGGATGCTAAAAGTGTTGATTGAGTTACCCTATCCTTAGGCTATCCATAGACCTATTCAAGAGCCTTAGAATTACATTTCTAACTATTTAACATACCACATTTAGTTACATCCAATCAAGAAATAGTCTTTAAATTGTCACCTCTGATCCCAATCCAAATTTCTCAGTAGTCTACCAAAAGGACATTAGTGCCACATTTTGGACACTACAACCACATGGCAATAGTGTCCCCAACTTGGTGCTACTGTCTTTAATCCCAACTCTTCTCAACATATACTTTTTCAAATGTGTGCCCCTCTTAAAGTCGACCTAAGATCATTTTATTATCCACACGAGCAACAAAACCCTATAAATACAAGTCAGATCCACCTCTATTCACTATATGGAAAATAGATACAAAACCTATTCAAACCAAAGACAAATTTATGCAAAATCAAAGTAAATTATCCCTATTCTACCCTACTTTCTACATACTACCATCTACAACAGCCCTAAGTCTAGTTTTCAAGTATTTAAAATCCCAAGCACATTCAAGGCATATAAGGCCACTATCATTCTAGTATTCACTTTCATATACATCAAGCACTAGGTGGGAGAACTACATTGGACTTGATCCCTCTTCAGAGTATTGGTATGTAGGCAACTCTCTACATGGTGGGGTGTTGAAGATGTCTAGTCCATTCTAATACCACACCTAATTATTTTTCATATCATACTTGTAAAGAGAACTAGGTTTTGCACATCAAATCAATATTTCTAGGTGCAATACATAGCTACAAGGTTCAGTCATACAAGAATAGAACATATAGACATAGGCACATGTGCTCTTCAAAAATAGGAACAGTACCACAAAGAGGATATTAGCACCACATTCAAGACACTACACATGGATGATGATACTATCTAAATTTGACACTACTATCCATTGAATAGACAAACATTAGAATCCTATTAATGACATAGACTATTGCCCAAAACTCCATTTTCAGAACCTAGATCATCCACAACACTTAGTTTTTAGTTAAGTATTTATTTATCCCTATTTGTTACTATTTATATAAAGTCAAACAACGTCAAAATTATTTAAAAATCAGTAGGTTAATTATTGCAATTTATTTAATTGATTTAGACATCTCAACCCTTTAACCAAACATAGGTAATTACACTTGTAAAATCCTAAAAGGTTAAATCAGTAGTTAGTTTAACAGGTAAGTGTTTATATATTTAAAAATTATTCATATTATTAAGTAATTAAGGTTTTTAGATAAATTTTTAGATACAATAAAATAATGATATATATGGTAAGATAATTATATGTAGTTTAGATATATATTATAAAATATTTATAATTATATGAATAACTAGCTTACATATGTAAAATACGCTGATGATTAATTCTCGAGACACCTATTCTACTAATGTCACAATTCAATACGATATAGGTGCCTTGAGAATGATATATAGAGGTATATTTTATATAGATTTATCTAAGATATGTATGCTAGTAATAATTAATATATTATAATACAATTATATTATAATATAATAATTTATTATTATGATTATATAATATTAAATATTTGTTATATATAATATAATAATAATTTTATATTATATTATATTAAATACAATATACAATATATAATATATAATATATTAAATTTATAATAATGTGTGAAGTGTAAGTCTCAAAAGCATCACTTGCCTCTTTCTCTCAGCATCTTTGCCACCATTATTGCGTGAAGCAATTTCTATTCCAGATGCTACCTCTTTCATGGCCATTTGTTTATTCAAATGTTATAATACATGCCATTTCCACATTGATCATTTGACATGCCTTGTAGTCACCACTTCCTTTTATCCTATAATGTACCCAAAAATATTTCCCTACACCATCCATTGAAGTAAGAAAGGAAAAAAAAAATAATTTCATAGATTAGCCAACTCTGAATTTGTGTATTTTTTGGAGTAGGAGATCAATGTCACAAGTTTTGCTACCAACTTATGTTTAAGTTTTTTATTAAAAAAACATGGATATAATAGTTAAGTTGTAGCCATAAAATTTTGTATAAGTTTACTCTACCATTTTATTTATTTTTGAGATGTAAAAGATGACCAAAAATATAAAAAACATATATATTAAATTTTATTTATTATATTTAACACTTTAGGATAGTATAATGTGCCTCATAATCAATTCATTATTAATATTTATATGTTGATTCATGCTAGAATGATCTGAATCATTACACAGATCTGGGATCTTGCCCCACAGAGCCCATATACTGCTAGCTAGATAGAGTGATGAAATGAGGCCATTATGTGCACCACCTCCTTCCTCCACCACCATGGAAAGCATGTTGCTCAAATTAGAAAGTGGTCAAAAGAGGCCATGCTTAATGAGTTATGATAGGTATCCATCTCTCTTTAGCTTGATCCCTTCAATGTGTAGTTGTAATGGCTTACATCCTCTCTCAAACATCACCTTAAAGTGGTGGATAGCCATGCAACTATAGGCACTCAAATGTGCACTCAACTACACTAGCTTAAAATTGGTGACAAGGCCTCAAAGGAGTTTTTCAAAGCATTAAAATCCAAGTAAGATCTTAGACAAATAAAATCCATTCAAGTGGCTCAATCCTAGTTTACCTCTAAATCAAACATCTCTTCAGCTTTCTTTGATCATTAAAGGATGGTTTTTCAAGATTAATATTACATAGCCAAAAAAACCTAAGCACTTTAGAAGTTCCTTGATGTGGTGCCTCACAAGCTCACTCCTATTGACCAATGGCTCTATGATACCCCACTCACCTTGTAGGAGCTCACCAAGGCTTTACATTGCATGAATAATGATAAAGCCTCTAGCATCACTAGATTCCCCTATGAATTTTACAAATCCACATGGGAGTTTATCATGCCTAATTTGTCATAAGTCTAAAATGAAGCCTTGAAGAATAAAACTCTTGGATCCATGATCAAGCAAGAAAATATCAAGTTTATTCCTAAATCTAGATATACTAAGCTAATTACCAGTTGGAGGCCTATAACATTTCTCAATGTTTCTTACAAGATTCTTGCCAAAGTCCTCACCAATAATATCTATCTCATCTTACCTACCATTATCAAACCAGATCAAACAAGTTTTTATTAGAGGGCATTATACTTTTTATAATATTATTGTGGTCTAGGAGGGCAAGGCTTGGGCACAATCCTCTCTCCATAGAACCTTTTTTATTAAATTAGACTTTGAAAAAGATTATGATAGAATTTAGTCTCAATTCATTCTAGAAAGTGCCCACTGATGAAGATTATGATGACTGATGAATTAGACATATTCCTCATTCTTGAAGAACAAGAAGCCACATTTAAGGATGTTATCATATGCCTTGACACCTTCTATTTGGCTTTTGGTTCTAGTCTCTAATGGAGGAAAACATAATTTTTTTGACAAAGCATGATGCCTATCCCTGATTGGTTTCTCAATTATAATTGGAAATTAATTACTTAGGGGGAATAATTAAAGTTATTGATCATCCCCTTTCCTTTTGATAGTTCTCCAACCAAAATTTGGCAATATGTACTTACCAATATTGAAAACAAGATTGAATGTTGGATTATTAAACCCTTATCTCTAGTAGGCAAGTTTCAGGTTTGAACCAAAATATTAGCCTTTACTCATGTCTAATATTATCCCTATTGGGATCCTTTCAAGTCTTCCTATAAGTCACTTGCCAAAATCCTTAGGGATTTACTTTGGACCAATTCTAATCACACATGGGGTTTTCATCACATGGCCTAGGATATTTGTTACCTCCCTCATGATAAAGGTGGTATGGTCATCATTAAAACCTATCATCAAATTTTTTCCTTGTGTGTTAAGTCAATTATTTAGGCTATTGAGGGCAATGAATATTGGAAAATTATACTGTAACATTGTATCTCTATGGGCTCTCCTTATGGTAAAACTTGTTGGCAAAATATTAGCTTCTAATCCCTTATCATTACTACTACTCCTATCAATATCTCTAGATCTTTTGTGACCAAAAGAATTTTTAAGGATTTTGAATCTGTTAAATCTCACTTGAGGTGGGTGGGGGATGGTTTTTTCATAGGGTTATATTTTAATGGCCATAACTGATGGTGGTCCCCTATTCTTACTACTTCTATTCTTCTAGTTGAATTACCTAGTACTAAATCTCTATGTTTATTCTATAAAGGGATTCAAACTATTCAGGATTTGGTTACCTCTAAGGATTGGATTCCTGAGCTTGAATTAAAAATGAATTTCAGTTAAGTAATGTGGACTTACCTTTAATTATTCATATTCAAGAGTTGTTACCTAATGTCATGTTGCATAAACCTAGCTTGAAACCTATTAGGGCTTGGTTGAAGGACTAGAAGTGTAATTTTGATACTCATTTAAATAATTGATCTCCTAGGTTACTTTATTCAGTGATGAGTTCCTTCTCCCTAGATTTAGGAAAAATCAATAGGCATTGGGGTCTCCAATCCTCTCCCAGGACTTGGCTTGCTTATTTAGATCTTATGTGGTAGCCTGGCCTAGAGTCCAAACTAACTCATTTTTTATGGTGTTTGATATATCAAAGACTTTCCCTCGATGAGAGATGTTTTAACCTTTTAGGATTTTATTAATGTAAATAATATATAGTTAAAGGGATGAGTATGTTGATAATTTAGGATAAAAATTGGAAATTATTTATTTAATTAAACTTTCCAAAAATAGCAAGTGAGAGGAGAAAAGGAACTTATCTGGAGATAAACAATTTTTTACATGGATCAGGGTATTGGAAATGACTGAACCTTTTGTCTTTTGAATGTTTGTTAAAATCTAGCTTAGCACAGTAGCACCCCTATCAGGATAGTAGCATCATGTGGTTTCTAGTGTCCAATTTTGGCACTAATGTCCCTCTTGTAGAGATTATCTAAATTTTTTAGATGAGTTGTGGGAGGTTCTAGAGGTGGTTCTGTGTCCTTCAGGGCTCATTTGTGTCTCTATTTTGGTTAAATATATTTTAAAAACTTAATGAATACCTGCATTCATGAAATAAAAATAAAATAAAATGTAAGAAAGGAAGGAAAACTAGGTTATGGGATGTTATGTTCATGTGGAATAGAATCCCTATTATCATGGTTGTTACCTAATTAACCTCAATGCTAAGGGTCTCAAATTGCATGTAGTTATCCCTTAGGGAATGTGCACCATCAACTTGTACGATATGTTAGAATGTTTTTTTCTTAGGCCCTTTTTTAGTCAAGTATGCAATGTCTAGGAGTGATGACTGATTAGTATGTAGAATATTAAATTGTACTATTTATTGATTGTATGTAATTATGTGCCAAAATAGTAACTGTTAGATGTAAAATGTCTTGTGAGGATCTTTATATAGAAGGGAATTTATTTCAAATATAAGACCTTGTTCATTTGCCAATAATTCATAAAAGAGGGATAAAAACATAAGAGAAGGCTCATGGAGGGGGGGTTAGGATTCAAACATGGGATAAAGGGTCCGTTGGACACTAGATCCATAAGTGGAAACTAACACCATGTGGCGCTATTATCCTAAAAGTGGTGCTAGTGTCGTAAGGCTTAAAACATAATTAAATTAGGCAAGATGGGCTAGGGGCCCCTGTGATTGGGAAAAGGTGACCTGTGACTACTAAGAGTATCATGAATAAGGAAAATAAGACATAAGAAAGATTAAATGACTCAAAATGACCATGAAAACAAGGAATATAATCATCACTAAGACCTTCATATGAAAGATAAATAAAATACATAATACTTGTGTTTGCTTGACCAAATTAGGGTGTTTACAAGAGGCTAATCCACATCTTCATTCGCTAGCCCTTATGTCTGACTTGCAAGAATCTAGATTCCTTTAAACACATATTCTAGTTTTGTCTAAAAACCCATTATGCCTGATGATGGATTCATTCATTATTCTAGCCTTACCACCCCAAACCTTTTTCTTATTGACATGCACTCTTTGGGGATTATTCTAATTGGTTGGACTCTACTACCTTTCTCTAGTAATTATACTATGCAATTATTCTATTTTAGTAATGGAAAGATAAAAAAAATGTTATATTTAATCATAAGACCTATGAAATTTCATTTTATATTCATGAAAAGGTTACTATTATTTCCTCGATCTATATGTGGATTCAAGCTCAAGTGGAAAATATGGCTTTAGACCTTTGCCACCTATGGGAGCTCCTCAACCACTAGGGGATTACCCCTTGAACCATGATCCAAATACCTCCTAATGGCCTAACTTGTAATCTAGAAGCACCTCCTCCCAGAAGGCATCAAAGCAAAAGTTAGTCCATAAGAAATGGCCACTTATCCCCTTGCCCTCCACTAGGGGGTCGCTATATTTCTCATAAAATTTTTAATGTTGGTCCTTCACAATGCTCTCTAACTAGAATTTTTGTTCCTTCACAACTGACTGATGGATGACCTATCACTATTCATGATGACCCCCTTGATGGCTAGACTACTCCAGAGATTCTTGAGGTGAAGTCGCTTGCTTGGTCGGTGATTCCCAAGGATGATCCTTTGCTTCCACCTCCATGGATAGTGACATGTGCTTAAATATTTGTTCTCTAGTTTTATTTTAATTTTATGGGTAGTGCCTTGAGTGGTTGATTTTTGTCTCAGATTTGGTTTGTTCCTCTGATAAGGAGTTTGAGCCGTGATGTGTCTGGCTGCATTACTTTACAACCTTTTGCTTGTATTAATTATTCTTTATATTAATATAATGTGAAGCATTCCAATAGTATATTTAACTATAAGTAAAAAATTATATATAAATTATCATCCACTAATTTATGTTTAGGGTTTTTATAATAAAATAAGAATTTTAATTGTTAGGGTTGTGGCCACAAAATTTATTACTAATATAATCTTTTTAAATTTAATTTTTGAGTTTTTAAATACGACCAAACAATATAAGATTAATTTATATATAATATTATATTTAACTGCAAGTAAAAAATTATATATAAATTATCATCCACAAATTTATGTGTAAAAATATTATAATAAAAAATAGATTTAATGGTTAGGGTTGTGGCCACGAAATTTATTATGTTTAACTATAAGTAAAAAATTATATATTTAACTACAAGTAAATAGATTATTGCTGATATAATTTACAACTTATATAAAATTTAGCATGTCTAAATTTAGAGTTATGTTTATATGATTGTGAACCATATGGTTTATTTTGTGAAGTTATTAATTTTATCACTTATGAATTTATTGTAAATGTCAAAATAGATTTAACTAGCATATATATCTTAGATAAATTTATGCAAAAGACATCAAGAGATATCATATTTGAGGTACATATATTATATTGGGGGGGTGTATATTATATTTACAAATATAATATATGTACCTCAAATACAATATCTCTCAACCTCTTTAGCATATATTTATCTCAGACATGTATACTAATTTATATATCTATGAACACTTCTACAAAATAAATATTTTATTTTAAATTAAAATTAATTGAAAATTTCAAAAAATGATTAATAATACGTTATAAACATATTTAAGATTCATAAATGATAATACTTAAATATTTTACTAAATAAGGGTTATCATAAAATCAGGGCCTAGAACTATTAGGTTTCACTACATAATTTTTTTGGACTTGACAAAGTTACTAAATATTATTTATTTTATACTATTTAAGAATGATTTAATTAAAATTATTTAATAATATATTACATTAATGATTGATTAATATTATATTATTTTTACTTTTTATATTTATCTAGAATTTGAATAACATTATATTAATTAGTATGCAGATATATTAAAGAAATTTATCTAAAAAGCATGATAGATATCAATCTAAATTCATCATCTTCTTATTTGATTTTTTTTAATTAGTGGTAGATAACCACAATTTAACTACACTACTATGTTGGACGTGAAAAATTAGTTTCAGTAGAAAAAAGGAATCCAAAATCCACCAAATACTTAAGATATTGAAATTTTAAGAAAACAATTCTTATGATGATCAAATAAACATCAAATTTAGAGTTGTCTATTAATTTTTATGCACTCACGAACATTACAACCTACCACCATCCCCAAGTATCATTGTAGGAATTTTATAAATGTAATAATTAATTATTATTATTTTATTATTAAAGTTATTATTTGTTAATAACTAATTCAATTCATTAATTATTTAATTTTAAAAATTTCTTTCATTACTAGTTCAAATTTAAGTAATCTATACATACAGGGTCATCTTAGGGCATTTAGTATTTATTTTCACAACGATCTATGGAATAATGAATGAGGAAAGGAATGAGATGGAGAACAATATTTGGGAAGAAGGAATGGGGTGGAGAATGGTGAGGGGAATGATATTTTAGAAGAGGGTTTGGACAAGGAACAATGTGGGGAATGATCTTTGAACAAGGAATGGCATGGGGAAATAATGTGAACTAGGGTGGGGAATAGTGTAATGAAAGGTATTTTAGTATTTTAGTGTGATGTTGATTGATTTTATTCAAAATCATCTATGAATATACATGCATCATAGAGTGGGAAATAATAACAATGACATAGGGTCATAATTCAATTCAAGTGATATATAAATACACATACATATTAGTGCATATATTAAACATGAAAATTGGGAAGGGAAAAATGTTTGTGAAGGGAAAGGAATGTGGAATGATGCAAGGAATAAGACTTGGGAATGATATTTGAATAAGGCATGGTATGTGGAATGGGGTGGAAAATTGCATGGAGAACAAGATTTGGAATGAACCTGAGAACAAGGAATAGTTTAGGGAATAAGATTAGTGAATTTAGGCATCTAAATAATATGTGAAAGAGCATTTAGAATTTATTTTAGGAATGATATGGGGAAGATGGTGGGAAACAAGATGGGGATTCATGTGGGGAATAGTGTGAAGAATGGGATTTGGGAACAAGCAGGGGAATGGGGCATAGGTTCATAATTCAAATTCATGTCATCTATAAATAAACATGCATCTTAGTGCCTATAGGTATCTATTTAATAGAAAACAAGATAGGGAACCATGTTTGGGAATGGTATATGAATGGGAAAAGGTATAGGAAATGAGATAGGGAACAATATTTGTAATGTACTTTTATCAAGAAAAAGGGTTGGGAATGTTATGGTGAATGAGATTTTAGAATGAGTAGGGAAGCATGGAATGGTGTAGGGAATAGGGCAAGTGCATTTAGGCATCTAGAGAATATCTAAAATAGAATTTGGAATTTATTGTGGGAATGGTGTGGGGAACATGATGGAAAATGGTGTGGTGAACATGGTAGGGAATAATGTGGTCAATGGGATTTTAGAATAGGTATAGGAATGAGATTAGTGCATTTAGGCATCTAGAGAATATCTAAAAGAGGATTTATAATTTAATTTCACAATGGTCTATTGAATAGGGGAAAATCATGAGAATGATAATGAGTACATAGAGTCATAATTGGAATTTAAGTCATATATAAATATGTATTCATCTTAGTGTATTTAGGCATCTAAAGAATATCTTAAAGTGTAATTAACATTTATTATCACAAAAATCTAATGAACAAGGAATAGGGTGGGGAACAAGGTGGAAAATGAGGTACCAGTTCCAATAACAAAGAAAGTAAATCAAATAGATTAATGCAACCATGAGGTGTTTTCAATTAGCATAAGGGTGAAAGCTATGGTAAGTGCCTTATAATTACAAATCAACTTTTCAAATCTTTATAATTTATATAAATATTAAATCTTGGTAGATGCAATATTATCTACTATCATTTCTATATAATTCTCTCATTTACTTTTAACATAATTCATATAAAAAGAATAATTATTATTTTCTTATTAAATTATATGTGGCATGATTCCATTTACATTAAAATCTTTCCTTGTCTAAGATTACATTTTTATTACATTTATCAAGTCGTCTCAACACAAAACTACTATTGAATTTTCTTAATAATTCTTCTAATTATAACAATTTGTTTTCCATGTATTACTATTCATTTATTTTCTCCATCTCCCTATTGACATGCTTAATTTAAATTAGGAAAAAATTACTAATAAATTAGCACCCACGTCCTTCCTATGAAAATGAATGTGGTTGTTTAAAGATTCACCTCGATAATACTAGCAATTAATCCAAATGTGCAAGTTACTTTATCCCAAACGTGCAAGTTACATTGTAAGGGATGTAATTTTTTGTTTTGATAAAGTCAAGGGTTTTTCAAAGAAAAAGTGTAAATTAGTAGTCATATCTCACTTGAAACCCATGAAATCTTGTACCATCTCACATTTTATGCCCAAAGTGATAAGAAAAAATAATCTAATATTTTTGGTGAGCTTGTGTGTTACTTCATATGATAATGAGTTGTGCGTGGAGGATAATGTTTATTTCAAAGTGAGCTTAAGAAATGGATAAGTGGTGGGGAAGGTTAAGGCAATATAGAGCATGAAATAATAGAATATCACAAGGTGAGATGGTGGGTGATGGTGAGGGGAAATGACAAGGTATTTTGGGTGATGGACTTGAAGAAGTTGTGTAGATACATTTGAAAAGATTAATCTTTATTACATTTATAAAGTCCTATCACACAATACCACTATTGAATTTTCTTAACAATTATTCTAATTATAAAAAATAATTTTCCATGTAGTATTATTCATCTATTTCCTCCATCTTCCTATCGATGTGCCCATTTCACATTCAGAGATAATTGATAATAAATTGGCACCCATGTCCTTCTTGTGAAAATGAATGTGATTATTTAAATATTTTACAAATACATTTTGAGATGGCCAAACCATTTTATGTAAAAATAAATCACACACGCACCACTTGTTGTAGGAAACATGTTGAATTTTCAATGCACTATGATGTTTTTCTCCATATACATTATACTTTGCATACTGACAACACTTTACAGGAGTGTGGCATATAATTTCTACCAAAATAATCCAAGGAATTTATTCTAACCATTTTTTTTGAAAGTCCATATGGATAATTTTTTTTATAACAAATCATGTTTGGATGGAAATTGAAACATTTACAATGGATTGTAAAAATTAAAAAATTATATCCATGAGGAGAGTGCAAGTGCAATTGGACAAGAATTAGTATTTTTGAGGAAATACAAATCTATGACTTATCAATTAAAATATGAAAAATAATCTAAAAGGTGTGATCTTGTTACAAAACATATACATGTTTCATAATTTATGGTCAAATTCTTGGAGGATTTTTTTTTAGTATGCAAGGAATACACAGGGATAGATGGTTGGATGAATATTTAAAGCTAAGAAAGGACACATTATCACTTGGTTATATTGATTTAATATTTTATTTTCTTGATAATTACACATTCAAACCACAAATTGAATCTTAGTCACAATATTAGAACTTAATATAAGTTTCCATATTCGTGCATATAGCATTCATGCATGCACCTAATAATACATAGTAAGACCAAAAAATATTAAGGGAGTACCATTTCATTGGTCAGTGATGACCAATAACATTATATAGATTATGTGCAAGGTTGTTTTGAGATGTTATATGCATAGTTAAGTGATAGGAACATTAATTTTAGTCAACATTACATTTGGTCAGATAGTTACACATCATAATTCAAGAATACATAAATGTTTTTCTGGTTGAGAAGGATGCATGTTACCACTAGCATAGAATATATTTTGAGTTTCACTAAGGCCAACCATGGAAAAGGGAAGCATGATGATGCTAGAGCATATTTAGAAAGATCCATTACAATATAGGAGTTAAAATTTGAAGATGGTGTTATTTTAATTGATGCAAAAACCATTATTGAATGATGTAATGAGAACATGTGTGATGGTTCTCAATAAAATTATATTATTTATATAATTTTTTAGTTAATGGAGGAAGAAAACTTGGAAAATTATGAGGATTATATTATTTTAACAAGATAAATTGAGATCCACTCATTTCATATCTCAAATGTAGGTTCTTGGTCTATTCATACTAGACACTTGGCATGTTTATGTTCTGCATGCGTGAACTCTATTTGGAATGAGTGTGAGTTACAAGAGTGGTGGATGAGTAGAGTTATAAACCTCTAATTCCAATCAAAACATATCAGTTTCCAACAACATTACAACTTATATATATGACATCATCACATGATTTTAACCATGTATCTGATCTAGTGCAATTAGGTAGAAGATTAATCATTATGTACTATTTATTCTCATGATCTATATTTATAGTGTCATTAAAATTTGTTTTTTGTGATGCGAGGAATGTTTTTATAGTTATTTAAGAAGATGAAAATGAAGAGGGAACAAAATATTATATATTGATGTTCAGAGGAAAAGAAAAATTTAACTTCCCCAATCATATATGGAGAAAACATTGACTATCCCACTAGGTCTAGGGTAGTCAATAGAACTTGGCTTTGATGATATCCTATAAAAATTTTAGATGTATGGTTGTTTGAATAATTTCAAATACATATGAAGATATTGGGTAAGTGCACACATTTGGTGGTCAAAAAAGGGCATACTCGTGGACATGATTTTTCTAAAATTTTAGAAATGTGAACTTGTGTAGATAATTTGAGATGGCTACACTCAAAATTTGAAGATGGTATAAGAACATGAATTATATCATTTCGAGTATAGTTTCCAAAAAACTATTTTTTTTAAAAAATGGTTAAGTATAAATAGGCTAAACATCTAAAATTTTAATAGGACCTCCTATTTTTTCAAGAAAACATAGTCGATAAATGGCCGTGTGGCCCTCCATTTTTTGAGCATCGTTACATATTATTTGAAACCCTTTGGTGAATATTTAGATAAGATTGATTTTTTGAATATTTTTTAAATGTTTTATTTTATTAATTTTTTAATTAAGTATATCCTAAAAATTGATTAAAAAATGGATATTCAACCGTATGCCCCCCCAACTACCTAAGAAAATGAAAATTGATTTTGTTTTAATGTATCTAGAATTAGGCTTAGTTTGTTACCATATAATTTGTTTTACATTTGGATCAATGAAAAAAAATTACATAAACATTAATAGGCATGTATATGTGTGGCATGTAGTGGCCTAAAAAAAGTTTAGTTAGAAATAAATATAGTTAGAACCTTTAAAATAGCTTTAAAATTATAAAAATCATATATTTGAAAAGAGGAAAGTGTGCTCATCGAGACAGTAATATTTTTTTGAATTTTGATGTTGAAATACATAGCATATTTGGTGATTAAATTTGAAATTTATTGGTTTTTGTCAAAACTCTCAGTCCTAACTATGGATGCACAGTCACAAGCCTCTGGCTCGAAAATCCAATCCATTTTCAAGCCTAGAGGCTCAATTTTGGATTCAAATTCAAATAATGTGTACGCATTATATAATGCATATAAATTTTCTGAAATAACAAAAAACAAACAAATTTCATGTTTCTTATAGAGGAAAGGTCCCATTAGCCATGCATCTTAGCTTTGGATAGTGAATTAAGGTGCCATAACATCGAATTAGACTTCAAAAATTTTACCCATTTCAATATGTCATCTTAACTACTTATAACTAAGGTTTCAAGGTCTAACACATTATACATTTTAAAATATAACCAATTTTATCACAATATTTCATAAAATGCATTTTTTAAACCTATGATCAAAACTTAACCTTTAGAGTAATAATCATTGTGCATTAGAGTATAAATACTTGACTCTTACTTATCAAGATGTGATTGGTTACTTTTAATTTTATAGAATAAATATTGAACAAGTATTAGATATTACATGTTCAGCTTCTAGTGCACTTTAATATTTATATACACCAATATGCTTTGTCAATATAACACATGTTAACAAAAGCCTTGTTCAAAAATTAAAACATGCACACCTATTGGCACCTTTCCCCTAGTAGGGAAATGATATACCTTAATACCTTACTTGCCTAAAATCCTATCTTACCCTTTTTTTGTTTCTTTGATATCTTTGACCAGACCCCTTTATTTATAAATTTTGAACTAATTTGTTTAAGTGGAAAACCCGTTGAATTGGACTATGTAGTATAAATAATCTTGTGTAAGTAGAAATAAGAATTGAGCCCTTGCTGTAACAATGTATCTCTTGGATATATATTTCAAGAATACTATCTAATGGAGCCAAATACATATGAATCATGCCTTATATTCTCCCAAAAACATTCCTAAAATGTGTTGAATAAAGTTCCTTAAGTTTCCTCTAAGGTTACTTAGTACATCTCAATAAGTGTATTTTGAGTTCCCAATTGAAATTCTAATAAGAGTCATCTATTGTTACAATTATTCAATAGTCCCCCAATGTATTCAAATATATTACTCAATTTTTTCCTAAAATTAAGATCTCTTGTGAAAATATGGTTAATCCTCCATTTCATGTACCTCCTTCATCTACCCCTCTATCACACATGGGACAACCATCAACCACTCCATCCATTCCCACCTCATCTCAAGAGTGTGTCTTTGACATGGGACTAGTCCTAGCCACACCATGGATGCAATAATTTCAAGCTCAAAAACAAGCTAGACAACACTTGGTGCTTATCAATACTATAGAGTTCTATATCTTACTATGTAATTAGGATGGTAAGATAAGAAAGTAGGATGATGGGAACAAGGTATGTACATGTTTTTATTAAATATTTTGGTCAACTTGGGTATGCATTTTATTTTTTATAAGATGTGGTTTTGAGCTCAATAAACTTGAAATGGTCACATGTATCCATTAGTGATGATGTGGTTTTAAGATGTGGTGCTTGTAGTGATGAATGTATATCTTAAAAAATATCTAAATGTACTAGGGAATTTGTTTGAAACCATTAAGGGATGGTTGTGCTTTAGAAATATAGGGTGGCATAAACCTAACATTGACCAAGTATGACATATGTATAAGTTACCCTAGCTCAAACTTTATTGAGCTTATTCAAGATGCATTAAAGGTGATAATGTCCCCTAAATTTGAGACCTAATTCCCCTCAATATGATGCTGAGTAGAGGGACTCAAAAATTGTTCATGTGGATGATGAAATGCTCACCTCATATTGATGGTTGATCGTAACTAAATAACAGTGTGCACCCCCTCACTAAAGGTCCCTCACTGAAGGTTTCAAGATTATATATTTTATACATATATCTTCAATCATCTTGTTCATATTTCGTTATAATGAGCTTAAACCTTATGATGTAGACTTCAAGAAAGTACTACATCTCAAAATTCTTGCTCTAGCTTGGGATTGAGGTTGAGGAGTCCATAGCTAAATTATGTTCTCTCCTATATGTAGGACTTAATAAGAATATACTTTAGGATATAAAGGTAATTTAAGGTAGAGGGATCTAAATAATTTGAATACATATATAGAAAATTGATAATTTTTGGTGTTTACTTAATTTAGATGGGACCTTAAATGGTTATACATGAAATTTTTTGTACAATAATGGCAATTTGGATGCTCACATCATGTGAATTATTTACTATACATGAGTTGATTGGATTGATGCCAATATTTAAACATTATTGGCTTATATGTATGTACAATAAATTTTTGAATAGGCCTTAGTTGGATTGGTTGGAGGTGATGGGACATGTCTAGGTATCAAAGATGTGCATATCTGACAACTCTAACACTTTTATAGGTGTAATATACCTACACGTGTGGAAATATTTGATTGGATTGGATGTCCTAAGGCTATGATAAATCTAATTCTTCTAGGACAAGTAACAGTTAGATCTCTAACACAAGTATATGTGTGTACAAGATACACACATGGTGATGTATCTAATTGGATCAAGCCTCACAAGGATCTAATATCTCTTTAATGATTCTATGACCTGATACCTCTAATAGTGCTAACACTTATGATCACATATAAGGTACATGTGGTGATATGTAATTAGATTTGGCCTCCTAGGGCAATGTCAACTTTAAAACTTCTAGGACTTGATGCATATCTAATAGATTTAACATTTTTAGGTGTATGAGGTACACATGTGGCATAACAAGGTTAAATTATAAGGGAAAATAAATGAAGGAGGCATGGGAGGCCAATTTCAACCCCTTCTTGACATAACAATAAGAGCATGATATATGATTTGGGACAAAATTAAGGATGATTCTATCTATCATGAATTGAACCAATTAGTCGATTGTTTTAATTAGGGATGTGATTTGGGAAAAATTGAGCCCCTAAACCAAATTTATGACCCGATTTATTGTATAATCTAGATGCAACATGTATGGATTAACTGACCCTAATTTAATAAAAAATGCAAATATGGACACAAATGTGGCCAATTTTAACCCTTTAAACTTAAATGGGAGTCTCCAATGTGATTAAAGGGGATAAATTAGGTCACATTTTGTGACATGTTGATCCTAAACCCTAATTTTATCACTTGAACATGTACAATTCCCCTAATCCCTAATTTCATGACATATACACATGTATAAACCTATTACACTAAACTGTAACCCTAAATCCTAATTTTATAACAAACACAACCCCTAATTTCCTTGATTTCATCACAAACGCATAAATTCATGAATGTGATTAGTGTTAATTTGTGAACTAGATATTCACCTAGTTTTGTAAGGATCTATGATGGGATTTTGGGTAAAAATTAACTCATTTTGTCTTACATATTGATCTTTATTGCATCATATGATAGTCTTATTGCTTCATAGTCTTATCAAGAGTCTTATTGCATCATGTATTAGAGATTTATACATCATATTAGGGATTTATGCATCATATTGAGCCTTATTGCATCACATGATAGTCTTAATGCATCATATTGGATATTTATTACTTTGTATGATAGTCTTATTGCATCATATGATAGCCTTATTGCATCATATTGAAACTTAATGCATCATATGATAGTCTTATTTCAACATCTGATAGTCTTATTGCATCATATTATAGTCTTATAGAGTCTTATTGTATTATATTATAGTATTATAGGGGATTTTATGCATTGAATATGAGTCTTTATGCTTATTTATTGTAGTATATGCCTATATTTCAAGGAACGCGTACATGTTACAGGAACACATACACATTTATATAATATGTACACATTCCTTGAAGTAAAAACAAAAACTTACTTTTCAACGTCTGTTTTTATCTCAAATCGAGATTGATGTCCCCACAGACATTCCCTGCATACTTTGCGTACTTTTTTTGCAAATTTTTTGGACCCACATTTTGAAGTAAATTCTTGGTTGATTTTGTCAAAATGGGCTCCATTTCATGTTCTAGGAAGAGAAAAAAGTTAAAGAACAAAACAATGGAGAAATTAGAAGAGTTGAGAGGAAAAATAAGGTATGAATGCAAGCATTTCATTCTAGACAAGGTACAAACATGAACCCTAATGATCCAAATGCCTTAGATAATGAGGAAATTGATTATAATGGATTAAATAATAATGAAAATGACAATAATGAATTAAATTATGATGAAATTCTCAATAGTAAATTGAAAGATGATGAAATTGATAATAAAAAATTAGATGATGTTGGAAATTCACATTCAAAGTTTAAAGTTTTTGATTTTGTTGATGAATAACCTATGCATGATACTTTACCCACCAAAAATGAATAAAACTTAGTGGACTCAAATAATTATGAAATTAAAAATGAAGAAAATTTAGTGGACTCAAATAATGATGAAATTAAAAATGAAGAAAATTTCATGGAAATATATAATAAATAAACAAACAAAGAAGAAAATTTCATGGAAACATATAATCATTTTGAAACACCCTTTAAATGGATTCCACCAATAACAACACCTCCAAGAATTGTGGATGGAAAATATTAGTACTTAATTGAAGTTGATGAAAATATTTTGAAACCAATGCATAACAAAATGTCTGACCACCATTCAAGATGACTGGCTCAAGAAATTTGGAATAGTTTCTTTCATAGATTGCAATATGATAGTTAAAGATGTCAATTATTTGTTTCATTGATGAAATTGGTTAAGATGAGACATAAAATATACACATTAGGACTAAGAACATCTAATATGGATGATGAAAATGATGAAATTATTGAAAATCTACATGATGCATATCATATTGTAGGCCCAAAATCACACAACAAAGATTGTAATGATGCCCAACATATAATGAAAACTTGTGTAGTAAGTGATGAAATAGAGAAAAATTATTGATTTTAAAAATAAGTTGAACACTTGATAAAAATAGAAAAACATTAATGAAATAAATTGTAAGATGTGAAAGACTTAATGAACCCAATACAAAAGAGCTCTGGGCATTCTCTGGTAAACTTCTACAAAAGGATAAGGCTATAGTTGATGCTTTGAAAGACATAATTGCTTTGAAAGACATAATTGCATAATTTTGGAAAGATAATATAAGACTTTTACCCAATGTAAGATATGTACTGAAAAGAAGTGTTGGTTCTCGTAATCATGAATTGCATCCAAAACATTTCTTGGATATGACTCAAACACAATCGTACTCTAAGTTTTTGTTAAAACATCCATAAATTGCTATTAGTCAGATTTTTTTTTGAGATGTCAAAACCTTTTTATGTAAAAATAAATCATGCACATACCACTTGTTGTTGTAGGTATCATGTTGAATTTTCAATGCACTATGATGCTTTTTTCCATATTGATTGTACTTTATATACTAAAAAAAATTTTTAGGAGTGTGGAATAGAAGTTCTACCAAAATTAGCTAGGGAATTTATTCCAAATATTTTTGTGAAAGACTAGATGGAAAATTATTTTATAAGAAAGCATGTTTGGATGGAAATTATAGCATTTGTGGTGGATTCCCAAAATTAAAAAAAATGTATCCATGAGGAGTGTACAAGTGCAATTGGATAGGAATTAGTTGGTTTGAGCAAATAAAAATCTATAAATTATCAAGTAAAATATGGTAAAGAATCTAAAAGGTGTGAGCTTGTTTTGAAAGAGATACATGTTTTAGAATTTATGATCGAATTAATGGAGAAAATTATTTATGAGTATGTAAGGCACACACATAGGGATAAATTGTTGGATGAACATTTAAAGCTAAACAAGGACACTTACCATTTGATTATATTGTTGTAGTAGTCAGATATTCTAAAAATTGCACATTCAAACCACAAATGGAAGTTCAATTGTAGTATTACAAATCAACACAAGTTGCCATATTCATGCAGACACATGATATTATATAGGAAGATAAAAAAATATTAAGGGAGTACCATTTCTATATCAATGATGACTGATCACATTCTAAAAAGTATGTGCAAAGTTGTTTTGAGAGGTTTTATGAATAGTTGACTTAGACGAGCATTATTTTCAAACAACATTACATTTGGTTAGATAATTGCATACATAATTCAAGAATGCATGGATATTATTGGTTGAGGAGGATGCATGTTACCACTAGTGTAGAAAATATTTGGAGTTTCACTTAGGATTTCCATGGAAAAAGGGAGCATGACGGTGTTGGATCATGTGTAAAAAGAGTCATTGTAAGGGAGGAGTTAAAATTTGACAATGTTTCTAATTTGATTGATGCAAAAACTATGGTTAAATGGTGTAATGAGAACATATGTCATGGTGCTCAATCAAATTATATTATTCATAGGCATTTTTGGTTAATGGAGGAAAATGACTTGGCAAACTATGAAGATTATATGACTCTAATAGGTTCAAGTGAGCTCCACTCATTTTGTATCTCAAATACAGGTTCTTGGACTATTCATACACAACACTTAGCATGCTTTTGTTCATAATTCATAGAATCTATTTGGAATGAGTGTGAATCACAAGAGTGGGTGCATGATTAGAGTTATATACCTCTAATTACAATCAACACATATTAGGTTCCACCAGTATTATAACTTACAGACATGACATCATCACATGACTTTGACTATATATCTGATCTAGTAAAGCTAGGTAGAAGATTAATCTTTATGTACTATTTATTCTCACAATTTATCTTCATAGTGTCATTAAAAATTGTTTTTTATGATGTAAGCCATGTTTTTATAGTTATTGAAAATGAGGACAATGAAGAGGGAACATATTACTACTTATGTTGGTGTGTAGATGGAAATAAAAAATTGACTTCCCCAGTTGTAGATGGAAAAAACATTGATTATCCCAATAGGTCTATGGTAGTCACTAGAACTTGGCTTCAGTGATATCCTATAAAAAATCAAATGTATGGTTGTTTGAAGACTTTAAAACACATAGGAAGATACTAAACTATTCAAATTTGGTTCTTGAAATGAATATTCAATTGAAAAAATATCATGGGAGGCCAAGAAACAAGAATTTATGGAAAGTTCATAAGTCGGACCATGAAGCTATTCTTGATACTATCAATATTAGAATAGATCTAAGTGGTTAATTAGATTGAAATTCATAGGTATGTTAACTTGTAAAATGTAGATGTATTCAATTTTACCAAATGTTTTTGATTTTTTAGGTAGTACGTGCATAAATTTCATCTTTAATTACTTATTAACATTTTTTGTAGGTTAGTGGTGCCAAATTAGCTTCCACCTTCACATGGTTATCACCATTAGTAAATAATTTCATATTCTTGAAGCTAAGAGAAGCTTACTAAAAAAAACTTGGCATTTTCATACTCTTGAGTAATTGCTCATGACATGTTTATTTCTCCTTGTAGCCTTCCAAACACATTTGTTGTGAGTGTTTTCATACTCCAGAATAGTAGTGAAAATGCACTTGTGGGTGGAATTATATGTCATGGTCAATGGATCATGTGTAATATTCCTATATATACATGCTCAAAGTGGTGGATTTGCACTTGTCAGTCCTGGAGGCAAAATTGCTAGTTAGAGGTTAACAAGTTGTCTCTTCACTACCAAAAATTTGCATTTTAGGACCCATTAATAAATAAAATTCCATGGATTGATCTTAGAGGTTATTCATACTATATTTATGGTGAAATTATAGGAATTTCCCATGCATAATATTTATCTTACGGTTATTCCATATGACTTATAGTTTTGGTTTTATGCATCCTTGAAGTTAGGCTAAAAGTCATCATCTTTCTTGTATTGGGAAGGGCATTCTTGAGCCTAGAATGGGTGGTGGGTTTGTCAACCAGGCCAGATGGGAGGCCAATAACCTAGTATTTAATATTATCTTCCCCTATGGATGTGTTTTTAGTGCTAGTTTTCAGCCAACAAGCACCAAAAATTGAGTTCTTGGATCATAGCTTCAACTTTGACAATATTTGTTGTCATTATTTTTGTGCTCTAGAACAATAGTGAAAATACACTTGCAAGTAGAATTAGATGTCACAGTCACTGGATCACATGTAATTTTCCTATATAAATGTGTGTGAAGTGGTGGATTTGCACCTATCAGTCTTAGAGGCACAATTGCTAGTTGGAGGTCAATAAGTTGTCTCTTCACTACCAAAAAGTTACATTTTAGGACTCATTATTGTAACTTCTACCATGGATTTATATTAAAGGTGATTTAGAATATATTTGGGGGGAAATTATAGGGATTTCCCATGCACATAGGGTATCTTATGGTTCCTCCATATGACTTATAGTTTTGGTTTTATGCATACCTGAAGTTAGGCTAAAAACTAGCACCTTTCTTGTATTGGGAAGGGCATTCTTGAACTTGGAATGGGTGGTGGGTTTATCGATCAGGCTAGATGGGAGTCCAATATCCTAGTATTGGACATTATACACCCCTCTTGACATGGTTTTAGTGCCAGTTTTTAGCCAAAATAAATCAAAAAATGAGTTTTCAGACCGTAGCTTCAACTTTGACAATATTTGTTGTCAATGTTTTCATGCTCTAGAATAATAGTAAAAATTCACTTGTTGGTGGAATTGGATGTTACAATTGTTAGAAAACATGTAATTTTCCTATATAGATGTGATTGAAGTGGTGGATTTGCACTTTCCAATCCCAGAGGTAAAATTTCTAGATGGAGGTCAACAAGTTTTCTCTTCACTACCAAAAAGTTGCATTTTAGGACCCATTATTGAAACTTCTACCATGGATTTCTATTATCAGTGCTTCATACTATATTTGGGGTGTAATTAGAAGGTTTTATAGTTGGAGGCCATTAAGAAGCTGAAAAGGTCTAATAGGCCTAATATTCCAAGTGAACCATATACACATGGCTAGAAGCTAGTGCCATTGGAATTGGCTTTCAAGACCTTTAAAAGGTTTGTTTAAAGCTTTTCAAAGTGTTCCAAGGGTCAAAAATCTATAAATGGTCTCATATTTTCATGAGAGTTCATAAACAAGTTAGACCAATGAGAAATGCCCAAAAAAAGGGGCTACAAGCCTTAGAAACCCAAGATGAGCCTTGTATGTGAAATGGGATGCTGAAGTGAGTTGGATAACTTGAAAGGGGTTAAAGTAAGTGTAATGAGGTCACCTAAGTGAATTGCCTAGTGGAAAACTAGTGAAAGGTTTGTATGGTAAATAGAGTGAGACAAATGATTCTTAGAGTTTAATGACTGGGATATTCATGGAAAACCAATAGGAGGATTGGTTTTCCACCTGATGGAGACCTATATCAAACTTCAACAAAGACATATAGTTAAGAAGGCATAATAAGGATTTGAGGTGTTTTCAAAGGGTTTGGACCATTTGAAGAGCTTATTAAAGCTATCAAAGAGACCTTCATGTTATAGAAGAATCAAAGACACCTCATAGGTTTCCAAACCAAGGAGAAAGATTAAATGAAGGTTTCCTTGGCAATGATGGTGTTTTATTGAGGTTCCATGAACATTCAGGATCAATGGGGTCTTGTATCATTTGAGAAATGTTCTTAAACACCTAATTCTTCAATCATAGTCAAAATCTTCCACCTACAATCCATCCTTTAAGTTAGTGTGCATAGATAGGATAGTGAGTCATCTTGACTAATTCCATGGTGGGATGGTAGTGTCTAAGGTGAGAGGTGGTATTCTACAAAGTCAAGCATGCTAGGAGAGGTTTCCAAAGAACAACTACAATCATACCCTTAAAGCATGCACCTAAAACTAGGGAAACACAATAATGAAATCAATATTGTCAATGGTGAATTTTCTCAGACAAATTAATTTTTTAAAAACATGTACCTACAACCATCATAGGGATTAAACATGAAGATGTAGTATAGGCCTTTGTGTGGAAGTTGACTGTGTGAGGCCCAAATGCCTTGCTAAGTGGTTAGAACATGTTAGAGTAAGGTTTAAGGGTGGTTTATAGTGAATTATAAGTACTAATGGGGATAAATGGGTGTGAATTAGACCAAATAATCCCTTTTCTCATAGCATAAATCTCTAGGTATTATTGACATATAGTCATATGAGGTTTTTTGAGAAGGTACAAGGTGACATGGAAGATTGTGAGATAGAAAATGAAGGGTGGAATAATTAAATGAGAGGTTACATGAAATTTTGGAGGAAAAATAATCATGCTAAAACATAAACCAAGTCAAAATAGGATGATGACTCATTTGTGAAATTTGACCAAGCAAACATGTGTCACTAGATTTTGCCAAAATGGGCTTATAGGCCAAAATATGTCAGATCTAATCAAAAAAATTGATGGAGAGGCTCATTATGATGTAATATACCCATTAAATATATTTTTTAGGATTTTTGACATTGGAAAATATTCACTATTTTAGTACAACAAACCTTATGTCAAATCACGGTCGACATTGGAGCCTACCTTGGAGAAATTAGTTAGTTTGACGCATCTACAGGTCGAGTCAAAGCACAAAATTTGGTAAAAATGGTATACATGACCTAAAAAAACATCCCATGCCATATTAAAGGTCATAGAAAGAGTGAAGTGCCCAATGTTTTAACACATTCGTCTTGTAGTAAAAAGGGCAACCATTAGAGATTTTTAGAAGTTTTATCAATTTTGGATGCCAGGAAGCAGTTTAGACCTTGGAGAGGTCTTCATATAGTATAATATGATGTTTTAAACCTATATTTTCCTATATAAGTGATCAAATTCATGGTTTTCATAATTTTTTTTGAATAAAGACAAGTTTTGGCATGAAGGAAGCATGTAGGTAGCTCAAGGTATTTTGTGGTAAAAAGGGTCTACAAGATGAATGACATATCCAAAGGACTGAGTGTTTGGAATAAGGCTAATTAGGCCTAAATTAGGGTAGGCTAATGAAGGAAGTGATAGTTATAGGTGGAGTTGGGATATGAAATTTGACATAGACATGGAAAAGGGTAGAGTGTACCTAAAAATTCCCTTATAATCTCTTGAGTAATCATAATTTCTCTATACAAGGCAAAATACAATTAAAAAAGGCTACAAGCCTTGAGAGAGCATTGTGTCCATAAGGTGTGGAATGAGAGTCAAATAATTTTTGATTACTTGAAGGGGGTTATACTAGGTATGTTATGATCATCTAAGACCATATGTGACAATAGGTTGAGATCTTGATGTTGTCCCTGAAAAATGAAACTCATTTTTGGGACAACCTACAGACCAAAATTTCTCTCTTCCCTTCTCAAAATTTGTTCTGAGCTTTCAAATTCCTCATTTATAAGCTTTTTCCGTTAAGGGGATTCACTGGTTCAATATTGGTTCAAAAGCTCAAAAGCGGCCTCAGTCAAAGGAAAATCAACAAACAGGTGGTTCAACGGATGGTTCAACCAAGGAGCGTGAAAGTGATTGAACCAAGAAGCAATAAAACAAAGAGACTAGAATGAACCAATGAATCGATGAACTTTCAGTGGTTCAATGGGTTCAAAGTTCAACATGGTTCAAGCAACAGTCAACCAATGACATCCCCGCAGATGTCAAATTTAAGGTAAGGGAATATCCGTTGAAATTCAAATAAAGTGAAAAACTCAAAGGAAGAACCAAGCGACTGGCTAGAAAGATAACCCGATAGCTCAAATTATAGTAGGAAGAGACAAAGCTAGAGAAGCCCGACTAAAGAGAAAAGCCTGTGGAAAAGTGCCCTACGAAAAAAGACAAAGTGCAGTGAACGTGACAAGTGTTTGGATCCATGTTCCCCTTTTGAGTTGCTCGAGCAAAATGTGTCATGGACTCCATTTTCCATGAGTTTCTAATGAGTTTCATAACAACGGAACTTGCCACTTGTCAAAGACACAGAAAGGACCCCCCTGAAGACTTAGGCAAGAAGGGCTATAAAGAGCAAAGAAGCGCTTAAGCAGCAAAGGGAGGAGCGAGACCGAAGGATCATAAATATCTTCAAAAGATTTATTTCCAGTAGGTGAAATAATGGATCGAGTAGACTTCTGAGCGCACCAAACCAAGGACATAGCCTATTTTATTCCATGAATTAAAGACAAATACGCAAAGGACCAGACAGTCCATATTAAGGAGAAGACATATGGGATGAAATAGTTAAGACAACTGCCCTATTTTCAATGCAGTCTTTTGACAAAATTGAAAATGCATTCAAGGTATTGAATGCACGTCATGGGCCATTATTTGAAAAACAAGTGCACAAGTCTTTGTTGGGGATCTATATATTGTAATATCTCTTTTGTTGTAAGAGGGACTTCTCATTTTTACAAGAATGAAACTCTGCACATTTTGAAAGAAGAAGACTGAGACTTTGAGCTCAAGTTGTAATTTCATTTTCCTTATTATTTGAATAAGAAAGTAGGTTTTTCCAGACTTTGTGTTGTTCTGACTTGTGTCATCTGAAGGTGTCCTTATTCATTTAATTTGGTGCACAGAATTAGTAAAGGTAACAAAGAAGTGTCCTGAAACCAACTGTAAAAAGACTTTGTGCTTTCACAATTAATTTTAGTTGGTGTTTTTCCTTTCCTTTTTTGTGTTGAGGATTCTGGGGAAATTTTGTGCCCCCATTATCCTTTGTGATATACTCTTTGGGCAAGAACAAGCACTTCTAAAAGAAGAGAAGTGCCTTCTATTGCCTCACCAGGATTTCTACTATTTAGGAAGGAATCTGGCTCTTGGTTGAAAGTTGCTTTTGAAAGAAGAGAAGCACCTTCCCCATCACCCAGTATTTCTCTTATGTTTGTTAGCATCATCTTTGAAAGAAGAGAGATGGATGGTTTGTCCTACCCCCTATGTCTTAATTTCTACACACACACACACACACACACACACACACACACACACACAGTATATAGCCTCCTGCATCTCCTGCATACCTATAGGGAACTTCCCCTTGATGAGAAGAGAGATTTGTCTCCTGCTGATGCAGTAAACCTGCACATCTGGTCGATTGATCTCCTTATGCTATGGTGATAAGAACTATTTTGGTCAATAGTTAGCTGGTCGACAAAATATTCACCCAATAGTTTTTGGTGACTCTGCTGGGGACACAGTAATTTTGTACAATTTGGAACCTTAATTTTTAGATTGAAACATCACTTGTGTCTTACCCATAATCATTATAACCCTTATCCATTATAGAGTCTAGTGACTCCCATCTGGGTCTTACCCATTATTGTTATAGCCTTACCATTTTCATCCATCCCCATTATTTTATCTGGTTTGCAAACCTAGAGCTGCTGCGAAAGAAAGCACAGTTTGAAGCCTCAAGCTTTAAGCGGAAGCAGGGCCATTTTCTTTTCCATTTTTGTCCTATAATCTGGAAACTCCACTCAGATGTGTTATCCCTATTTTTCATAATCCAATCATGGCAGTTTGAGGCCCCTGGGGTAACTCATTTGGCACACTTAATCTAACTCCACCCCTGCATGAGCTACCACTCACTTCAAGGAAGAATTTTCCCAAATTCTTTGGTGATGGAAGAGTCCACCCTGATGAACACATTGCAGCCTTCACCATAGCCTATGGTGTGATAGGGGTGGAATTTGAAGACGTAACAGTCAGGCTGTTTATGGAGATGCTACATGGTGCTACTATAGACTGGTTTTACCATCTACAGACTAGATCAGTGATTGGCTAGGACACAATCAAAGCCAAGTTCGAAGCAAGGTTCAAACCAGTAGAAGATGCACATGCCCTTCAAGCCTAGCTCACACAAATGAAGAAGGAGCCCCATGAGCATATGAGGGACTTCATTGCTAGGTTCAACAAGCTGAGGCACAGGATTCCCATGATCACCCAATTGACACCTCAGAATCTCATGTGTTTCTTCATCAACTCACAGCTGCCTGAAGTGAGTTTTCTATTGAGACGAGCTAGACACATAGACCTTGAGGCTACTCAAGACTTGGCCACTAAGGTGGAAGATGACCTTATCTTAGCTGGAAAGATAAGGAAAGATCATAATAAAGGTAAATCCTCTTCATCTTCTAAATATTCACCTGCAGCCACCACTAATCCAATGGTGCAGAAGCTAGCAAATGAAGTGCTGGCCCTCAGAAGACAAATGGCACAAGGAATGTCATCTACTCCATACAGAGATGTACCAAGGAGGATATTCCCTGATTAGGCACATCAAAGGTAGCCAAATCATCTTCTTCCCCCTCAGAGGAACCTTGCCATTGAAGCACCTCCAGCCAACTCAGCAGTTGGGTATTTGGAAATAGAGCATGATTTCTCTTTCCAACTTGAGTTTAATCAAGAAAATGACGCTTGTCTCTTCACGAAGGAGCAAGAAAAGTCAGTTGGCGACTCTCACATCAGTTTCCTAGATTACCAGGATGAACATAGAAGTAAATATGGAGCATCTGAGGGATCATATGTTATGATCACCTAGTCCCATAATCAGTCAGCTCAACAAGCTAATAAAGGAGAAATAGAGGAGTGACCTCAGCCTACAATTTCAATTGCTAAGAGTGGGACCACTCTACCTATCCAGCTGAAGGACTCAGTGATTGCTAAGAAAGTAAGTATCCCAAACATTTTTGCACCATCTACTTCAATTTTGCAAGCCACTCCTCCCACCCCTCCCATAAACCAAAAAGAAGAACTCCCATCCCCTGTGCCTAGTCCAACCCAGCCATTTGACATAATTGATCATGTCAAATGTGTCAAGACCCAAATGGTGGCCCCTGTAGCCCAAATTTTGTTTGAATCTTTAGGCAGGGATGAAATAGCAGAAGAATTGGTGGAGTGTAGCATAAGTGCAGAAGAACCCTCCCCTCCAAATAAAGAAGAATTTGAGATATCTGAGGGGGACAATCAAGACATGTGCTGGGCTGAGCTATCAAGATAGTAAATTATGGTACTAGACCATACTACTGCACTCCAAAATTAGGTAGAGGAACTCTTCACAGGGAGAGCAAGGAGTTATGGTTTTCAGTTTGAAGATCACGTCCTACCTTGGAGCAAGAAGAAGAAAAGGCCAAGAGGAAGACGGAAAAAATTGGTTTCCTGGTGGAAAGTTCCATTCGCCCGTCACCATTTATGGGGACAAAATGGTTTCCTACTAGTTTATCAGGATGGCACACCATTTTCACTGTCTCGCAGTGGGCAGCATTTGAAGTGCTTCAAATCTTGAGGCATCAGATAAGATCATCTGTACATATGTATATTTGTATAGTCTTTAGTTCTATTTTGTGCTTTTTGTTTTTGTATTTTGGAACCTTTCTTTTTGGGTAGCATGACTCCGTAGCCCAATGGCACGCTTCTAAGGCACTGGAGATTTTGGATTCTACTCCCTTCAATCAATTTTTGCAACTGAAGGTAGTTCCCCAACTGGAGCCAGCTGTTGTCCCTGAAAAATGCAACTCATTTTTGGGACAACCTATAGACCAAAATTTCTCTCTTCCCTTCTCAAAATTTGTTTTGAGCTTTCAAATTCCTCATTTTTAAGCTTTTTCTGTAAAGGGGATTCACTGGTTCAACATTGGTTCAAAAGCTCAAAAGTGGCCTCAGTCAAAGGAAAAGCAACAAACAGGTGGTTCAATGGATGGTTCAACCAAGGAGCGTGAAAGTGATTGAACCAGGAAGTGATAAAACAAAGAGACTAGAATGAACCAATGAATCAATGAACTTTCAGTGGTTCAACGGGTTCAAAGTTCAACATAGTTCAAGCAACAGTCAACCAATGACGTCCCTGCAGACGTCAAATTTAAGGTAAGGGAATATCCATTGAAATTCAAATAAAGCACAGAACTCAAAGGAAGAACCAAGTGACTAGCTGGAAAGATATCTTGATAGCTCAAATTGTAGCAGGAAGAGATAAAGCTGGAGAAACCCGACTAAAGAGAAAAGCCCATGGAAAAGCACCCTATGGAAAAAGACAAAGTGCAGCGAACGTGACAAGTGTTTGGATCTGTGTTCCCCTTTTGAGTTGCTCAGGTAAAATGTGTCATGGACTTCATTTTCCATGAGTTTCTAATGAGTTTCATAACATCGAAACTTGCCACTTGTCAAAGACACAGAAAGGACCCCCTCGAAGACTTAGGCAAGAAGGGCTATAAAGAGCAAAGAAGTGCTTAAGCAGTGAAGGGAGGAGCGAGACCGAAGGATCAAAAATATCTTCGAAAGAGTTATTTATAGTAGGTGAAACAGTCGATTGAGTAGACTTCTGAGTGCACCAAACCAAGGATGCGGCCTATTTTCTTCCATGAAGTAAAGACAAATACGCAAAGGACTAGACAGTCCATATTAAGGAGAAGACACATGGGATGAAATAGTTAAGATAGCTGCCTTGTTTTCAATGCAGTCCTTTGACAAACCTAAAAATGCATTCAAGGCATTGAATGCACGTCATGGGCCGTTCTTTGAAAAACAAGTGCCCAAATCTTTGTTGGGGCTCTCTATATTGTAATCTCTCTTTTGTTGTAAGAGGGACTTCTCATTTTTACAAGAATGAAACTCTGCACATTTTGAAAGAAGAAGACTGAGACTTTGAGCTCAGGTTGTAATTTCATTTTCCTTGTTATTTGAATAAGAAATCAGGTTTTTCTAGACTTTGTGCTAATCTGACTTGTGTCATCTGAAGGTGTCCTTATTAATTTAATTTGGTGCACAGAATTAGTAAAGGTAACAAAGAAGTGTCCTGAAACCAACTGTAAAAAGACTTTGTGCTTTCACAATTGATGTTAGTCAGTGTTTTTCCTTTCCTTTTTTGTGTTGAGGATTCTGGGGCAACTTTGTGCCCCCATTATCCTTTGTGATATACTATTTGGGCAGTCGAGGTGGAGACTTTGCACTACACTTCAGGCTGTTGGTTACCCTGTTACCAGTTACTTGCTACTAGAAAGAGTCTTGTTGTTTGCAAGAACAAGCACTTCTAAAAGAAGAGAAGTGCCTTCTATTGCCTCACCAAGATTTCTACTATTTAGGAAGGAATCTGGCTCTTGGCTGAAAGTTGCTTCTAAAAGAAGAGAAGCACCTTCCCCATCACCCAGTATTTCTCTTATGTTTGTCAGCATCATCTCTGAAAGAAGAGAGATGGATGGTTTGTCCTACCCCCTGTGTCTTAATTTTTGCATATATATATATATATATATATATATATATATATATATATATATATATATATATATATATATATATATAGCCTCTTGCATCTCCTGCATACCTATAGGGAACTTCCCCTTGATGAGAAGAGAGATTTGTCTCCTGCTGATGCAGTAAACCTGCACATCTGGTCGATTGATCTCCCTATGTTGTGGTGATAGGAACTATTTTGGTCACCGGTTAGCTGGCCGACAAAATATTCACCCAACACTTGAAACATAGACCAAGATTTGGTCCTTGAGACCCAAAGAAAGTGCCTAGTAAGAAACTAGAAAGAGATTGAGAGGAAGTTTGTGAGTGAGATGAATGAAATGAGGTAAAGGATGTGTTTTGAATGTGTGAATAGAGGTTAATGCCATCAAGGAGGTACTACTAAGAGTATAAGGAATAATTATTAGGTGTAAAAAGCTAAATTAAGCCCAAAGAGTCAAAATAGGAGCTAGCTTGTGAAAGAAGATTCAAATCAAACCATAGCAAGTGAATGTGATCAATTGGGTTAGAACCAGATAATGACATTGTTATAGAATTATCCTTCATACCTCTACATGAGCATACAAACATAATACAAATGAAGTCACTGATATTCTTTATTTCTTATAAGGGTCTAATTTACAACATTATCCTAACAAGTTATTCTCAATCTCATAAAATTTGTAGTCCTTAAGAATTCTTCAAAACCAATCATTCATAATACTCTAAACACAAGTGATTTAAACAAGATGTAATTCATTGGTTTTCTTAAATATTCATGTACAAAATAATAATGTCATGTACAAATGCCATATATAGGCATATAATGTCAATAATACATACATTTCCATATAGGCATACAAAAAATTACATCATGTCTAACAACATAGTATCTAATGTTGGGTGAATACATCATATACACATGTAAAATTCTAAAAAAGTGTATATTACCATATAGGCATACAAAAATTACATCATCTACAACATCCTAATCATCAAATAGTCTCCCTTTCTTTGCCTTCTTTGAAGAAGACTCTCCCTAGGATGCCCTGCTTGTAGATGGAGATATCCCAAATGCCTTGGATTGCTTCAAGGTTTGACTATGGGTACTAGCTCATAGATCACTTGCATTTGAACATATTCAAATACAAAAATTATTATAAAATTGAAAATTATACATGAAACCAGTTAAGAAACTCATGTTTTAAACTATAATAAAAAAATCCTTTAAACATGCACTTACTGTAATCTCATAGTCCTTCTCAATTTGCCATTGATGCTCGGCTAGGTTAGTGCCAAGATAAATTACATGAATAGGTGTGTCAAATGATGAATAAACAAGAGGATTTGTCATAGTAGTCATCTGAATCAGACTATCAAATGTCATATGATATCCCTGTATACATAATACATTTGTGTATATAAGTTATATTTGCCAAAGTATATAATAAAATTATTAAAACAAAAGTAATAAATTACAATTCAAAATTAAAAGTGAATATACAAACCTCAGTGAGTGCCTATGTAGATGACATTACAACATCAATGCTTGAGTCTATCTTGACTCACAATGATGGAGGAGTGTCCACCCTAGTCATTAGCTGAACAGACAACCTAATAATTAATAATTTGGTCAATTCATTGATTAAACAATTTTCTAAAAAACTTAGTCTTGCATAAGATCTAAAAAAATATAATGAGTTCATGGGAAGAATTAATGTGACAAGTGGATATGTGCAACATGTGACTTGTAAAACTACACTAAAGGCAAGAAATGTTAGTTTCATGAGGGATAATGACAAGACAATGAGGGAGGATTTTTGAGTGAATTTTTTGAAATTGAGTCATTGAATGCAAGTTAGGTGTTGAAACATCCTTGATACACCTATATACACTAGTTTGGATTTTTGTATAGCTTTGTTGAGGTGTATTTCAGATTTTGACCTGATTACTTTCTCATTAGGCCTAATTGTATTAAGGTGGTGACTTGGTATAATTGAGGACAATTCTATGAGCTATGGTGTCTAAATTGATTAGTTTTGAGATTTTTATCATGTTAATACCTTTAATACTTTTCTTACAAATATTTATTACTTTTTAGTCTAACTAAGTATTGGTGTGATAAAAAAGCCCTTAGAAACATTCATTGTGATAAGACAAGTAACTTGTATAGGTATTTGTTGAGAAGTTTGTAAATTGAGTTTCAATCAGGTTAGGACACCTAGAGTGATAGGTTGATTTTATGGGGGACATCTATACTTGAGCCTTTTAAGAGTGTCTAGAACCTTATAAAATAGGTCTCATCAAAATCTAAAAAAACATATAGAAAATTGAATTGAATATTGTAGAGATAAGAGTGAGTAGATAGTCTTCTTTACAAGTGCATGATTTTGGTTTCCCTATAGGTGACATTAGGTCAAATATCTATCCTTAGATTTACCTAAATATTTGTAAGGGAAGGTCTATATGTATACAATGCAAGTAGGTTGAGGTCAAAAAAAGGTGTTATAGTCTTGTCGATACTCAATAGTCATTTTAAAAATTTCCTAATGAAAGGTGTTATAGTCTTATAGAGTTGGCATGTCACTCAAGTGAAAAAAGTGCATGGATATAGAGAGGCCCTCTCCCCTAACTATATATAGGTCTTTGGACCCCCTAAGTAGATGGTGGTAACAAACTAATCAACCCCATCTATCTATATGGGGTTGAGGTCCCGTATTTGTATATGGTGGTAAGGCCTATGCCATATACATATAGGCTATAGTTTATAGTCGACACTCTCCCAAAAAACCAATGGGATATAATGGCCTACTCTATATAGCTCTACTAATAGAGTTTGGTTGGAAATTAGAATTGACTAGGTACAATGAGATCAAGAGGCTATGCTATCTAAATTTATAACTCCATAGATAGAGATGAAATTGTTACGCTCGATTGGAATTGATGGGAATTGAATTTATAGCTATGACCATTTTGGATATCGATCATAGAGATTGAACCACTATATGTGATTAAGATAACAAGGAATTAAGTGGTTGGCTATGAGGCCATCATTTAAAAGAAAGGAGTGGTGTGCATATTGATAAAGACATGCTATGCTTGATTCGGAAATTGATAGAAATATATTGTACCAAACAAATTTTATCAAATGAATTATATATATATACACATCCAATCTTACTGATTGGGATTGACCCGCTATGAGAACTAATTATAATGGGATATCAAGAAAATGTTCAACTTGTTATTTTGGTTATTGAAAACATCCATATACATCCAATCCTACTGATTGGTATTGACCCATTCTATATATATACATCTAATCCTATTGATTGGGATTGACCCGTATGGGAACTACATATAATGGGATATCAAGAAAATGTTCAAATCATTATTTTGGTTATTGAAAATATAGTTTGAAAGTCAAAATAAAATCAAAAAATTTGAGATGGAGGATGAGTTTATAACACTATGCTAATCCATGTTAATACATCAAATAATAAAAAGTCTAACATAATTATATTAGGTATTTTATATTTTCTTATAAAAAATATATTAATGATGTAATTAAGGTGTATGAATGACATCTAGAGTATATAAGATTCACTTGAAATTTTAGCTCTGTAAATGTATCTGGTGTCGTACTGACATAGATAAATGTAGTAGGGGTTGGCCCACTACCTAGATGTGATTTCAAAGGTAATGTCTCCTCCTGTAACACAAAAAATACACACACACACACACACACACACACACACACACACACACACACACACACACACACACACACACACACACACACACACACACACACACACACACACACATATAATTCAATTTAAATGTGTAAATTAATTTTTACCTTTTTAATTTGAAAATATAACTTAAAAATTTAACATGAATTTTATGTAAAAGATACATGCATGTGTGTAGACACTCCCAACGTATCCAAACCAAATGTGTGTGCCAAAAACTCATTACTCAAGACCAAATCCTCCAAGACCCCTAAAGCACCACTACCATCATTTTAAGGTACAATGCATATAACACCACAACATATACATGGGTGGGGTTAGGTACGGCCACTAGTTGGAGTATCTCAAGCATTTATCTCTAAAAGTCTACTCGTATGATGAACAAGTGTATCAGTACGTGCACTAAGCATACGTAAAGTGTCTATCTCCACAATCTCCTTCATCGTAGAGGGAATATCTAGATGAAGTGAATTTTGGGTAGACATCCTTGCAGGCTAATTAAGTGCACAATGTGCACTTGATAGATCCTATGTAAAGCCTTTCCCTTAGCCTTGAAACTCACCATAGTCAAATTAGTTTCGAATTTCATTGAGGAAAAAATTGCAATAGATTTTCTTAAAAAATTACAAAGGGACCTCATGGTTGTTACAAGGTGGATAGTCAAACATCACTCAAAAATTTTATAGTCAAACACCATCACTCTCAAAAATTAGCTTTAATCAAATTATGTTGGCATTGGTGGATTGGGAAACATTTGGTCATTATGGGAAATGGGGCATTAGTGGCTGGGTTGATAAATAAGGCACAAATTTTATGTTTTGTTATTTATTTATTTTTCACCTCATGTGCTGACAATTTGTTAGCATAGTAAACCCTACATCTATCCCTATATGACCTCCATCTATCAATTTGACTCATTATCAAGTCAATTTAACCTAATACTAAATCTAGGGTATTGGCCAAATAGGTGTAGTGGGTGTTTGTGGAAGTGAGCTCCCTCATTCTCCTAATTATTTGCTCAATTTCAATTTTTTTCTCCACTATGTGAGCAGTTATATCCTCCTGACTAATTGGGGGATCTAGTGGAACTATAGGAGGGTTAGGTGGAGGGTTAAGAAGGTTGGGTGGAGGGTTAGTTGGAGGATTATATGGAGGGTTAGGTGGATCATGTTGATCTATTGGATAAAAATTACAAAACATTCATAAAAAATTCAAAAAAATGATTTAATCTACAAAACTTACCTTTTCTTCATGGTGGCATCATCAATATCATGAATATGGGAGTAAAAGAAATGATTTCCATGTGAGTTATAGGGTAAAGTGCAAGTTGGAGGGAAAAATTAAGAACTAGAGGGCAAAACATGAACACCAAATAAAAAAACATGAATGCAAAAAAAAGAGTATAAACGACAATTCAGGTTTTTTTTGTTTTATAGTTTACGTAATGTATACACATTACCTTTATTTATAGGAATGCATACGTGTTCCTATAAAATAAGTTAACATGTACACATTATGGATCAGGTATTATGAGCCATAAAGCATATGTGTTATAACAATAATGTGTGCGTGTTATGTTATAATGCGTATACATTATTGGGTATGTCCATAGAATTGTCCCCTAACTCCATGCACATACCCTACTACACTATTCAAATTTGGTTCTTGTAAAAAATATTAAATTGGTAAAATATCATGGGAGGCCATTAAAAAAGAATCTATGGAAAGTTACTGAGTCAAACCATGAAGTTATTCTTACTGCTATCAAGATTATAACAGACCCTAATGGTTCATTGGATTGAAATTCGAAGGTATGTTAACTTATCAAATGTAGATGTAATTAATTTTATCAATTTTTTTTTTTTAGGTTGTACATATAAATTTAATTTTTAATTACTTATAGACATTTTTTTTAGGTTAGTGGTGCCAAATAAGCTTCCACCTTCACGTAGATGGCAAAGTTAGTAAATAATTTCATATTCTTGAATTGAAGAGAAGCTTAATAAAAGTATTTGGTTATTAAATTAAACAAGGAAAACATAAAACAAAATTATGGCCCTTTCCAGTGATGCAATGATGGTGACTCAGTCCATGACCTCCAGTGTTGTTTCTTGGCTTATTTGTTAATTGGGAAAGCAGGATGATCCAAGTGTGAAGCTAGATTAGTAATGCATGGGTTCTTTAGGGCTCAAGAAACCATTGGATTCAAGGCTTAGGTAACTGAAGGTAGGAGGCTACCATAATTTTAAAGGGATGTAAAATTAGTTGAAAATTCCTAAGAAGATTTTTAATTTATACCTTTTAAGTGGTGATTGAAACCTTTATTCTACCTCTGTTAGGTTAACCAAAAATGCGATAGGGCTAAACTCAAATTTTATTTCTTCAAATAAGGGAAAATCATCTATAAATCTAGTTTTTGAGGGTGATAAAATAGTGATGGGAAATTTTATGACCATCCCATCTATTTATTCTATGTCTGAGGCTCTCACGGAGGTGTTGTAAAATGAGGAGTGGTATTCAGAATGGGGTCTAGTTTGCCGATTCGATAGATTTTAGTCGAGCCTTCCTGATTTCCATCAATGGATTTATGATTCATGGTGACCTCTAATGGAGGATAGCCTATAAATTTATCTTTATGCCATAAGGTACTTTATTGTGGTTTTTGATAGTCTTTTAGATTATAATAAGGTTATTTAGGTCAATTCTTGGAGTTTGGATCATCATCTCCTATTTTTGAAACCCTGGTTTCCTTCCTTTAATCTTCTTATTGATAACCTCACTGTCAGATCCACTTTTATGTGAATTTATATCTACCCTTTTAGTTTTGGGTAGATTCTTATTTTTTGACCATTGGTGGAACCTTAAGAGATTTTTTAGACATCAATGGTTCTACATCCAAATTTTCATGAACTACCTTTGCTAGAACTCTTATTTGTTTGGATATTTCTCATAATCTCTCAAAAGCCATTAAGTTAAATTTCAATGGTCATTATTGGAATCAAACCCTTGATAATGAAGTGTTGCCTTTTGGATGTTGAAAATGTTTCAAAACTAGTCATTTGGCTACTTCTTGCCTTAGCTCTAAGCGTAAAGTGGATTCTTCATAGTGGAAGGATGCTAAGGAGGCTCATCTCTCAGTTCATCCTTTTTATACTCATTCTTTTAATGTCAGTGAATTATTAGGGAAAGAAAAGGGGATGGATGTTAATTTGAGTGTGCCTCATCTTGTAAATTTATTGTTGGTTTTATAGATTACTGGTTCAACTAAAAAGAGTTTTATGAAATTTGAAAGTAAAAAGAAGACCTGTAGAGGTTCATGGGTAAATAGGTGTATTTCCTCAATTATAGATTTAAGTATTATAATTAATCAAAAAGATTGGAAAATTCTAATAAGTAATAAAAAAGGTCATCTCATTCCTATTTACCCTTCTAGGACACTTTTCTCTCACAACAAAGTGAAAAAGGGTGAGACTTAGTATTGATTCTCTATTTTTGGTTAATTTAGTTATTCAATGTAAATTTGAAGTATTTTTATAAAAATAATTTTAGGTAGTTTGGTTTATTTTGGGTTAGTTGGTCATATGCCTTGATTGTGTTTATTATCAAGCCAAGCCTTTTTTGTTCTTGTGATTTTTTAATTTGTACATGGGACCTGTTAAACCCCAGTATCAATAAAAAAAAGTACTTAGTTATTATAGATTTAGGGCATTGTTGAGGCTAAAACATGAATTAGGTTTACCAACTGGGAGAAATGGGAGGCCAAAAAACTATCCTTTGATGTTATTCACCATCTGAACATGTTTTTAGTGCCAATTTCTTTCCACAAAGCACCAAAAGAGGAGTTCTATGACTGTCGATTCAACTATGATAACATTTGTTGCCAGTATTTTTACACTTTTAAATATTTGTGAAAACATAAATTCATATGGAATTATATTTTGAGGTCATAGGAGCACATGTAATATTCTTATTTACATGTGCTTAAAGTGATGTATTTTCACTTAGTGGTCCCAGAAGTGTAAATTTCAATTAGAGCTCAAGAACTTGTCTCTTCACTGCGAAAAGTTACATTTAAGGACTTGATACTGGAACTTGTGCAACAAATCAGTATTGAAGGTTCCATCAACCTAATCTATGTGAAATAATATTTACTACACACGCACGAGAGGGTTCTTCTATTTCATCCAAATAACTTAATATTTTTATTTTATGTGCATCTAAAGTTAGGCTAAAAATATATATTTTTCTTGTATTAGGAAGGGAATTCTTGAGGTTGAAATGGGTGTTTGGTCTCTTAACCAAGTGTGATTAAAGACCAATAACATGGTCATATATTTTATTAATCACCCTAGATGTGTTGGCAGCACAATTTTTTGACCTTGAAGTATCAAAAGTGGAGTTCTCTAATTATTGCTTCAGCTTTGACAACATTTGTTGTTAGTTTTTTTCTCTCTTGAATAATAGTGAAAACCTACTTCCTAGTGGATTTGGATGTCTAGGTCATGGAAACACATGTAATATTCATATATGTGTGTTCTAAGTGATGGATTTTAAATTGGATGTCTTGAAGGGATAAATTATAGTTAGAGATCAAAAACTTATCTCTTCACTGTAAAAATTTGTATTTTAGGACTCATTACTACAACTTGTGCCATGAATTGGTATTGAAAGTTACATATAATTCTAGATTTAAGTTAGAGGGATTATAAATTCACTTAAGGGTTCTTTTGGTTCATCTAAACAACTTACAATTTTTATTTTATACGTGTCTAAAATTAGGGTTAAAAACATTTTTCTTATATTGAGAAGGGCATTCTTGAGGCCAAAATGGGTGGTGGATCTCTTAATCAGGCATGATAATAGGCTAATAAATTGGTGTTGATGTTATCCACCACCTTATATGTGTTTTTAGTTCTATTTTCCATCCACGAAGCACTAAAAGTAGAGTTCTCCAATTGTCACTTCAACTTTGACAACATTTGTTGTCAGTGTTTCTGTGCTCTTGAACAATAGTGAAAACATGATTCTAGGTGGATTTATATGTTGATTTCATGGTATAACATGTATTTTTATTATCTAAACATTATTTAAGTGATTTATTTACACTTGGATGTCCCAGAGGCATACATTCTAGTTGGAGCTCAAGAACTTATCCCTTCACTACAACAAGTTGCATTTTAGGACTTATTAATACAACTTATGCCATAGAGTGGTATTTAAGGTTACATAAAAATTATATAGGGTGATATTATATGGATTATAAATTCATTTTAAGGTTCTTTTATTTCATCTAAATTAATTATAATTTCTATTTTATACACATCTAAAGTTAGGCTAAAAATCTATATTTTTATTGTATTGGGAAGGACGTTCTTGAGTCTAAAATGCATGATGGGTATCTTGAATGGGAGTGATCATAGTCCAAAAACCTATTATTAGAGATTATATTCCACCTTAGACATGTTGTAAGTACTAGATTCTAGCCATAAAGCACCAAAAATGGAGTTCTCCAACTGTCACTTCAACTTTGACAACATTTATTGTCAGTATTTTCATGCTCTTGAACGGTAGTGAAAATATGATTATGGGTTTATTTGGACATGTAGATCATGGGAAAATTTTTAATTTTCATATCTATACATGAAAAAAGTGATTTATTTACACCTTGAGGTTCTGGAGGCATAAATGTTAGTTGGAGCTTAGGAACTTGTCTCTTCACTATAAAAAGTTGCATTTTAGGACCCATTATTGTAACTTATGCCACAAATTGGTATTGAAGTTTAAATCAACATAATTCTATGTGAAATTATAGGTATTTGACATGAACTCAAATCTTCTTATATTTCATCCAAAAAACTTACAAATTCCATTTTATGCACGTCTAATGTTAGGTTAAAAATTACTTTCTTATATTGGGAAGGGTGTTCTTCAGGCTAGAATAGGTGGTGGGTCTCTCGACTGGGAATGATTGAAGGATAATAACTTATTCCTGTGAGTTATATGACACCTTATAAATGTTATAAACACTAGTTTATAGTCATGAAGTATTGAAAGAGGAGTTCTCCAACTGTCGCTTCAACTTTGACAACATTTATTGTTAGTGTTTCTACACTCGTGAATAATAGTGAAAATATGATTTTGGAAAGATTTATGTATCAATTTCATGAGAACATGTGTAATTTTCATATCTAAATGTGATAAAAATGATGTATTTCCCTAGGAGGTCTTAGAGGCATAATGCTAGTTGCAGCTCAAGAGCTTGTCTTTTCACTATAAAAAGTTATATTTTAGGACCCACTATTGCAACTTGTACCACATATTGGTATTGAAAATTACATAAATATTATCCAAAATTAAATGATAAGGATTTTAAATTCATATGAAGTTTCTTCCAATTCATCCAAATGACTTAGATTTATATTCTACAAACGTCTAAAGTTTTACTAAAAAACTGATTTTTTATTATATTATAAAGGGCATTCTTGAGGTTAGAATGGGTGGTGGGTCTCTCAATTGAGAGTGATCAGAATGGAATAACCTAGTAATGTATTTTGTACACAAATCTATATGTGGTGACATTTCTAGTTCCATCCATGAGGCATCGAAGGTGGAGTTCTCCAACTATCACTTCAACTATGACAACATGGGTGAATGCAAGTTGACTCCAAGAAGAGGACAACCTTTCAATAAAGGAGGAAACATAAAATAATAATGCAAAGCATATATACATATATAACATTAAAAATGAGGAGGTAGAACATAGCTAATTTATCAAACTTGCACAACTAAAATGTATAAGGGCATCTAAAGAAGGTATGCAAGAGATGAGTATTCCATTGTTTGTTTCAATTGTACTTATAATATAAATGTGATGTGTCTATAAAATAAATGAATAAAAAATGTGAATATCAAGTCCTAAAGGATATTAAACTAGTGTAGAATGGGTATCTACATTATAATAGTGAAAAATGGTGTAGCCCATTCATGAGAGGCACTTTACAGTAATATATATGACTTTATCTCAAACATTATATTATTTTCTCTCATATAGTTTTAATTGCAAAACATATTGAAAGATTTTAAGTTAGTTTTAATAAATTAAATGAAGGAATTATTAATTATATCATATATAAATATGGCCGTAGAACCATCAAATTTAATTTTACAATAATAATGTGAGCCAAATTATACGTAGAAAGATGATCACCACAAAATATGAACATATATGTGTATCCATAAAAACCATAAAGGAAAAGAAAATAAGAACATAATTGAATGTCGGGTGAGTGCCATATAGGCATATAATGCCAATAATACATATATTTCCATATAGGCATACAAAAAATTACTTCATTTAACAACATAATAGAATGTTGGGTGAATGTCATATATGCATACAATGCCAAAAATGCATTCATTTCTATATAAGCATAAAAACAAGTATGTCATCCAAGACATCCTAATCATCAAATAGTCTCCCTCTCTTTGTTTCTTGAAGAAGAATCTCCATAGGATGCCCTCTCCATAGGTGGATATCCCTTAGATGATTTGGATTCCTCTAAGGTTTGATTATGGGTCCTTCTACATTCATAGATCTCCTATAGATGAACCTATTCAAATACAAATATTATTATAAAATTTAGATACTATACATGCAACCAAGTTTATAAATTAATTGTAAACTAGAATACAAAAATAATTTAAACATGCACTTATTGTAATCTCATGGTCATGCTCAATTTGTGTCTGATGCTCAACAGGGCCAGTCATAGGTTAAGGTGCATGAACATGCATGTGAAATGGTGATAAAACATGAAAAGGTTCCATGTTAATCATCTGAATGGGACTATAATATGTCATTATAAAAACTTGCATACACAATAAATTCACAAAATTTATATTTTCTCAACTATCTAGTAAAATTATACCTATATATAATTCAAAATTAAAAGTAAACATGTACCTAGGTGAGTGCCTGCATAGATGACATTGTTGCCTGTGTCTATATCAATGCATAGAGATGGATGAGACTCCATTATGGTCATCAACAGAACAAAAAACCTCACTTAGTTTTATATAAAATATTGAAGATATATGGAAATTTTATCTCCTTTATTAAACACATAATCAGCTAAAATAAATTTCAAACCCTTTACTCTCTATAAAAATTAGAAATCAACAAGCAATTTAACTAAAAAATAATTTGTGGTGATGTAATACCTAATCCTTATATATATATTTTTAACTTGTATAATCAAATGGAAATGATTTAATTTGAGGAATCGAGATAATAATGTTCCCTAGCCACTTTAATTCAAGTCTTATACTTAAAAATTTATCACTCTTGACGTCTAAAACTCTACTCACTTTCTTGATTTATTCCTTATCCTATATACATGCACTGTGCAATTTTGTGTTTCTAAACTTCTCTATCTCAAGTTAGGACCATATTGGCATGGAAATAGACACACAAAGAGAATAAAAATATGAAAAAGAGAAGCACAAAATCAAGGGGAAAATAGTCAAAGGGACATAGGAATAATATATACCAAGATCATATTATTTAATAGCAATGTACTTGAATTTTGAGATCCTTGATAGATAAATTTAACTTAAGACATTACATAACATGCATGATTCACACAAGGGAACTAACTTAAGGATTTGGAAGATAAGTAGTGGTACTATAGGTAGCAATGAAAATATTGAGTTCTTAAGAAACACTATGAAGAAGAGATGATAATCAAGAAACTTGTGAATCATTAAAAGTAGTTTGAGAAGGTGAAGGAACACCAACAATATGAAAATATAAGAAATAAGAGGAAGAATATATTTTGAAAAAATATGGGAGAAAGACATCAATAGACATTAAAGGATACTCTCTAAAAGGTTAGTCTTTATTTAAAGCATTCAAAGATCCATCATTCACCCTATAAGATATATATTAAATTAGGGGTTCTTAGGTTAGAGGTTTTTTCTCTATATATTTCAACACATCTCACACATATAATTTGCATTAACATCACTATCATTCAAATTTTAATTTGAACATGTATGATTTTTATTCAAGAGCATAGATATATATAAATAAAAACATGTCCATAGAGTATAATATTAACTCAAAATTACCTATGTATATGTAAACATTGTCCTAGTAACATCAACAATGTAGTAGTAGATGGCCTAGAAACTAGATGTGCATATGTAAACATCGGCTAGCCCAAAAATGTTATAGTGGACTGGGAAGATAATGGGACTATAACTAAAATTTAACATGTAAAATATAAAATATACCTACATATGTGTAGTGACCGACATGCACACACCAAATTTGTAGGCTAAAAACTCATCACTCAAAAGTATATCATATAAGACTTCAAAATCACCACTATCATCATATGAAGGTCCAATGCATGTATCACCATAACATTTACAATAGTGAGTTTAGGTATGAACACTAGGTTTAGTTTCTCTAGTATCAGTCTAAAAAAGACCACTTGTATGCTAAATGAGTGTGTTAGTAAGTGCACTAAGCGTATGCAAAGTGTTAATCTCCATAACCTTATTCACCATAGAGTGGGTCTTAGATTGAAATGGATTTTGGGTAGGGACCATTCTAGGCTGATTAGGTGCATGAAATTCACCTAGTCTATCTTGCATAAAGCCTTTCACTCAGCCTTAAAACTCTCAGTAGTCAAAATAGTTGGGTATCTCATTGAGGACAAACCCATAGTAGAGTTTTCTAAAAAAATTAAAATGGGACCTCATGGTTTTTACATGGTAGATAATCAAACACCGTCCACCATTAGTCCTAAAAAATATTTCTAATTAAATTATGGTCGCATCGATGGATCAAGAAGAATTTTATGGATAGTGGAAACGGAACACTAGTTGTTGATTCGATGAATAAGGCAAAAATTAGGTCTTTTGATATTTTTTTGTCTTTCACCTCATGTGATGATAATTCACCATCATAGTAACCCCTACATCCATACATATATTATGCTTATATGTTAAATTGACTCATTATCAAGTCAAATTGACTTAATATTGACTCTAGGGTATTGGCCAAATAGGTGTGGTGGGTGTTGGTCAAAATGGGGTCTCTCATTATCCTGATTGTTTGTTTAATTTCTATTTTTTTTCACTATGTGTGTAGCCAAATCCTCCTAACTTCCTTGAGGGTTTTGGGGAACTTCAGGAAGGCAAGGAGGGTTAGGAAGAGGATTAACAGGTTGATCTCTTGCAGTTGATGGGATGAACTAAAAAATGGGTTTTAATAATAAAATATTACAAATAAAAAATTTGATAAAGTGTAGTGATAATAAGTTTGTTTTTTGATTGCTTACCTCCCTTCTATGACAACATTGTCAATTCATTAAGGTAACAAGTGATCATAACATGTTTTATCCTCCTCTAAGCATAAAGCGAATGTGATTTAGTGTAGAGAAGGCTAGAACAAATAACAAAATAAGTGAGAATGAAAATTCCCATATGTTTGGGACTTTTTATTTTTTTGTTTCAAATTAATATATTGGGTATGTGTTTTGTACATATACTTAACACATATGCATTATATACACTATACATGATGTGTACACATTATAACACATATCCTTTATTGTATAGTGATCACAATCCTAAGCTTAGTAAGGCGTGCACATTATAAACATTACACATATGCATAATGTCTATAACATGTATGTGTTAGTGTAAATATCCATGGAATTATCCCCCAACTCCATGAACTTACCCTTGATTAAACACATTAATTTATTTATAGAGTGGTGTTAACCCCTTTGACCAGGTAAATATCCTACAATAATGTTCTTCAACCACATGCCATTATTTTTTACTCTTAGAGAACAACACCTGGTGGCTTGTTGATTGCAAAGACCACTAACATTTCTGACACTACTCAAGGGTGAGTGAGAATTTCATGTCTTCATAAATCTATTTCTTTCACAAATTTTCAATATTTACTTACATATATATATATATATATATATATATATATATATATATATATATATATATATATATATATATATATATATATCAAGTATGTATATACATCTAGAATATGGACAAAGGAGCAAGTTGAATCTTGGAAGCCCATTGTCAATGTTGTCCATGACAAGGAAGATTTTTTTTATCAAATATGGCATTGTAAAAAAATTTCCCATGTGGGTCAGTATTTGTAAATCATATTGGTTTCCCTTATTTTTCAAATTTATTTAGTTGTCTTTTAAAAATATCAACAAAACATCATATATTGGGTGCATTATAATGTAGATTATCAACCTAACGACCAATGTCTACCTTCATCTACAAGAAAATTGATGTTCAGATAAATTAGTTTACCTAATCATAAGGACATGGTAAACTTCTTGAATCCTCAGATCTATAGATGATATTTATGGATTATATAGAACCTCAGTCTTGTACACTTGGCAAACTTAGACCAGGGTTGTTCCTATTAGTTATAGACCTTTTTTTCTTCCACAAGTCATACAACTGCTCTATCGTTTGCCCCTTGGACTATCTCTTAGTTTGACCAGTCTTATGTTGATGACCCAATACTTATATCTTTATCAAAATTCTTAAAATGTACTTATCTTCCATCTCTACAAGCTTTGAGCCTATACCTACTTTCCTACTTCCTAGACACTAACATCTGGAATAGATACTAGCATTGAATCTAGTGTCCTGACTCGATGCAAGTGTCCAATGCCCTAAAGTCATCTAATTTGTAAATGAAATGTATCCCAATGGTCAGCTTAAGTGATTTAATGTGAGTTATTACTCCAAAGGGATTTATATAAGTACAAGATCAAACCTCATTCATTCCTCACCTAGAAAATTATTACCTACTCACCATGCAACTTACAAAAGGCATTCAATCAAGCACTCAAGTGAGAAAAGCTTCCCTATTTTATCCTATTTACATATCAATCACAGGGACAACACATACATATGTTTGAATTATTGAATGAGCATCCTAATTTTCCAAGTTACAAGCTAGGTCACTATTGCACACATAAGACAACACGTAGGGGAGAACTACATAAGTCTGAGACCCTTTTTGGAGTATTGACTATGTAAGTAGCGCTCATTGATAGAGGGGTATTTGGGGTAGATTGACACCATGTGAAAACTAACTATTAGGATAAATAAGGCTCAGGTACCATTATCTAAAGACTAACTATGATACCACTTATTAAGAAAGCACAGCATTCCTACATGTGCAAGTAAATATAAAATTATGGAATAAAAAACTATAAAATAAAAACATAAATAGGAGAGAACAAACCACTACAAAATATATATGTGGAAAACCCTTACACAATTATCAAGGAAACAATTTTTGTGGCAAAGACAACATTCAGACTTTGTATTCCATCAACAAAATTCTCTTTGACACATCTCCTCATAACAACTCCTTTCTAGTGATAACACCAAGCACTTAGGTGAGTAAAGCTTATAAATAAGCTTTACATGATCTAACTTACAAGATGCAACATTGCAACTCTTATAATGCTAGCCTCCGTAGCATCTAAGGGAGATCCAAGAATCAACCTCTAACCATGAGCTAAGCTAACAAGCCTTCAATCTACATCCAAGGATCCAATCCATGCACATAGGTGAGCCAATAATATTAGCCTTTTAGGCTCTAACCTCCAACCCTACATGTGATGCTTACAAACCAAGCATCTAGATAAGTTAGGCATGCAATCATTTCAACTCCAACTGCCTATCATGCAAGCACAAGCTTGTAAGGATCCAAGTGATCCCATAAAGGGATAACCATTACAAAAGGAGAACATAATGATTTAATAGAATTTTACATCAAAGAAAGAGAAGAGAGAGAAAATGTGGTGCCACATATGAGTGGGCTCAATAATAACCCACTAAAGCCACTCACATGCACTCATGTGTATAAGCCAAAATCCACCCATGTGCTTTAGAGACAAAATGCAACACTCTCATAGTGGGGATGTCATGTGGTCTCCATTATGTTTGTCATCATCTATAAAAGTCTCCAAAGTGGATTATCCACCAAACAAGAACAAGTGCCACCTCCATGTGGCTCTAACCATTATCCCCCACTCCATAAGTGAGGACAACAAGTACTAATGATCTTATTATCTTCTTATCCCAAAGGTCAATAACGTGGATGATCCACTAGAAAAGATCATGGGCCACTTTCATGTGACTCTAAATTTGGTACCCCACTTCCAAAAGTGAATCCAAACACCCAATAGTGTTCTTCATGTCTTCATCTCCCATGTGACCTCTTGTGTTTTTCACCATGTATCAAACTCATGTGATAATAAGGATAAAACAAATCCCTTAGTGGAGTGATATGCCCCACTCCCATCACACCACCTAAATCACACCTTATGACCCTCCATGGGCCCTCTTGCCACATCACCATCCTGTTGCATCACTTGCTACATCACTTGCCACATCACTTGCATGGCATGTCACCTAGGATCCACCTCACTTCCCTAGTCACCATTACCACCTCATCTATGAATAGTGACATGTGAATAATGTCTATAAATAGCACTCATGAATAGTACCCATGAATATTACTTATGAATAGTGATCTATGAATAGTGGCTTCACACCCAACAATCTCCCACTTAAAATCATATGCATAAGAATTTCAAACACCTACATCTTCTGCCAACTAGCTACCACCTAGATGCTATCAATGCAATGCCCACTATTGCTCCACACAAACCTAGTAGATAATTTATGCACTATAAAAATTCTCTACCTTAAATAGCTTTGTCAACATCTGCATGCCTACTACAAATTTTCATCAACTTGAAGTGACTCCCACTTCACCACAGACCCATCCTTCTTCAGGATTCTGCCATAAACTGCTCACTACTCCCACTACTTAGAAGTATCTGGTATAGTACACACCATGGCTTTCTTGAGACTTCACCTATCCCTGATGAATACAATACACATGAAAACCATATTATCCTCATATGTATGACACTCTGGAAGACAACTCACAATATCACAAGAAGTGGTATACTTGACTTTATTGCTTCCATGTCCATTATGCATCTCTATCCTTGGTTTTCTCTTCCAACCACCTTCATTATGTCTTAATCACTTGAACCATCACATAGTGATCATGTTGGGACCTATATCCAACATGCCATAAAACATAGTAGCAACCTCTACTAAACCTTGGATCTCTATAAAGGTAACATTATACTCCATCTACACATCCACTTCAGCCCCTATAGTCTTCAATTCTATAAACCAATAACTCTTTGCCTCATCCATATAGCCCTCTAGCTACTCCATCTCATCACAAGATCACCATGTATAAATTATGGTTTCACATCCCACTACTCCAACCATGAATAACAACAAGTGCACACCACACTCTCGATAGTAGCTTACAACTGGAGAGAAGAATCCATAAAATTTAACACCTGACTTCTATATGTAGCAAACCGCTACCCACCACAATCAACATGGTACCTATCCATAGTTCCTATAAATTCAATGCACTAATCAGTGCATCACTACACTTATCTATATTTTGAGCCCATAATCGAAATACATCCTTCTCTATCGTATGTCCAATCAAACTCATGTGTAGAGTTACTCCATGCATCGGTTCACTTGGCTACTCACATCAGTTATATTGCATCCCTCCTGGATACTTGCTTATGCTACATTGCAACCATTGAGAACTTTACTCAATGCATCTCTGAGTCTATAAAAGATTTAACACCAACCTTCCTCCTCCATAGAACCTCAGGTCTCAACTTGTTCTTATCCATGTTTCAACTACTCTATCGAGTACAAATTTAGGTTTTTGATACCTCGTCTACATGGATTTATGAACATCTCAACTAACACATTATGGTAGTAAGATCCCACAACTTATATCCCCTCACTAGCAAATAACTACAATAAGACACATGATTTGTCATCACCCTCCATCTACACCAATGGAAACAAGCTTTCTCCACCACAAGCTATGTAGTTGCTACTTTAACAAGAACATTGTGTTGGTGTTGATCTTGTTAAGCTTCTATTCTATTCTTCATCTTACACTATGAGAGAATACCTGCCATTTAAACATTTTTTTTTCTATCTTGGTCTCTCCACATATAACTCTAACTTGCACAAAACCAACCAAATAACCATGGATCTGATACCACTTGTTAGGATCAATAAGGCTTATGTACCAATAACTAAAGCCTAGATCTAATACCACTTGTTAGGAAAACACAACATTCCTACATATGAAAGTAAATATAAAATTATGGAATAACAAGCTATGAAATAAAAACATAAATAAGATAGAACAAACTAGTACACAAGATATACATGGAAAACCCTTGCACAACTAGCAAGGGAAAAAAACCATGGGGCAAAGGCAGCATCCAAACTTCATATTCCATCAACAAAACTCTCTCTGACACATCTCACAAAACTTCCTTTCCAGAGCTAACACCAAGCACTTAGGTGATTAAAGCTTACAACCAAGCTTTTGATGATCTAACTTACATGATGCAACATGTAGCTCTTACAATTCTAACCTCCATAGCATCCAAGGGAGCTCCAAACATCAATGTCTAACCAAGAGCTAAGCTAACAAGCCTTCAAATATCCATCCAAGGATCCAATCCATGTGCTTAGGTGAGCCAAGCATTTTAGTGTTTTAGGCTCTAACCTCCAACCCTGCATGTGATGCTTACAATCCAAGCATCTAGCTGAGTTAGGACAACAAACCTTTCAACTCCAACCTTTTATCCTGAAAGAAAAATCTTGCAAGAATCCAAGTGAATCCCAAATGGGATAAACATTACAAAAGGAGTATATAATTCTTTAAAAATAATTTCACATCAAAGAAAGAGAAGAGAGAGAAAATGTGGTGCCACATTTATTAGGCTTAATAGTAATCCACTAGAGTCACTCACATGCACTCATGTGCATAATCCAAAATCCACCCATGTTCTTTGGAGATAAAATACACCACTCTCATAGTGGGGGTGTCATGTGGTCTCCATTATGTTTGTCATCATGTTCATAAGTCTCCAAAGTGTATTCTCCACCAGACAAGAAGAAGTGCCACTTCCATGTGGCTCCAACCATTATCCCCACTCCACAAGTAAGGACAACAAACACTAATGCTCTTCTTGTCTTCTTATCCTAAAGGTCAACAAAGTGGATGATCTACTAGACAAGATCATGGGCCACTTCTATGTGACTCTAAAGTTGGCTCCCCAGTTATACAAGTGAGTTCAAACACCCAATAGTGTTCTTTCTATCTTCATCTCCCATGTGACCTCTTGTCTTTTGCACCATGTGCCAAACCCATGTGATAATAAAGGACATAACATGTCCATTAGTGGAGTGATACACCCCACTCCCATCACACCACCTTGACCACACCTTAGGACTATCCATGGGCCCTCCTACCATATCACCATCCTACTACATCACCTGTTGCATCACTTGCCACATCACGTGCATGCCACACATGCATGCCATATCACCTAAGATCTATCTCACCTACCTAGTCACCATTGCCACCTCAGCTATGACTAGTGACTTGTGAATAGTGATCCATGAATAATGCCCATGAATAATACTCATGAATAGTGACTTGTGAACAGTACCCATGAATAGTACTTATGAATAGTATTTATGAATAGTGATATGTGAATAGTGGCTTCACACCCAACACTAACCTGTTTCCCCCCAAGATTACTATGAAAATGAGGAACTTGTTAGTGCATGTATTTATTTTTCCTTTATTGTTTTATTTTGGATTTTCCTACACTTATGATATTAACTTGCCTAGGTGTGCATGTCATAGGGAATTACCTTAACTATCCTATTTTAGATAGTGGGAGTTACTCCTTTGAATGGTTGACCGTTGCCCATCTATTTTGGGTTTGGGGGTTTCCATAATTCTAGGGGGAGTTACATATTTACTCACCTATTTGTACATCTATGTTCTTCAACTATTCATGGAGGATGTGCATTATTTCACTCTTGATTTTTCTCTTACATCTACTTACTCATTTACTGCTTTGATTTATTTAAGTTTTAATGCATTTGATGTTCTATATTTGATATTTAAGGATTCCCCAACATGGTATCAGATAAAATAATACACATTCAAAATAAAGATGTTGAGCACCAATAAAAATGCATCCATGTGTGAGTAATAAGTGCATGAGATACAAACAGAATAGGGATGTCATGCACGGTTGAAAATGCATCTAATCTAACAGGTGGTTAGATCCCCTCACAATAACATTTTATGTCTTATTAATATTTTTACATGGATACATTATCGACAAAGCTTGACATCCTCCTATTTCACCTCTGTGTAGTTTCACTTGTATATTTTTGGTGTCAACTACATTGATTATTTGTATTTGGATGCAATGTCATCTATGTATAGTATCTATTTACTGAGATGTGTATTATCTCTTTGTATTGTTTTGTCTTACCTATTTTGATGCACTATTGATTGAGTTTGATTTACATTAATTTGAGTGTGTTGTGTTACTTACAAACATAGGGGGGTCATTGTTGATTGTCTTGGAGGGGTTGTTATGGGCTCCTACTTTCTCTCTTGTGTACAAACTTTTGTGACTTGTGTGCCACTTTGGTGACCCCTACACTAATTGATCTTGAATTTTTTGACCCATTTTTAGCTAAACTTGATGTCTATTCATTGAGCATGCATTATTATTTATGTAGTGCTTTTTATCATTACACTTCTTTGGTGTCTTCTCTCATTCATGTCGACTCCACTTGAGATATACTAGCTAAAGAAGAGAGTTTATTCTACACCAATGGTTCTTCTTGGAAATACCAACTATGCTTCTTGGCATAATTAAATGGAATACATGCTCATAATCAAGAATCATACTCCATTCCTATATGGATAGATTTCTACCCCTTCAGACTCAAGATAGTATAATAAGTGGGCTAACACTTGTGACAAGGTGCTTAGTACTACATTGTTACATATTTCCATGGATATTCATTGCCATGTGGAACATACAACATGTCCCTACACTATTTGGAGCATCCTACAATCTCTTTTCAAAGATCCTACTGAGATCTATATCACTCATCCTCCTCCTTTTCTTAATGCTCTTCTAAGATTGTTTTACTCTCTTCTCCTACTTCTATTTCCTATGATGACACATCCATGGTGGATAGTGTTCTTCCTTCTATCGAGACACCATTACATAATGATATTATGCTAGACCTTAGTTTTCTCATTAAACATTCTACTTCTATTCCTATACACAATGTTGCTCATTTAGATCCATCATATATTGGTACTTCAAAGAACTCTATTATTTTCAGTGAGAGTACACCTTATGAGAGCATTGCTGACTCTTCTCTTCCTATGGATATTTCGTTTGTGGATCCATGTGATTCATCTGTAGAATCTTCTTCAACTTCAAGGGTTTTTGAATTGTGCACTCCACTTCCCATGGACATTATTTATATGAATGTTCTATGTCATTCTTCTTCATCGAACTCACCTATACTTTATGGTAGTTCTAATCCTGAGCACATTTTTGAGACTAAGGACTCTTTTTATGGCATAGATGACTAAAATAGTGATGTGGACACACCTCCACCATCTCCTTGTCACCTTCCAAATATTGAGGAGTTATTTATCAATCCACTTTAGACATTATAGGGTATAGGTAATTGATTTAGGACTCATCATACATTGATCAGTCCATTATATAGTTATAAGGCATTTTATAGTCATTCATAGCCTTTGATTTCATTTCTCCCTCAATGCATAGAGAAGTCAGACCTTTTAATATGTATAAGGAGCATAATTCCTTGTATAAGAACTACACCATAGTTAGAGATCCATCAGACACTTGGCATACTCATTCATTAATCCAGGGTGATCCAGTCTTCACTACACCTACTTCTAATAGGTTCACTTTAGTGGCATTACTTCCAGTTCTTATGCATGATCTTGATAGACCTATGTCACACTTCTGTTTGGGAACCTACTTAGAGTTCCTTTGTACTGTTACCTTCATCTTCCTTTGTGGAAAGAGCAGAATTTTAGTACATGTCTTGTGTTATTCATTTGTCAAAAGGAAAAAAACATTGTTCAATGTAGATGGAGATCCTTCAATATTTAGGTAGAGGATCTCATTATCAACATTGGTTATTTTGAGAGCTATAATTAGAGTGCAGAAAACTTCAACATCATATTTTATGGGGATTTTAGCTCTATCTTCTTTTTTTTCTCTTTTACGGGGGGCAGGGGAGTTTTTTCCTATTGGTTTTCTCCTTTTATCCACTTTATGAGAATTGATTTGTACATGGATATCTCATCATGCTCTATTGTTGAGACCCATTTCTTCTACCCACCTAAGTTGTGCTTATGGAGAGGGGTGTTAGTGTAGGTAGTTATTTTTCCTTTATTATGTTATTTTGGATTTTCCTACACTTATGAAATTATCTTGCTTAGGTGTGCATGTCATAGGGAATTACCTTGAATATCCTATTTTAGTTAGTGGGAGTTACTCCTTTGACTAGTTGACTATTGATCATCTATTCTAAGTTTGGGGGTTTCAACTATTCTAGGGGGAGTTACACATTTACTCACCTATTTGTACATCTATGTTCTTCAGCTATTTATGGAGGATTTGCATTGTTTCACTCTTGATTTCTATTTTATATATTCTAGCTCATTTTCCACTTTGTTTTGTTTAAGTTTGAATGCATTTGGTTTTCCATCTTCAATCTTGATGGACTCCTTGATATAACTGGTGTTTTGACATTTCATGAGAAGAAATAGTCTATGACATAAATCTGAATGCACCAGAGTGAAGGCAAAGACAAATTCATAAACATCCAGGTGGTCGTATCTTTTTTTAGCAGGTATTTTATATAGGACATTTGCATCAAACCCATATAGTAGTATTGATACAACTGTCCTATGCTGATGTAAGTGTCAAGAGCTCCATTGGTCAGATTTCCAAAATTAGATGACTATTCCAAAATAATTTTCTAGTCTGCTTTCTGCCTATTCTAGATCCAACATTATGTTAGTATCATAACCATCTAAGTACATTACTTCTTTTTCATTTCCATACATAAATTAGTTATACTTTCTATATTTAACCTATTCTTAGTTTTATAAATTCAACATATGTTATAGCTAAGTTTAGCACTCAATTGGTCTGTTGTAGATTTGATTATCACCCTTGTGCATTATATATATATATATATATATATATATATATATATATATATATATATATATATATATATATATATATATATATATATATATATATATATATATATATATATATATATATATATATATATATATATATATATATATATATATATATATATAAAGGCAATCTAAATTAACTCCAATTACTTAAATCAAAACCATTTAAAAGTTAAATAGGTTCTTGAAAATAGAGGAAATTCCCAATAGTTTTGTAAAATTTTGAAATGCTGCCAAAAATGCTATAAAAGTAGGTTTGTTTTTAATACCGAAATGTGTCTATGTTGATTCTAAGAATAAATTTTAGTACTAAGGATTTATAATCTAGTATTTGGCTTCTCTACATTCTCTTTTTATGGAAAAAGACCTTTAAAGGCCAATTCACATGTCACATGGCTATGAATTATTTAGTTTTGATTTGTACCCTTGTCCAACAAATTGGACATCCATAATGAAAAGTAAAATTTCATTTTAATGTTTTAATGGTTTATTTTGTTGTTTTTGGGACACTTTCGAAGGGAATCAATGTTTTATTGTACTTGTGAAATATTAAATTCATGTACAACTTTAGCCTTTGATACTACCTTCAAGGGAATGCACCACATTTGTGATACTACCTTAAGAGGATACATCACATGTGTGATTCTAGTTTACAATATACCAGTCATGTAAATAAGTTTGATCAAGAATTAAACATTTATAAAATCTAAAAAACTGGAGCATGGAAGTATTACCATTTCCATTCTGAAGTGATACCAATTCAAAAACATACAATAGAATGGAAAAAATAATAGTTTAACAATGACGTTGATATGTGAAACTAGAGTGGATCACTTCCTCTTATTACAACATGATAAGTAAAAAAGTTTTAAGTTGTTTCAAAGTCTCCTATGTTCATGTCTACCAAAGGTCACAACATAATATGATGACTAAACAAGTTTTACGTTATTTGAAAGTCTCCTATTTTCATAAGTTTTAAGTTATCATATTTTTATATCTTCTAAAGCACACAACATTGAACTTGAGAGTATTATCACATAATTAAATTTTTTCATGGGCTACAAAGTTGCAAGATATTGAATGAATGTCCTACAAAGTACTCAATATTTTTTCCTCTATGCTTGTGAGGTGTTAAGTCGCACATATATTATAACAACTTAGTACAAATTTTCAAAAGTAATTAACGGATAAATTCTCCAGTAGGTATATGCATTGGTTAAGAGATCATAGGGGCCTAGGCAATACACCTAATTGTGGGATGAATTACCCTGACGTGCTAGTAATAAATCACGTTTACATAGAAGGAAATAAGGTTTTCCCTTCTTGATTGGCTTTTAGATAAATCATAAAATCCAACCCTTGGTACCGATGGTACAAGTATGATTGCAAAGCTTGCAAAAGCCTTCTTGTGATAGATAGACTTTGCTTACTTTAGCATAAATCCTATCAACTAAAAAAACATTTTTGATGTGGATGTTGTCATGATACATGTTTCTTTTATCACATATATTCTCTAAACTCTATTGCCTTAGAAGATTTTGTCAAGCAAAATACAACTCACAATATAGTGTTGTGACACAACTTATTGTCTTAGTCAACATTGTCTTTCATCAAACATTTTGCAAGCAACACAAGAGAACTATGTAACAATATTGACTACCCCTCACAATACACAAGAAAACAAGGTAGACCCTGTATGCGAAAAAACTAGTTACACTAACATTTGTATTGATTATTCTCACTTCTATTAAAACCTCCATTACAAAAAAATTCAATAAAGAACAAATGGGCCATCCATCTAGGCCCAATGATTTAAATCAATAGTAGATAAAGATTTCGCATGAGAGCCATATGGGGGCGAAACAAACTTTGTATTTATCATTTTTTTCAAACACACCAATCTGGGCATTTAAAGATGATGCAGAGTAAACATTGTAAAACATTTTAGTAAACAAAAAGGAAGAATAGTTTCCCAATAAAAAGGGAAATCCACCAATTAAAAGAGCTAGCACCTTTGTTCTCCAACTTTATCTACTAGACATATGTAGAAACTCTCATAGCTCATAATTCTTTTCCACTACATACATTCAAGTTTCATTGCTCTATTAAATAATGAATAAAGATTCAAAGAATGGAGTAACCAGTCCTTATACCTATTCAAAATAGGGTTCGTGGAGACCTTGGCCTCCAAAACTCAATTAATTGCACTTGATATCCCATTTAGGTGCAAAAGGGTGCACACATAGAGAAATCCTAGCCACTTGGAAGGCTTAAAATCATAAGAGAAAACCCAAAAGATTGATAAAGAAGGATCCTTCTCACTGACTAATAAAAACCTTTCTCAAAGACTACCAAAATTCTGACCTTGTACATTCCAACTCAATATATCAAGGAAAATAAACAAGCCACCAACACAAGGATCATACCATGGTCCATATGTTACTTTAACACTAATTTCAACAACGTTGTACATTGATAACTCCATGCTAGAGGTTTAAGATCAAGACAAAAATTGACGTTGGGAATGTCATTATCAACATTCAACAAATCAATAGTATTAGGGAAGGTAGTTAAATCATTTGCATTGTTCCATTCACTTATATCAAACATCTCACAAATTGCCTCCATGAAATAATCATATCTCCAAATGTGGATGTGTGGGCATCATCACAACAATGTTCTCCATTGATGGGAGAAACAAACTACACAAAAAAATCCATGGAGACATTCACCAAGGGGTGTGACATAATGACATAGTTCATAGGGCTTGCTCGTCGTAGTGTAAATCTCGTAACATTGTCCAGAATGACTCTACCAGGGACTAACCTACCTTGACACTGCAAATTTTGCCTCTTATATATTGCATCTGCTCTTCCCCTTCAACGACAATACAAATGTAAAATGGTGTGATACATCATAAGTATGGTCTTGTTCAATGCTCAAAACAACGTGTTAGATGCAGGTTGGTGGGATGTTATTGCTTTGCCATTTCAAGCAAGGTGCATGCATAACATGCACTGAATGCTATTAACTAAAGTTTAAATGTCCCACATTTAGTGCCCACTAATACCTTTTTTTATTACTTTTAAAAAAGCTTTAAAATAAAATATTACACGACAATCGTTGTATTGACAATTTGAAAGTCAAGACTCAAATAATCAACACTCTAAACTAACTCTCAACATAAATTATAAATATTGATAGGACACCATTTAGATGCCACACACGGGCCCTTGGGATGCACCCAGGGGTTAAATTTGACCCCCGTTTAAACATTTTTTACATTTTTAAACGTACAACACTGGCAATTTTTTTTTTAAACGTAACATAGGACCGGCAAATTTTTTAAAGGCCTGTCATATTGATGTTTAGAAAAAAAAGCACCCATTTTAAGTTTTTATTAAAGGCTGCCTATATGCCCTTGAGGTTGAATGATGGACCGGTGGTCAACCATTCGACATTTTAAATTTTTTTCCCCAGCGACCAATCGACAATTAGGCTGCGAGCACAATAGACATTAAATCAGCGAAGTTGCCAAAGATCAATTCAAATTTACAACAGTCTTACCACTCTACACCCACCTCCCCATAACATTAAATCTTGTAGATTTATTAGAAGAGCACTGTAGCACACCAAAGTTCTTAAATCTTCACCGAATCACCATTTAAATTCACCTAATCTCCTTTTGCCTTCATTTCACGCAATCCACACACTATAAATTTATCAACATTTATTTCTTTGGAAGAATCTTGGACGGTGGGAAATTGGGAATGGGATTCAGGAATCATTGAGAAAGAAATTCGTTGCAAGTGCTCCCTGAACCCTGAAGACAAAATTATCATATGATTTCAAACCCACGATGGCACGTGAAGAAGGGAAAAATGGAAACATATGCATAGTTGCATTGCCGTGTGGTGCAAGCGTAGTTGTTAGCTTGTAAATTGTAATTTGTAATGTGTTGTTTTTGGAGTTGTATCACAACCCAAGGAGAGAGAAGTAAGGACAGAAGGAGAAGATAGGCGTGCTGGAATAAGAGAGAAGCGTATGGGAGAGGTATAGAGGGAGTGAGGAAAATTGATGAAGGAGACATTGGAGGAGATGGTCGATGTAGGAGATCAGGGAGAAGAGAAGAAATGTTGTTGGAGAAGGAGGTAGACGCAGAAAGGAAAGAATGTGGCAGTGGTATGAAGGGGAAGAAACTAAAGGAGAGGTCGATGGTTAGGGAGTAGGTCATTGAAGTTAACGATGGGTAGGAGATGGTAGTTGTAGCAGGAATCGATGAAAGAAAAACCTGCATGCTACTATAGGGAAGGTGGATGAAGTAAGGGAGATGGGGAACAAGATAGATGGAAGGAAGGAGGAGCCAAGGAAACATAGGTCGATGGCAAGGTAGAAGAAGATGATTGTATGAAGATGCATAAGAAAAGAGATTGAACTGGGCGTTAAGGAGAAGAGTTAGGCGGATTACTAGGAAGTTTAAGACGTCGCAGGAGGAGGAAAGAGAGATGTTAGAGGAGAGGTAAAGATCAAGAAAAGATGGATATCACTTTTCTTTACTATAACCAAGATTGCAGGAGGTAAGTAGCTAAAAAGCCATTATTTGTTTTAATTTATAGCTATAAACAAATCCCAGAAAATATAAGTTTATACCCTGAGGAGCCACGAATTAACTAAAACCCCTTATTTAATTGATGCTTGGCACAAGTGCAAAAAATAACTATAGTTTTTCTGGCATTCAGACTTAGAGATTTGGAGGTTTTGTTGTTAAGATTACTTTTTTAATAATGCTTTCTCGAGTGAAAATTCAAGGACTCTATACTAAATAGATTATTTTGTTATGGGTGAAGTAAGTTTAATTTAATGCTCTATGTTTTTCACCTCATGTTGTTAAGAAATTTAGTAGCTTTTTTAGCATAAAAATTTCATGGATATTTATTTATTTTTTATGTTGAGAAATTTTAAAAAATATTTTAAGAATTATATGTAAACAAGTGATTTATATTTTTCCCAGTTATAAAATCTTAAAAAAAAATCATTCATACTAACCTATAAAAAACTTTTTTAAATTATTGAAAAAAAATCTTAAATTATTGAAGGAAATTTTCAGCCCCCACTAGTTTAGGGAATTATTTGTTGAATTGAAATTTTAAGGCTCCTATTTTAATAGAAAATATTCACTTTATTCCTATACATTATTAAAATTCCATTAGACCAATCTCACATTGAAAATAGGAACACGAGACCTTTCAATGATAGAGCATCCCCAAGGTAATGTGTGTAGTTGTAGTGAATGTTCTTTCTTTGCAATACAGACAATAAAAACAAATTTTAATTGGTTTCTATACAAAATTATGAAAGTCAAAAATAAAAAATGAACGTCACATGCAAAATGACATTAATTTGAAAACCGTCACAAAAAATTTTCTTGACGGGTAAGGGTGACCGTCAAATTTAACGTATGGATGCACCAAGTATTGTCTCTCCCTTAAAAGTTAGAATGCCAAATCTCACTCGAAGTTTTGGTCGGCGAAAGGCATCCCAACGGGGTAAATACAATGTCTTAAAATAATTGTATTCCAATTAACGCAGACGTAGCGGCTGACGTTTTGTCACAGTCGACAATTTTTGACCAGAAATACCCACAGACCAGGGAACACCAAACCACATCCCGATCTTATAAATGCTAATAATTTCGATGCGTCCTCACCTAAAGTGGCATTCGCCTTCGTTACAAAACTTTGTTAATATGGGAAGCATCCAAAACCAGAGTTCAATTCCGCTCATGACGCCCTACCGAATGGGTCCCTTCAACTTGGCTCACAGGTAGGTCTCTCACATCTCTTACCTGCCAGGCACAGTTTAATTTTACTTTTCATTTATGTATGTTTAAACAAATTGATTTTATTTTGCAGAGTGGTGTTAGCTCCTTTAACCAGGCAAAGATCCTACAATAATGTTCCTCAGCCGCATGCCATTCTTTATTACTCTCAGAGAACAACCCCTGGTGGTTTGTTGATCGCAGAGGCCACCGGCGTTTCCGACACTGCTCAAGGGTGGGTCAGAATTTCGTGTCTTCACAAATCTCGTTGTTTCACAAATTTTCAATATTTACTTATGTATTCACATAGCAGGTGTGTAGATACGCCGGGAATATGGACAGAGGAGCAAGTTGAAGCCTGGAAGCCCATTGTCAAAGCTGTCCACGACAAGGGAGGCATTTTTTTCTCTCAAATATGGCATTGTGGTAGAGCTTCTCATGTGGGTTAGTATTTGTAAATCATATTGAGTCAGGTTTCCCCTGTTTTTCAACATTTTTTTGTTGTCTTCCAAAACGATCAACAGAGCTTCATATATTGGGTGCATTGCAATGCAGATTATCAGCCTAATGGCCAATCTCCACCTTCCTCTACAAGCAAACCGATATCCGGACAAATTCCTTTACCGAATCGTAAGGACGTGGCAGACTTCTCGACTCCTCGGCCCTTGAAAACAGAGGAAATTCCCGATATTGTTGCAGATTTTCGAAATGCTGCCAGAAATGCTATAAAAGCAGGTTTGTTTTTTATACCGAATTGTGTCTATGTTGATTCTAACCACCAAATATTTTTGTATAATTAGTTGTTTTTTTCTTTCAGGGTTTGATGGTGTTGAACTCCATGGGGCTCACGGGTTCCTTCTGGACCAGTTCATGAAAGACAATGTAAACGACAGGACCGATCGATATGGCGGAACATTAGAGAATCGCTGTAGATTCCCTCTCGAAGTTGTGGAAGCGGTGGTGGATGAAATCGGAGCAGAGCATGTGGGAATACGGCTTTCTCCCTTTGCACCGTATTTTGAAGCGTATGACTCAAATCCGGAGGCTTTGGGGATTTACATGGCTGAGGCGTTGAATAAATACAACATTCTATATGCCCACTTTGTAGAGCCAAGGGTTGGTACTGCGCCGGGGACGATTGCAACGGAGAAGAGTCTTTTTCCCATGAGGAAAGCTTTCAAGGGGACCTTTTTGGTTGCAGGGGGTTATGATCGAGAAGATGGGAACGCAGCTATTTCAAGTGGCAAGGCAGATTTAGTGGTTTATGGCCGACTGTTTTTGGCGAATCCAGATTTGTCAAGAAGATTTGAAGTGAATGCACCCCTCAACAAATACAACAGAGACACATTTTATACTGCCGATCCAGTCGCTGGGTATACAGACTACCCGTTCCTGCAAGTTTAAGTCCCTTTTGGTCACACCATAACATGTCTTCAAGCATCTGCCAGTTGTTTCTTCAATAAAGTTACCAAGTTTGCCATTACCTACATATATTCTATACCATAATCTACTCAATTTGAGGCAATGGAACATACACTATTCCATATTCCATTAAAAGTTAAGAAGGATTTGAGAAATCAGGTTGTAGTTTGATTGGTGAGGAGGATGGTTTGTATTTCCATCTGTTTTAAGTATAATTTTTTACAAATAAGTTATGGATATTAGTGGATTTTTTCTTTGGATGATTTTGATAGAATGGACTCCTCTAATCATCTTTGGATGATTTTAATAGAATGGAATCCTCTAATCATGACAGCGTGGTTCAAGGAGACTGAAATATAGAATCTCTTAATAATGGCAGTTTAGTTAAAAGAGATGGTATTCCGATTGTTATAATCAACTGCTTAAAAGTAAGAATCTGAAACATATATAACTCACAGAAGCTTATAAAAATAAAAAATAAAAAAAATAAAGCAATTGAAATTGCAATTATTGTGAAAGAAAAGACATTGCAAGGTCGTGATTAAAATAATTTTCAGCAACTTGTTCACTTATAGAAAACAAATTTTGCTTAACGATGGTTTCTAACTTACAATTTAAAATGGATAGAAAATTTGTGGAAATAAAAGGAAAAAAAAACTGCGCTTGTCACGAAAGACACATAATTGAATTGTTAGTGATATTTTTTTATAAAAAAAATGGTCACCTAATGCCAGTTTCTAACTACAAGAAATCATAATATTATAAAATAAAATGAAATTTAATATTAAATTAAGAAACTGACCGTGATGAGAAGAAACAAAAAAAAAGAAAGCAAATGCATATGGTCGTCTCTTGAGTGCACAAGATTTAAACCAGCAGTGGTCCCAAGGGTGCAAATTACATTGAGAGTACTATTTTTGTTAGTATTTATGCAAGGGAATTTGGAAAGCATATGGATATTGTTTGGATGGGTGTTTGAAGTGGCTCTACATGTGTAAGATTATTATTGGGTACGACCATTATCGAATTTGACACGGGGATCCTATTTTGTATACAGTAAAATATTTTCTTTGGTAGTTTATTGTATATCAATGATCATAAAGTTATGATAGTGCAATGATTAGAAGGATAAATGAATATATATATATATATATATATATATATATATATATATAACAATTAATGTAACCATTGTATATTATCTTTGCATTATAAAATTATGAATTATTTTTAAACTCAAATCCTACAAATTATAGTGCAAACAATTTTGATAATTGCAGTTTATGAACTTCGTACTCATTATGCACCCACGTGTTGGCATGGGGCCATCGATGGTTCACAACTACTTTGTTGATTGACCCTGCCCAAGCTTTTTGGTTTGATGCTAGATGTGTTGAGGGCATTGGGTTGGCCATCAAGTTGCAACTCACTATGCATAGGGGGCACTTGTTGCATCCCTATTCGCTTTATACGCTTGAAAAATTATCACTTGGGTCTACATTGGGCTTCTAACACATCGCACATTATCATTGGTGTAACTCAGGGCTGCAACTCTGATCTCCCAAGCTAGGCGTATCCTCGCTATTGATTGGAGGGACCTGAGTTGAAAATAATTTTAAAACAAAGAGTTAATCGGTTACTGCATAAAAATAAAACCAAACATGAAATAATAGGAATCCATTAAGAACTTGAAGTATTAATATTAAGATTGTATTTTGAGAGCCCTATTGGCCAGATATTTTATAGGCTAGCAAAAGTACCTAGGCAGTCATGGGATTAAATCCCCTTAATTTAAAGGTTAAGCTCTCATATGTTTTATATTTATCTATTATAACTATTCACACTTTCAGTTATTCACAATTTATACAAATGATTCACAAGATATGCATAAGTTATCATATTTTGAGGTATTATTTTAATCACAAAATTCATGAACCATAACATAGTGATTTTGCAGCAAGTAAGCAACTATTTCAGAGAATGTGTAAAGTTATGAGAAATAGAGAATGAAACGACTAGAATATGTGAGAAGATAGAAGTTGTACTTCACAACAAGTAGTTTTACAAAGCTTATTGTATCCATACAAGTAGATAAACATTCAAGAGGCAATAATTATTGCAACAAATGAGTAAGAAAAACTTAAATTCATATTCAGATTTAAATATAACACAAAGTTTACCATTTTTGATCTTCACAAAATGCACCAAATGATCTCCTTAGATGCAAATTTCCATGGAAATCAACTTTTTTCGTTTTCACTTGGAACCAATTTCATACAAAAACATTCAAAAATTTAAATGAAAAGTTTTAGATTGCCTAAACTTTCTTGTTTCAATTACAATTGCTCTTTAAAAATTACCATCTTCTAACATGCAGGCCTTCACTCTTACTTATACTATTTCAGATGTCGAAATCAACCAGGAGACAACTCCTTGAATTTCCATATGTTGCATTAAAAATTGAAAATAATTGAGAGATGTCTTCGTGAATTTATCTCGTGTGGCATGTAATTATTGATGTTATGTAACACTTATTGGTTTCACTATTCAGATCAAATACAATCTCTTTGCATGCAGCACAAAGCTCGCTTAAATAATTTGATTTTACAAAATAACTTCAAGTAATGGCTTCTAGCCAAGTTACTTGAGTCTTACATTTTACAAAGTAACTTAATTTTACAAGTAACTTTACTTATAAAGTAATTACTTAAAACAATATTACTTCAGACACATTTATGAAAAAAATAGAAGAAAATAGAAAAAGATAGAAGTTGTTGAGAAGAGAAGAAATAACAATCATTCCAATTCATGAAATTTTAATATGTATTTTTCTCTGTACTTGATGTGTTGAGACATCATGAACTAGATAGCTCCATCATCTGATTTGGCAACCGATTACCTTTCTATTTCATATCTCAGCAATTCCCTTTCTAGCTTCTTACAATAAGCTTTTACCTTCTCAAGCCTAGGTTCAAGCGTCTTGACCTCTTGTTGACTTTTGATTAACTCCTTTATAGATTTTGTTGTGAAAGGATTCGTGGCTTTTTCAATTAATTGATTTAATTGCTAATGCCATTGCTCATGAGTCTTTGGCATTTTCTCAGACCAAACATTTGTGAGATAAAAGATGCAGTCTTCAAGATCTACTTTCACATTGTGGACATCTTATTCTAGAGTCTTCATTTCTTCAAACATTGCCCCAAGAACATGCATGCGAAAAGATATAATATGTTCCTCTTGCTTTGTTTTCTTTACTGACCCCTCTGGAACAATCTTAACCTTCTCACTTAGAGCATTGGAGTCTCTCTTACTGTAATTCAGAGATTTCATTCTCATTTTCTATCTCCTTCATCACTATTTTTATTTATGCCAATTTGTTTTCAATGTCAACCAAAGTGCCTAGGACCTTAGGAAACTATTTATGTGTAGTTTGCAACATCTTCTCTATCCATTCGTCAACTGCCTTCACTTTGTCCCTGATTTCTTCTACCTCAGTTATTGTTTGCTCATCAAATGCACCTCCTAAAAGTAATGATTCATGAGGAGTAGATCTTACCACTTTGATAATTATTTCACACAACTTCCCAATTTGTTCCTTCAACTTAGATTTATCAGCTTTCTCTTCATCAATCTTTTGGAAAAGGGTAATGATCAGGGTCTGCATGTCCCATTTCAAGCTCTCTGTAGTGACTTCTTTAAGAGATACCTTTGTAACTATTAAATTTTATTTAGTAATTTCACCTTTATTCTTGCCTTGTGGAAGAATAGACATCTCTACAAATTTTTGGTCTGAAGGCTCTATTATAAACTTTGAAGTCATTTTGGCACTTTTGGACTTTTTACCCTTTCGATCAAGACTTCTCAGAAGATGTAAGTCTATCTTCTCCAAGGTAATTTCTTCTTTAGACTCAAGAGTTGTCTTCAATGCCAACCATGAAGAGAAATCCATACTAGTTGAAGTGGCTGAATGTATTACCATTTGTTGTTGATTATTTCTCAGCACTAACTCTTGAGAAAGAACCTCTTGTGCATCCAAAATATTTTGAATAACATTAGAAACTACTTGTTCATATTTTTATTTCTCTATCTCTTTCTCTACCTCTTTCTCTTCAAGTTTAACTATTACTTGTTGCTAAGATACCTCCTGAGATGCAGTCACTTCTCCAATAGTTACCTGCTATGGTTCTTTTTGGACATGAATAGAAGGAATGGTGGGTTGATCCACAGAAGGAGGTGGAGGAGTAGTAGTAGGTGGAGTGGATGAAGGTGGATGAGGAGGAATATTAGTCTCCTTCTGAAAGGTTTTTCAAGGGATTTGAAGATTGGAAACTTTAGAGATGGCATGAGTGTAGATGGGTTTACTTTCACTATTGGCTGAATGTTTTTCACTGATAATGAGGATGAATATGTGATGGGTGTGGTAGAATGAGGAGTGGTTATGTAAGATACCAAATGAGATGTAGGTGTAACTAACTAAACATGCTTCTTTTATTTTACCATGGAGTATGTATCATCCGTGTTTTTATTTAATTTCAACTTTTTCTTTGGCTCTTGGCTACTTTCTCCTTGCATTGCTTTCCTCTTGTGACTTACTTGGCTTATTTATATCATTACTGGCTATTTCATCTAGTATCCCTTACCAAGAAGCCATGTTGAAGTCATAGCAAGAGCTACTGAAGTTTTCTTGACAACAGTCTTTACTTGACTCTTCTTGAAGTCAATATCTAGAAGTAGAGCATTATCTCCTCCCATGGCATGATAAGAATCATGAGTCACTTGTCCATCATCTTCCATGTCTTTAGGAATGGTGGCCAAATCAAAAGAGCTGATTTTCTCAACAATCATCTTGTTGTTATCTATTCTTCTCACTTCAAACTCATCTCTACAATCAATCTAGAAGTCTTCAAATGGAGGAATATGCATATACTTAAGATAAACTATGTTTTGAGCTATGCCTTTGCACTCAAAATTTTCTCTAGCTTCAAAATATGATTAATTGTAGTTGTGATATATTTTTGTTTGTATATTATTTGCCTTGTAAATGCTTGCACAATGATAGTGGCCAATAATAATAGGAAAACCAACAAAGGAATGATGAACCTTTGGCTATAGGTCATGTAATTCTACCAAATACCTACATAACTCCATAAGAATCCATTTTTTCAGTAGGGTACCTTGGCAATTTGATTGATTTCCTTGTGAAAACACCAACTCTAATATATGTGAAATTCAAAAATTGAATGAAAATGCATCCGAAATGGGAAACTGCCTCCCAAGCTGCATCTGATACTCTTTTGGTCTTTAAGGCAACATTCAATTTACAGATGATTTCACAAAAGAATCTATCATTTACCCTCTTATAGTGCTTAAAGTATTTAGACAAAGATAACTGAGGGTAATATTCATATATAGGCTCTGTTGCCAACATCCCTTCTGTAGTTAGCCTAGAAAATGCTCCACTAGATGTTGTAACATATACTCAATATGATGTCATTTTGAAGTCAAATGTCTGCAATACATTACTCAGATGGTGATCAATGTTATCACTTATCATTCTTGACCGTTCAATCATTGCATAACTCCTATTGACATTTATAGCCCTAATGTATGCATACATCCAGGTTAAAAAGAACTTTGCATTCTTCTCCCCATTAATTCTACATAACAATTGAATGATATCATCCACTTCTTGAACAAAATCAAATATTACTATTTGCTTTGAAAAAACCTTGAAGGTTTCTTTGGTTTCCTTAGATAATTAGTATTCATTATCTTGCTGCAATCTGACATTTTATTCTCCCATTGATTCTTAGCTTTCTCCATTGATACATCAAGCACTTTAGATCTTCTTAAGATCTTCAAATAGTAGTCAAAATATTAAAAATTTAACCTTATCACGACATTGCTAGCAATATCTTTTACTGTCTTAGTAAGAGAATCATAATACTTAGCACACTTTAAGATAAACTTAGAAAGTGTAGAACTTGGGAATGCTACAACTTGTAAGATCCCACTATTGGTCATTTCTTGCATGAGTGGTGTCTTAATTATGGCTTTTAAATTTTCTAGTAATTCAGTTATGGAAATGTGTCCTTTGTTAGTATCACTTATCTTAGACAACTTGGAAGTAATACAAGACTCAATAGGATATCCTTATATTCATACTTCATGTTTGCTTCTTTTGGCTTCTCAACTCTCTTTGCTTCTTTTGGATTCTCAACTCTCTTTGATTTTGTCTTCCCTCTCCTACTTGGTCCTAGAACTTCTTCAAGTGCAAGCTTAGAAACTTCTTCAATTAAAGTTGTTTCTTCTTCTCCTGTTGACATTTGTTGTGACTGACACTAAGAAGGCTTGATATATGCTCTTGAAAACTCAATAAATGTTCTTATTGGTTTAGAAAAAATGAACAAATGAGTTAAGTTATTATCTTAAGTAACGATCCTAAGCAACCTTTAGGTATAAGGAACTTACAGTAGTAAAAATCTTTGAAAACTTTGAGAAATTCATGCTATGAAACAGGATGTCATAACTTCAGGTTGGTCTAGGAATCTCTTAAGTCTTTAGAATTAGAACTCTGAGTGAGTGGCATGTATTTGTAACTCTAGATTTCTTTAGAATAGTTACTCGAGTTTCTATGGATAAGTTACTTGGGTTGGAAAACTTGATGAAGTAGAAGTAAGAGGTAATCAAAACTTTGGGTAAGTAATGCTCTTTGGAAAGTTTGTTAGACATGAAACTGATTGCTCAAGTTTTTTAAGACCAATTAATTAGGTTTGGGACTTCGAGTAAGTGGCAAGTCATGAAGGTTCTGGGTAGATCTAGGTCAATCACTAGGGAATTTTTAGATAAATTCAATGTTTTGGGGATTTTGCATAGGGTTCTCACATGCAAAGTGTCTCTGAAGTTTTTACAAGGTTTTCAACAACAACATGCATGCAAAAATGACAAATAATTGTAAGAAAAACAAGAAATAACAGAGAAACTTTCAAGGTGACGAATGAAAACTTAGTAGAAGAAAAACAAAACAAAAACCCTAAATGGAGGTGTGAAAACAAAGGGGAAACAATTTGCATACCTTGACTACAAATGGGTTGGAAATACTTTGCTAAAAAAATCACTCCAGAAGCTCAAATGATGTCACTCAGGATTCATAGGGGCAACAACTAGATTAGACAACTTGAAAGTCAGGTAGGAAATGAGGTGGAATTTTCAATATTTATATTAACCCCTGCATTAATGGTAACTAAGTGACACTTGAGATGGTGGATACATAATCATTTTGATGTTTATCAGGTTTCATGAACTGCTTTACTTGAGTTGGTCTACGAAGTCAAGTAACTTCAAAAACCTAGTTTGTTCTATATGCTTGTGAATATTTTAGAATTGTGAACCATAACTGATTTTAATTATGACTTTGAGCAAGTGAAGTAAATTCAAAATCTTGAGTTCTTCTAATTAGTGCTTTGTGGGTTTACGACACTACTTTACTTAGATTTTTATGAGAAGTAAAGTCATTACACAATTCTAATTTGAACTAGATGATGTAACATGGGTTTTCAAAGGCAAATTGCTTCACCTTAGAAAATTAAAGTAACCTTGAGAACCTGAATTATTTTAGAAATGAATCTAAACACTTAGCTTTTTGAATCTCTTAGAAAGATGAACAAATAGGTTTCATGAGAATGACACAGGTAGACATTTTCTAACCTTATAGAGAAATTTGAAGCAATTGGGAATGAAATAAATCATAATTAAAACTACTTGAAATTAAGTTTTATTTAGGGGACTGAGTTTTAACAAAGACAATTGATTCACATAGAACAAAAAACAACAAAATTAATAGGACTATCCCAAAATTCTATGTAAAATTTTGGGTGATACCAACTAGCTTTGATTGTGGACATCCTTATTTCTATCAAAAAGAAAAAAACAAGGATGAGATCCTAATATCTCTAGTTTTGAGTCTTGTCTATTGGTTATGGGGTTATGTAAAACTCAATCATGAAAAACTATAAAAAAAGAAAAACAAAAAAAAAAAAAAAAAAAAAACTGTACAAAAGAAAAATTGAGGACTTATTTATATACATACAGGTGTTACCCTGCTACTCAATTCTTGTAAAGCTTCAATTTTTTCCCATTGTAAGGCAGTGGTATTTCAATTACATCTCGATAAGCTAGGATAATATTGTCATTTTTAGCAACTTTATTGATTATGAAAGGCCCTTTCCACAGTAAATCAAATTTATTGTGCATCCCTTTTGGTTCATGTCACTTATCCCACAACAGGACTAGGTCACCAACTTCAAAGTTCATTTATTTAGATTTTTTGTCAAAAAAATTATTCAATTTCATCTAATGATCAATGAAATGGTCATCAAATTGAGTACACACTTCTTATAGCTCAGATAAAGACATAATCCTCTTATCTAGTGAATCTTGATAAGTTACATCTTCAACAGCCTTAGACAGTTGTAAAGTAGGCAACTCTATTGTGATGGGTATTTTAGCATCCATTCCATACAACAACTAAAAATGTGACATGCGAATGACTTTCTGTGTAGTGATTCTATCAACCCATAATGCATCAAATAACTTCTTGTGCCAGGTAAGTTGATTATCATCCACCAGCTTATGAATGATTGTCATCAATTTATTGTTACTTGATTCAGTTTGGCCATTCCCTTGAGGATAGTAATTTTAAGGGTGAACTAATTCTATTTCATGTAAAAAATAGAAGCAAGTTAGTTTAGTTGAAGAAAAGTTAGTTGCATTATCTGTCACTATCTTGTGAGGAACACCAAACTTCACTACAATGTTTTCTTTGATAAAATCACATACAACTATAGAAGTGGCATGCTTGATAGGAATGTCTTCTACCTAATTTATAAAGTAATCAGTGGCCATTAAAATATAACAATGGTCAACACTTTAAGAGGGATTCAACATACCAATAAAATCTATGCCCCACTGGCAGAATGGTTTATTGATTATGACTGGTTTTAAATGTAATGCTAGAAATTTGAATGTCCTACAAAATGCTAACATGCTTGACATTTATAAATCCAATCCAAAGTATCCTAGAAAAGAGTAGGCCAGTAGTACCTTACTCATAGGATTTTATATGTTGTAACTCATGCTAAAAAGTGACCTCCACATTCTCTATCATGGAACTGTTCCAAAAGTCTCTTTCAATGTTCTTTGTCCACACATTGAAGGAAAACACCATCAATTTCTCTTTTATACAAACCATTATCCCAAAGGACATAATCCTTTGAGTTCAACTTGATAGTATGTTTCTCCTTATGTGTAAGATGAGCTATACATTCTCCATAAATTAGGAAGAAAGAAATCTTAATGTACCATTCATCAATAAGATCAAAAAAATAATAATGGAAAATCTTCATCTGATTCAACTTGAAGCGAAGATACCATCGTATCTATGTCATCTGGTCTACTTTATATCATGATTTGGCACAAACCTCTTTCTCTTACTAGCTTTATTGGTTTGATGTCAAGATCAAACTCTTAAAATTTAGCCACCCATATGCCTCTCAATAATTCCAACTCTTGTTATGTTAGAATGGATTTAACTGCAGTGTCAGGTACATAGACTTTAGTATGTGAAAACAAAATATAGTACGTGAAGGATTTTCATGCTTTGACTATAGTAAATGCCTATTTTTCCATCTGTGTATATTTCATCTCATAAATTTTCAATGGTTGGATCATGAAAGTTATAATAGATTCAATATATTCATCATTATTTTGTAAAAGTATGACTGACATGGTATGCTCAAAAGAAAAACAATAGAGAATGCATTTTTTGCTGAAATTAGGATAAACTAGCATTGGAACTTGAGCTATGGCTGCTTTAATCCTTTCAAATACCAACTTACCTTCAAAATTCCACTTGAATTCTTGATTTTTTTCATCATATCAAAAATGTGGTGAGTCAACTCAGTAAAGTCATGAATGAATCTTCTGAGGAAGTTAACCTTACCAAAGAATGAATTTACTCCCTTTTTAGATGTAGACATATGTAAACTTTGAATAGCTTTCAACATTTTTGGATCAATATTCATTCCTTCCTTTGAGATGATGTGACCAAGAAGCTTCCCTTCAGTCATGACAAATATTGATTTCTTTGGATTCAAAGAAGTTCCATGTTCCCTGCATTAGATGAGTACTTCTCATAAATTAGCCAAGTGACTACCTCTTTTCTTGGAGAAGACTGTCAAGTCATCAAGATATATAACTATGCTCTTGTTCTTTAAATATGCAAATACTAGATCCATCACTCATTAAAAATTTTCTCTAGCATTAACAATCCCAAAGGGCATCTTCTGATAGGTGAATGTCCCCCATGGTGTTGTGAAAGTCATCCTGTATTGATCTTCTTTTACCACTTTTATCTAATTATATCTTAAAAATATAACATGGAAAATATCTCTGAGCTTGTAACTACTTGTAAGGTATGATTCATAATTGGCAATAGATAGTTATCTTTCAAAAAATCTTGGTTGAGATAATTGAAATCAACATACAAACATATTTATCCATTTTTATTTCTTACTGGGACAATGTTAGCTAACCATTCTAAATGGTGAATGGGATAAATGATTTTGACATCAATTAGGTTCTATATTTTAGCAAAGATAGTACCTGAGATTGTTGGGTTATGACGGTGAAGCTTTTGTTTGAAAGGCTTTACTTTTGTTGAAGTGGAATGTAATGTTGTATCTCTTTTGACTGAAATGTCTTCAAGTCTTTGTAGGACCAAGTGAACACATCCATGTGTTTCTTTAGAAGCTTAATGAATGCTTATTTTTCCTCTTGGGAACAACATTTTCCAATTTTGACCATCTCGGGCTCTTCATCAATACCCAAATTAAACTACTGTACTTCTAGATAAGAACTCTATCCATATTCTTTCTTTTTATTCAGAAACTAATCATGCTTATCAAAAATTTCTTCTAATGTAACTAACCCTTTTGGGATTTTATTTCCCTTCAATTGAATTACTTCTTCATTATCACCATGTTCAGGGTCAGTATTACCTTTTTTTGTTTGGCATGGAAGTGAACTACTTCCTTCAAAATATAATTCTTTAAAATTGTCATCGTACTCAAGGAAAACAACTATCTATTTGTCATTATTGAAGACTTGCCACTGATTGACATTGTCTGGAACTTTTGGATGAAAAACCATCTCTACTCTATAGTCACCTTCTCAAAAAAGTGTAGGCTGTTGGTTTGGCCTAAGCATAGCTATAATAACCATAAGAGAATCAACTCTATAATTTTGATCACAAGGAATAGAATTTGCTGAAAAGGTTACAAAATCAAGTGTTGCACTAAGAACTCGATTACGGTAGTGCCTTAGCTTATCTTTCATCATCTAGTATTGTCCACAAATTTGTCTCACTATCAAATAACATCTCTTTGCACTTTTAGAAGTCTAACTCCTTTTTTTTGCTTGTTTCTATCCTAACAATAATTCTTCATACTCTACTATGTTGTTAGTATTTTCAAACATAAGCTTGTAAGAGTAAGGATATACCTTACCATCTCGTGATATCAATGCGAATCTAATACCTGAACCAAGAGAACAATAGATTCCATCAAATTCTAGAGTCCATAGTTTCTCTTCTTCTTATTATATCTCTGGTTCTTGTATTTCCTTACCTAATTCAAGGTAATAGACTCCATGATCTAATTCTTCAAAAAAAATCTATGATCTTGGATCATTAGACTTGGAGACTATATATTTGTAGGGAGGGGGAAATCCAAGAACAAACACACCTGTTCTAATTCCTCCTGTTAGGATCTTGCTCCTCAGAAAGAGCACAATATGATTACCAAATATAAGCAATTAAATATGCGTAAATAACCAGAAACACAAGTAACTAGAATTCACCAATAGCACAGAATATGAGAGACAATACACTATCTTGTATTAACACTTTACAAAAAAGAATAATACAAAGAGCCGCCACACTCTTCCACCTTACAGAGGTTTCCCACACCTCAAGTGTACAGTAATTCTTCTACACAACACTCTCCTACACAAAAAACGGTCCCAACAACCAACTCACACATAGAATTGGTGTTCACCTCTCCAACCAGTCAGTAATAACCCTGTCGGTACACCAAGCACTCTATAACACTTCAAGTTGATCTCCCATGAACCTGCAACCTACAATTCAACAGACCAAACTTACATGTAGATCCCCTATGAGCTTGCAACAACCTGCAACTCAATGATCTTACAACTAGAAGGAACTCTTCCTTTCTATCTCATACTTATACAATACATGCCAATGGGTCTATAAATAGATCCCTAACTTAAACAATAACTTAGACTCTTAATTTAGACAATTATCCTCGCAGCTCAAGACTCTAACTGGTCTTAACATGCAAACTCTTCATTCACTTAACTAACTGTCCGTAAAACAAGCAGTTCTAGAACACACAGGCGACCGACGCCGGTCCCTACTTGCCTGGTTCTGTCGACGTCGGCCGACTTCCTGCCGTCGCTGGTGGCCTTCTGCACTGGTCACGACCGACGTCGGTCCTGCTGCCAATGCCGGTGCTCCTGGATCTCAGCAACCTTCTGTTCCCAATGTTTGCAAAGAGTTGAAGCTTTTAGCTCCACAACCTAACAATCTCCCACTTGGAGATAAACAGTTGCAACCTGTACCTATACCTATACTCCATCTAGTTTGTTCCCTTGGATTTGTATCCCTCCTCAAGATCACTCTTGAAGACCAACCACCATAAATTCCGTGGTGCAAAACCTGTCATCCAAATTACCTGCCCATCCGCATCTACAACCATGTAGAAAAGGAACTTGACCCTGCATAACATGTGCACCTGCTGCTGGTCCCACTGAACTGCCCTTCAGTATTACTTTCCCAGATTGACTCCAAACTTGTGACAACTCCCACTGCTTGGGAAAACTCAGGTTTAGTACATACCATGCACTCAACCTCATTATGTGAATCAAGACACCTATTCTGTGAACTGTCCAACCATCGGCGTGTTAATCGGTCTCACACAATCATCCTGAAACAAAGTCAACAAGACCTCCATGTCTCTAGAACACACTCGTGCCAAAGAATCTTGCTGCTCCCAGATTTTCCATGACACACACCTGAACTAGCTTTACCTTTAGTTCAACAATACCTGTATATGTAACTCTGCAACAAGCACATCATACAGAAATAGGATAATGTAGCTAATATTATCCAACCTGGTAAAGAGAAACACAATGATCAAACCTCCATTGTCCTAAAGCTAATACAAGACCATATACCCTGATCTTCCATCTCACGTATCCATTTCTGCTCTTCTTCATCCTAAACATCCATTCGTCTCTAAGTGCTTTCTTCCAGCTGGCAACTCTACCCAAAACACCTGTTTGGTTCTCCTCCAAGGAATCACATCCTCATCCATGCCAAGCTCCCACTGTTTCTTGGATCTACCTATTTTGCTTCTTTAACAACTTCCTTACCATAAGTGAGAAACAAGTAGTGTGAAGAAGAGAAATGACGAATTTAAGAACTTACTTACGCCTTCAGTCCTCCATATGGGCACTTGAGACTCCATGACAACTAGCTGTCCACCCAAAATTCATCTCAGTGACCGATGCCGGTCACATCTCAGTCTGCATCCGATCAATGTCGGTTCCCTGCGACTGCCACCTTTCCGACATCAGTTTCCCCTGGCCGACGCTGGTCGTTATCTGCCCCGAGTCACCGACGTCGGGCTGCACATAGCCGACATCAGTCCCTGTCTGGATGCCGATGTCGATTTTCCTGCCGACGTCGGTCTCTGTGTTTTTCTAGTGAGACTTGAATTTTTCCTGCGAGCTCCTTTTGGATCAAACCCTTGTCCAAATCACCCTTGCTCTACTCAAAATTCCTCTGCACCTTGTGCTAAACTCTGTCTGTCACCTTCTCCTTGAAAACCAAGGCTTTCCTGTTCTTGTCAGTAACATCGGATCCCTCAAGAAATGTCACCTTCTTCTTCTGCATACAGAAACCATGATCCATGCCTTCCAAATCCGAAAGCATACTCTTTGACTCAAGAACAAGCATCTCCTTCTTATCTATGTGACCAAGCCTATTAAGCCACATCTCTGAATCTACAGCTGGAGTAGATAACCCAGAAAGAGAATCAGTAAGACAAGTAGATAGATAAAGCATACCTACTTTCTTACCTCTAGCTACAACAAGTGTACCCTTGGTAACCTTCCAAGAGTCTGCTGTGAGAGTTACTGTCCAACCCTCATCACCCAAGCTTCTAACAGAAATCAAATTCCGCTCCAGAATTGGGACATGCATGACCTCCTTTAACACCCATGTGTCACCTGTCTGCAATTTCAGCTTCACCTTTCCTTTGCCAACAATCTGACAAGGCTTACCATCCCCTACACAAATTTCTCCAAAGTCTCCCTGGACATACTCATGAAAAAATTCCCTATGTGGGGATGCATGAAAAGAGGCACCAGAATCTAAAACCCAAGATTCTACTTTATCCAAAGAACATACCAGAGCATCCTGTGCAATGTAATCCGCAACATCTGCTTCTTCTCCATGTCCTTCATGCTGATCTTCACCCGATCTACAATCTCTCTTTAAGTGCCCTTGCTTTCCACATTTCTAGCAGGTTATTCTGCCATACCTGGACTTGGATCTTCTGCCTATCTTCAACCTTGATCTCCCACGCTCTATCTTCTCTCTTGGCCTTCCCCTGCCTTCAACACTCAAAGCGTCTCCTGATGATTCACCTGTGCTTTTCCTGCGTATCTATTCATTCAAGATCACACTCACAACATCATCCACTTTTAAGACTTTTGAAGGAGACACAGTATTAGAAACTGCCATTACCAAACCTTCCCAACTTTTAGGTAATGAACACAAGATTAAGAGAGCTCTAATTTCATCATCAAATACAATATTGACTGAACTTAAATGGTTTACCAAACCATGGAAATCACTAAGATGGCTATGAACAGATCCACCTTCCAACATTTGCAAATTAAATAAACGCTTCATAAGAAATACCTTATTAGAAGCTGAGGGTTTTTCATATAAATTTGCCAAAGATTCCATCAACTCCATCGTTGTCTTACACTGTGATAAGCTGGAAATCACAGATGATGCAAGACTCAATCTAATAGATCCTAGAGCCTTCCGATCAAGAACCTCCCATTCTTCATCTTTCATATTTGAGGGTTTGCTATTAACCCCACCCAACGGTAAGTACAAATCTTTCTGATACAGATAGTCCTCAATCTGCATCCTCCATAATTGGTAGTTCTTGCCATTAAACTTTTCCATTCGTAGCTTACTGTATTCTACCATTGCTCAACTCCCACTCAAATAGAAACCCTGTGAGTAACCTGTAATCAAAACACACTACCCAGATCTAAACCAATCTGTTAGTATCCCAACCAAAAGCTCTGATACCAGTTGTAGGGAGGGGGAAATCCAAGAACAAACACACCTGTTCTGATTCCTCCTGTTAGGATCTTGCTCCTCAGAAAGAGCACAATATGATTACCAAATATAAGCAATTAAATATGCGGAAATAACCAGAAACACAAGTAACTAGAATTCACCAATAACATAGAATATGAGAGACAATACACTATCTTGTATTAACACTTTACAGAAAAGAATACTACAAAGAGCCGGCACACTCTTCCACCTTATAGAGGTTTCCCACACCTCAAGTGTACAGTAATTCTTCTACACAACACTCTCCTACACAAAAAATGGTCCCAACAACCAACTCACACACAGAATTGGTGTTCACCTCTCCAACCAGTCAGTAATAACCCTGCCGGTACACCAAGCACTCTATAGCACTTCAAGTTGATCTCCCATGAACCTGCAACCTGTAATTCAACAGACCAAACTTACATGTAGATCCCCTATGAGCTTGCAACAACCTGCAACTCAATGATCTTACAACTAGAAGGAACTCTTCCTTTCTATCTCATACTTATACAATACATGCCAATGGGTCTATAAATAGATCCCTAACTTAAACAATAACTTAGACTCTTAATTTAGACAATTATCCTCGCAACTCAAGACTCTAACTGGTCTTAACATGCAAACTCTTCGTTCACTTAACTAACTGTCTGTGAAATGAGCAGTTCTGGAACACACAGGTGACTGACGCCGGTCCCTGCTTGCCTGGTTCTACCGACATCGACTGACTTCTTGCCGTCGCCGGTGGCCTTCTGCACTGGTCACGACCGACGTCGGTCCTGCTGCCGATGCCAGTGCTCCTAGATCTCAACAACCTTCTGTTCCCACTATTTGCAAAGAGTTGAAGCTTTTAGCTCCACAACCTAACAATATTTGGATTTCTTCTCAAGCTCAATTTTCTAATTTATTCCATTGATTGGAATGAGAGAACATGACCAATCCATCTTGACTTCTCCATCCAGATATTTATATAAGGTTCTACTCAATAACATTTTGTAAGCAATAAGAATATCTACTACTAGAATTATCATTTTAAGCTTCTTATCTAGAAAAGCTGCCAGAACATATTGAGCATCATTTGTTTATCTAATCAAAAGAAATTATCTTTCCATTTAATAACATCATCCTATTGAATTAGTTAGAGTGATGTTAATGGCATTGGCTACTTTAGTTGGCATAACATTACCAGAGACTCTAGAATCTATGATACAATTCCTTAACTTGAACCCATTGATCAAGAGGGCTTCATGTAATGGCTCTATCCTTTTGGATGTGGAAGTAGATATGGGAGAAGTAGTTGTAGCATTGTTTTGGGAAGGGACCTATTTAAGAGTAGGAAATATACCTTTAGAAGCATGGGTTGTATTGTTTGATCCTTTATTTTTAAATACTTGACTATTTTATTTAGCTGATCTGGATAGGACCTCAAGTAATCAAATTTTGACATTTGAATATTGGTTTTCTTGATGTGGTTGATAATGTCAAAAAAATATAGAAGTAGACAAAGTAAGACTAACTTTAGAAGTATTAGTGACTGGCTTATGAGGTTGAAAAGAAGATGTTATATTTTTATCTTTTGGAGCAAGAGAAGCAAGTAAAAGACTACCTCTTTTGATTATACTGACATCTAGTGACTTGGAATCTTCTTTTTATTTCTCTTGTTCTTTGGAATACTTTTCACCAACTTGTTGTGTTTGTGACATTATAAATACTAAAAAAGAGTGACTATGATCTTCAAAAATTTATTCATAATCATTTTCTTATTTATATTCAAGGTATCCTATTTTGGATTCACCAAAAAGATCTATAAAGTCATCCTCATCAGCAAAACTTTGATGAAAGTCAATAGCCAAATGATCTTCTTCATTCATTTCAATGCAATTATTCAGAGCATCTTTAATTAGCAGTCTTTGTAGAGGTCCAACAATACAATTTTGGTTCTGATTATTAAAATTGTGTGTAGGTACATTCCTAATAAGATAAACATGAGCACCTTAAGAAATTTGCCTTTTAACTTATAACAAGTCACTAGCCAATTTTTGCAATAAGGGATTAGTAATGGTTTATGAGCAATCAAATCAAAACTATCCACCTTGGAAGTTGTCTTTTTAATCTTTCCAGCTATGATGAGGTCATCTTCAACCTCTGTAGCAATGTTTTGAACAGTTGCCAAATCATCAGGACGTGCTCTACGTAGTTGATAGCTAACCTCTAGTAACTGAGCTTTGATGAAAAAACACTTCTAGTTATCACCAATGGGTTGGATAGCCTGAGGTATTTTTTGGAGAAATATATTAAACTTAGCAATGAAATCCCACATGTGATCATGTGGCTCTTATTTAAGTTGAGTCAATTGGGTGAGCAATATGTGTGAGTCTTCAAAAGCTTTATTTTTTTTTCAAATTACTCACACATAGTGGCCCAATTGGTTATGATGCCAGGTGCCAAATGGTAAAACCATTCTACGACTAAGTCATGCAAGGTTTCAATGAAGAGTCTAACTGAGACATTATCATAATCAATGCTAATCACTCCACAAACTACAAAAAAGGAAGCTAAATGCTCATCTGAACTCTTTTTTCCATCCCTTGTGAACTTAGAAAATTTATTTCTTGAGCCCTTAGGCAAGTCATGGAAAAGGTGAGTTAAATTCAATGGGATAATTATCGCTCTCCAAGGGATTGAAAGTTATTGCACCATTCTTCTAGGAATAAGGAATTGAAGATTAACATGTTGGATTATTCTTGAAAAATTATGTTACAGTTGATTCACACTTGTCTCACAGGTGAAAGACTCACTCTTCTCATTATGGTTTGAGGAGAAAAGCAAAAATTGAATTGTTTTTCAACTAAAAGAAGTCATCCATTTGGCCTTGAGATCTTCTTGCTATGGTGAAAGGTTGATTTTCCAGATTGAGATGCCTATGGTTCTCTAAGGATTTCTTTAAGTTAATTCAGATTTATAAGCAAAGAATTCATGATAGATTACTTGACATGAATGACTAAAGACAAACAAAATGTTTATTTGACATGTAGTGACTCAAGATAAATGAAGTGATTACTTGACATGTATGCATTTCAAATCACAAGTGCACCTTAAATTTACATGCAACTTCTTGCACAATAGTGTGGAAAACATGCAATTTTGGAGAATTGAACATTAGCCTTCATCTATTTTACCTTAGATTGGATAATCTAATTTTATCTTTGGTTAAGTTAAGCTCTTGTTCCCTAGTAGAGTCATTAGAAACTATTGGCTAAATATTTTTCAGGATAGAAAAAGTACCTAAGCAATTATGGGATTAAATATCCTTCATTTAATGATGAAAATCCCATACATTTTATGTTTATCTATACTAATTATTCAAGCTTTTAATTATTCATAGTTTATACAAATTATTCACAAGATATGCACAAGTTATCATATTTTGGGCAGTTACTTTAATCACAAATTTTATGAACCATAACAGAGTGATTTTGTAGTAAGCAATTATTTCAGAGAATGTGTAAAGAAGTTATGAGAAATAGAGAATCAAAGGACTAAAATAGGTGAGAAGATAGAAGTTGTACTTAACAACAAGTAGTTTTATAGAGATTATTATATCTATACAAGTAGATAAACATTCAAGAGGTGATAATTATTTCAGTAAATGAGTAAGAAAAACTTGAATTTAGATTTAGATTTAAAGATAACACAAAATTTACCATTTTAATCTTCATAGAATGCACCAAATGATCTCCTTAGATGTAAAGTTTCATAGAAATCAATTTCCTTCTTATTCACTTGGAATCAATTTCATACAAAAACATTTAGAAATCTAAATGCAAAGTTTTAGATTGCCTAAACTTTCTTGTTTTAGTTACAATTGCTTTTCAAAAATTACCATCCTCTGGCACATAGACCTTCACTCTTATTATTTTAGATGTTAAAGTCAATTAAGAGACAACTCCTTGAATTCCCATGTGTTACATTAAAAACTAAAAACTATTGAAAGACATCCTCCTCGAATTTCTCCTATGTGGCATGCAACAAATGATGACATGTAACACTTATTGGTTTCATTGTTCGGATCAAATACAATATATTTACATGCAACATAGATCTCAGTTAAATAATTTGTTTTTACAAAATAACTTCAAGTAATAGCTTACAACTAAGTTAATTGAGTCTTACATTTTACAAAGTAACTTACTTTTATAAGTAACTTTACTTATAAAGTAATTACTTAAAAAAAAATTACTTCAAATAGATTTGTGAAGAAAATAGAAGAAGATAAAAGACGTTGTTGAGAAGAGAAGAAATAACAATCATTCCAATTCGTGAAATTTTGATCTACATTTTTCTCTATACTTGATGTGTTGAGATATCATAAATTGGATAGTTACATCATTTGATTTGACAACTGATTAACTTTCTATTTTATATCTTAGTAGTTCCCTTTCTAGTCTCTTACAATAAGATTTTACGTTCTCAATCCTAAGTTCAAGCCTTTGGCATTTTGTTGACTTTTAATTAACTCCTTTATAGATTTTGCTATGAAAAGAGTTGTGGATTTTTTAATTAGTTGCTTAAATTGCTGATGCAATTACTCATTTGTCCTTGGAATTTTTTTAGACCAAACATTTGTGAGATAAAAGACGTAGTCCTCCAAATCTAATTTCACATTGCAGATATCTTCTTCTAGAGTCTTCATTTCTTCAAGCCTTGCCCCAAGAATACACATGTGAAAAGATACAATATGTTCCTCTTTCTTTGCCTTCTTTACCAACCCCTATAGAACAATCCGTTCTTTAATCAAAACCTTCTCACTTAGAGAATTTATTCGTTGGAGGCTCTTCTGCTACAATTCAGAGATTCCATTATCATTTTCTATCTCCTTAATCACTGTGTTTATTTGCACCAATGTATTTTCAATGTCAGCTAAAGTGCTTGGAACCTCAGGAAACTATTTCTATGTAGTTTGCAACATATTCTCTATCCATTCATCAATCACCTTCACTTTTTTCCTAGTTTCTTCTAGCTCAATTATTGTTTGTTGATCAAATGCACTTCCTAAAATTAATGATTTCAAAGGAGTAGATCTTGCCACCTTGGCAAGTATTTCACACAACTTAGCAATTTGTTCCTTCAACTTAGATTTATAAGCTTTCTCTTCATCAAGCTTTTAGAAAAGAGTATTGATTAGGGTCTGTGTGCCCTGTTTCAAGCCTTTTGTAGTGACTTCTCTAAGGGATACCTTTGTAACTATTAAATCTTCTTCAGTAATTTCACCATTATTCTTTCTATATGGAGGAACTGATATCTCTACAAATTTCTGGCTTGAAGGCTCTATTATCAGCTTTGAAGTCATTTTGGCATTTTTGGGCTTTTTACCCTTTTGATCAAGACTTTTTAGAAGATGTAAGTCTATCTCCTCCAAGTTAATTTTTCTTTAGACTCAGGATCTGTCTACAATGCCAAGTATGAAGAGAAATATGTACCAATTGAAGTGGTAGAATGTATTACCATTTGCTATTGATTATTTCTCACAACTAACTCATGAGAAAGAACCTCTTATGCATAAAAAATATTTTGAACAACATTAGAAACTACTTGTTCATATTTTTGTTTCTCTTTTTCTCCCTCTTTCTCTTTTTTTGCCTTTCTCTATCTCTTTCTATTCAGATTCAATTGTTACTTGTTGCTGAGATACCTTTTGAGATGCAGTCACTTCTGTAATAATTAACTACTTTAGATACTTTTAGACATGAACATAAGGAATGGTGGGATGATCCTCAAAAGGAGGTAGAGGAGGAGTAGTAGGTGGAGTGGATTAAGATGGAGGAGGAGGAGGAACATTAGTCTCCTTCTGAACAGGTTTCTTAGGGGATTTAAAGATTGGAGACTTTGGAGGTGGCATGAGTGTGGATGGGTTTACATCTTTCACTACTAGATGAATGTTTTTTATTGGTAATGAGTATGAATATGTGCTAGGTATAGTATAAGGAGGAGTGGTTGTGGAAGAGACTAGAGGATATGCAGGTATAACTAGCTAAACTGGCTCATTTTCTTTTACCATGAAGTATGTATCACCAACATTTTTCTTTAATTTAAACATTTTATTGGCTCTTGGATACTTTCTCCTTGTATTTATTTCCTCTTGTTACTTGCTTGCCCTATTTTTGTCATTACTAGCTTTTTCATGTAGTAGCCCTTACCAAAAAAACATGTTGAAGTCATAACGAGAACTACTGAAGTTCTCTCAATAATAGTATTTATTTGACTCTTCTTCAAGTCAATCTCTGGAAGTAGAGCATTATCTCCTCCCATGCCATGATAATAATCATTAATCACTTGTCTATCATCTTCCATGTCTTTAGGAATGGTGACCAAATCAAAAGAGTGGATTTGATCAATAGTCATCTTGTTGTTATCTCTTCTCACTTCAAAATCATCTCTACAATCAATCTATAACTCTTCAAGTGTAGAAATATTCATATACTCAAGAGAAACTATGTTTTGAGCTATGTCCCTATAATCAAAATTTGTTATAGCTTCAAAATTTGATTGATTGTAGTTGTGATATATTTCTATTTGTACATTCTTTACTTTGTAAATGTTTTCACAGAGATAGTGGCCAATAACAATAGGAAAACCAACAAAAGAAAATTAAACTTTTGAGTGTAGGTCATGAAATTATACCAACTACCTAAACAACTCCATAAGAATCCATTTGTCATTAGTGTACCTTGGTAATTTGACTGATGTCCCTATGAAACCACCAACTCTGATGTATGTGAAATTCAAGTATTGAATGAAAATGCATCTAAAATGGAAAATAACCTTCCAAACTGCATCTGATACTCTTTTGGCCTTTAAGGAAACATTCAATTTAGAGATGATTTTATAACAGAATCCATCATTTACCCTCTTGTAGTGATTGAAGTATTCAGACAAAGTTAACTGAGGGTAATATTCATAAATAGGATTTGTTGCCAACATCCCTTTTATAGTTAGCATAGAAAATAATTCACTAGATGCTGTATCATATACTAAATATGAAGTCATTTTGAAGTTAAAAGTCTGCAACAAATTACTCAGCTGGTGATCAATGTTATAATTTATCATTTTTGACCATTCAATCATTGCAAAACTCCTATTGACATATATAGCCCTAATGTATGCATACATCGATGTTTAAAAACACTTAGCATTCTTATCCTCATTAATTATACATAAAAATTGAGTGATATCATCTGCTTGTTGAACCAAATCATATATTACTATTTGCTTTGTCAACCTTTAAGGTTGCTTTGGTTTGTTCAGATAATTAGTATTCATTATCTTGATGTAAGCTGATGTTTCATTCTCCCATTGATTCTTAGCTTTGTCCATTGATGCATCAAGCACTTTAGATCTTGATGGGATCTTCAAAGAGTAGTCAATATATTGAAAATATAACCTTATGACCATATTTACAGCAATATCTTTTACTATCCTAATAAGAGAATCATAGTACTTATCACACTCTAGGACAAACTGAGGAAGTTGTGCAGAACTTGGGAATGTTGCAGTTTGTAAGATATCATTATTGGTCATTTCTTGCATGAGTGGTGTCTTTATTATGGATTTTGAACTTTACAATAACTCAATTATGGAAACATGTCCCATGTTAGTATCACTTATCTCAGACAACTTGGAAGCAATACAATACTCAATATGATATCCCTTATATTCATACTTCATCTTTGCTTCTTTTAACTTCTCAACTCTCTTTGCTTTTGCCTTCCCTCTCCTATTTGGTTTTGGAACTTCTTCAAGTGAAAGCTCAAGAAATTCTTAAATCAAAGTTGTTTCTTCTTCTCCTCTTGACATTTATTGTGACTAACATGAGGAAGGCTTGATACATGCTCTTGAAAACTTAGTAAATGTTCCTTCTGGTTTAGAAAAGGTTGAAAAACTGAGTTAAGTTGTTGTCTTAAGTAACAATCCTAAGCAAGCTTCAGGTATAAGGAACTTCCAGTAGTAGAAATATTTAAAAACTCTAGGAAATTCATGTTAAGAAATAAGTTGTCATAACTTCAGGTTAGTTTGGGAATCACTTAAGTCTTTAGAATTAGAAACTCTGAGTGAGTGGTAAGTATTTACAACTCTGGATTTTTTTAGAATAGTTACTTGAGTTTCTATGGATAAGTTACTTGGGCTGGAAACCCTGATGAAGCAAAAGTAAGAGGTAATCTAAACTCTGAGTAAGCAATGCTCTTTGGAAACTCCATTAGACACGAAACTAGTTACTTGGGTTTCTTAAAACCATTTACTTGGGTTTGAAACTCTAGGTAAGCAATAAGTCATGAAAGGTCCAGGTAGATCTAGGTCAATCACTATGGTGTTTATAGACAAATTCAATGTTTTGGGGATTTTGCTTAGGGTTTTCACAGGGAAATTGTCTCTGAATTTTCTATAAGGTTTTCAACAACAACATGCATGTAAATAATGATAAATAATTACAAGAAAAATAATAAATAATAGAGAAAATTTGAAGGTGGTGAATGGAAATTTACTAGAATAAAAACAAAATAAAAACCCAAAATCAAGGCATGAAAACAAAGGGGAAACAATCTACATACTTTGACTGCAAATGGGTTGGAAAGACTTTGCTCAAAAAATTGCTTCAGAAGCTCAAACAGTGTCACTTAGGACTTGCAGGGGCAATAGCTAGGTTAGACAACTTGAATCTAGGTAGGAAATGAGGTAAAATTTTTAATATTTATATTAACCCCTACATCAATGAAAACTAAGTGACATGTGAAATGGTGGCCATGTAAGCATTTTGATATATATCGAGTTTCATGAACTGCTTTGCTTGAGTTGGTCTATGAAGTCAAGTAACTTCAAAACCCTGATTTGTTTTATGCTTATGAAGACTTTGGACTTGCGAACTGTAACTGCTTTTACTTATGACTTTAAGCAAGTGAAGTAACTTTGAAATCCTGAGTTCTTCTAATTAATGCTTTGTGGGTTTATGAAACTAATTTACACATATTTTTATGAGAAGTAAAGTCATTACATAATTTTGATTTGAACTGGATGATGTAACATGGGTTTTTGAAGACAACTTTCTTCAACTTAGAAAATTAAAGTAACCTTGAGACCTTGAATTAGTCTAGTAAAGAATCCAAACACTTAGCTTTTTGAATCTCTTAGAAAGCTGAGCAAATGGGTTTATGAGAATGACCTAGGTAGACATTTTTTAACCTTATAGAGTAATTTGAAGCAATTTGGAATGAAAAAAATCATAATAAAAACTACTAAATACTAAGTCTTATTCAGAGGATTAAGTTTTAACAAAGATAACTGACTCACATAGAACAAAAAGCAAAAATTTCAATAGGTGTATCCCAAAATTCTATGTAGAATTTTGGGTGATACTAGATGGCTCTGATTGGGGACATCTTTGTTTCTATCAAAAATAAATAAACAAGGATGAGATCCCAGTATCTCTAGTTTTGACTCTTGTCTATTGGGTATGGGGTCATGTAAAACTCAATCATGAGAAACTACAAAACAAATAAGCAGAAAAAGAAAAACAACTATACAAAAGAAAAAATAAGGAATTATTTATATACATATAGATGTTACCCTACTACTCAGTTCTTGTAAATCTTCAAGTGTTTCCCATTTTAAGGAAATGATAGTTCAATTCCATCCTAGTAAGCTAAGATGAAACTATCATTTCCATTAACTTTTTTGATTGTGAAAGGCCCTTTCCACAGTGAATCAAATTTATCATGCATCCATTTTTATTCATGTTTCTTATCCCATAATAAGACCAGGTCACCAACTTCAAAGTTCCTTTATTTATCTTTTTTGTCAAAAAATTTCTTCACTTTCATCTAATGATTAGCTAAATGGTCAGCAACTTGAGTACGCACTTTTTGTAGCTCAAATAAAAACATAATCCTCTTATCCAGTAAATATTGGTAAGTTGCATCTTCAATGGCCTTTGACAGTTGTAAAGTAGGAAAATCTATTGTGATGGGTATTTAAACATTCATTCCATACAACAACTGAAAAGGTGACATGCCAATGGCTTTCTTTGTAGTGATTCTATCAACCCACAATGTATCAAATAACTTCTTGTGCCAGGTATGTTGATTATCATCCACCAGCTTGTAAATGATTGTAATCAAGTTCTTATTACTTGATTTATCTTGGTCATTCCATTGAGTTTAGTAATTTAAAGGGTGAACTAATTCTATTTCATGTAAATAATAAAAATGAGTTAGCTTAGCTGAAAAAAGTTAGTTGCATTATTTATTACTATCTTGTGAGAAATACCAAACCTCACTACAACATTTTCTTTGATAAAATCACATACAACTTCAGAAGTTGCATGCTTGATAGGAATGGATTATACCCACTTGCTAAAGTAATCAGTGGCAATTAAAACATAACAATGGCCAACAATTGAAGAGGGATACAACATACCAATAAAATATGTCCCATTGGTAGAATGGTTCATTGATTATGACTGGTTTTAAAGGCAATGCTGATAACTTTGTATGTCCTAAAAAATGTTAACATGCTTGACATTTAGAAACCCAATCCAAAGTATCCTGAAAAAGAGTAGGCCAGTAGTACCATGCTCGTAGGATTTTATGTGCTGTTGTAACTCATGCTGAAAAGTGACCTCCACATGCTCTATCATGAAACTAAACCAGAAGTCTCTTTTGTTGTTATTTATCCACACATCGAAGGAAAACAACATCAATTCCTCTTTTATACAAACCATTATCTCAAAGGACATAATCCTTTGACTTCATCTTGATAGTATGTTTCTCCTTATGTGTAAGATATGTTGAACATTCTACATAAATTAGGAAGAAAGCAATCTTACTATATCATTCATCAACAACATCAACAAAAATAACCATGGGAAAATCTTCATCTAATTCATCTTGAAGTGAATATACCATTGTATCTATGTCATTTGGTCTACTTTCTATCATGAGTTGACACAAGCTTCTTCCTCTTACTAGATTTGTTGGTTTGATGTCAAGATCAAACTCTTGAACTTTAGCCACCTGAGTGCCTCTCAGTGATCCCAACTCTTGTTGTGTTAAAATGGATTTGACTATAGTGCCAGGTACATAGAATTTAGTATGTGAAGACAAAATATAATACCTGAAGGCTTTGCATTCTTTGACTACAATAAAGGTGTGTTTTTACATCTATGTATATTTAAGCTCATAAATTTTCAATGGTTAGCTCATGAAAGCTATAGGAGATTCAATATCTTCATCATTATTTTGTAGAAGTATGGCTTACATGGTATGCTCAGAAGAATAACAATAGAGAATGAATTTCTTGCTAAAATCAGGAGAAACCAACACTGGAGGTTGAGTTATGGCTACTTTAATCCTTTCAAATGACAACTTACCTTCAACATTCCACTTGAAGTGTTGATTTTTTTCATCATATCAAAAATGTGGTGAGTCAACTCAAAAAAGTCAAGAATAAATCTTCTGAGAAAGTTAACCTTATAAAATAATGAATGTACTCCCTTCTTAGACATAGGAATAGGTAAAATTTGAATAGCTTTCACCCTTTTTGAATCAATCTTTGTTCCTTCCTTTGAGATGATGTGACCAATAAGCTTCCCTTCAGTCGTGAAAAATATTGATTTCTTGAGATTCAAAGAAATCCCATGTTTCTTACACTGGATTAGTACTTCTTTTAAATCAACCAGGTGATTACCTCTTTTCTTGGAAAAGACTATCAATTCATCAAGATATGCAACTATGATCTTATTCTTTAAATGTGCAAATTCCAAATCCATCCATCATTGAAAATTTGCTCCAACATTAACAATCCCAAAGAGCATCTTCTGATAAATGAATGTCTCACATGGTGTTGTGAAAGCCATCTTGTATTGACCTTCTTTTGTCACTTTTATCTGATTATATCTTGAAAATCCATTTAACATGGATAACATCTCTGAGCTTGTAACTACTTGTAAGGTATGATCCATAATTGGCAACATATAGTTATCTTTTAAAGAAGCTTGGTTGAGATTACATAAATCAAGACGTAAATGTATTTCTCCATTTTTAAAATTGGGATAATGTTAGCTAACCATTCTGAATGGTGAATGGAATAAATGATTTTGACATCAAGTAGCTTTTGTATTTCAACAAAGATAGTAACTAATATTTTTGGATTATGATGACAAAGATTTTACTGGAAAGGCTTTACTTCTAGATAAAGTGGAATGAAATGTTGTATCTCTTTTGGCTGAAAGGTCTTTAGGTATTTGTAGGACTAAGTGACACATCTATGTATTTATTAAGAAGCTTAATGAATTCTTCTTTTTCCTCTTGGGAACAATATTTTTCAATGTTGACCATCTTGGGTTCTTCATCAGAACCCAAATTAATTTGCTATACATTTGAATAACTCTCTCCATATTCTTTATTTTTATTCTAAAATTGATCATGCTTATCAAAAATTTATTCTAAAGAAACTAACCTTTTTAGGATTTTATTTCCCTTCAATTGAATTAATTATTCATTATCGTCATGTTTAGGGTCAGTATTACCTTTTGTTGTTTGGTGTGGAAGTGAACTACTTCCTTCAAAATATAATTCTTCAAAATTATCTTGATACTCAAGGAAATAATCTCTCTGTTTGTCATCATTAAAAAATTTCCACTGATTGACATTGTCTAGAAATTTTGGATGGAAAAATATATCTACTCTATATTCACTTTATCAAAAAAGTGTAGGTTACTGGTTTGGCCTGAGTAGAGCTATAGTAACTGGAAGATAATCAGATCTAGAGTTATAATCATGAGAAATAGAATTGATTGAAAAGGCTAAAAAATTAAGTGTTGCACTCAGAACTTAATCAAAATATTACCGTAGCTTATCTTTATTCACCTGGTATTATCCATGAATTTGTCCACTATCAACTCAACATATTCTTGTGATTTTAGATGTCTCACTCCTTTTTATTTTGATTTTTATACTTCTAAAAATAGTGATTCATACTCTACTATATTATTAGTATTTTTAAACATAAGCTTGTAAGAGTAAGGATATACCTTACCATTTGGTGATACCAATATAACTCCAACAACTAAGAGAATAACAACTGCCATCAAATTATAGAGTCCATATTTCCTATTCTTATTCTCATGTCTCTAATTCTTGTATTTTATAACTTAATTCAAGGTAATAGACTCCATGATATGATTCTTTAAAAATAATTTATGATCTTGGATCATCATACTTAAAAATTGTATATTTGGACTTCTTCTCAGGCTCAAGTTTTTATTTTACTCCTTTGATTGGAATGTGAGCATATGACCAATCCATCTTGAATTATCCATCCAAATATTTGAAAAAGTTTTTACTCAACAAAATTTCATAAGAATTAGGAATATCTGCTACCAAAATTGTCATTTTAAGCCTTTGATATAGAAAAGTTTCTAGAAAAGCTTAAGCATCTTTGATTTGTCCAATCAAAGGAACTTGTCTTTCCATTGAATAAAATTTATCTATTAACTTAGTTAGAGTGAGGCAAAGAGCATTGAATAATTTAACTAGCATAACATTATCAGAGGCTCTAAAATCTAGGATATAGTTTCTCAACTTGAACCTATTGATCAAGAGTGACACATAGAATGGCTCTATGTTTTTAGATGTGGAAGCAAATGTCGGAGAAGTAGTTGTAGCATTATTTTGGGAAGGGACTTGTTTGAGATTAGGAAATATATCTTTAGAAGTATGGGATGTATTGTTTGATATTTAACTTTTAAAGATATATTGTGTGAGTATCAATAGCAATTTGGGACCTCAAGTATTCGGCATTTGACATTTGAATCTTGGTTTCCTTCATGTGGTAAATAATGTTAAAAGAAGGGATAGAAGTAGACAAATTAGGACTAATTTTATAAGTATTAGTGACTGGCTTATGAGGTTGAGAAGAATATACTATATTTTTATCTTTTGAAGTAAGAGAAGCAGGTAAAGGACTACCTTTTTTGAGAATGATGACATTTGGTGACCTAGAATCTTCTTTCTCTTTCCCTTGTTCTTTGGAAGAATTTTCACCACCTTGCTGATTTTGTGACCTTGTAAATACCGTAAAAGAGTGACTATGATCTTCCTCAAACATTTTTTCATAATCAATTTCTTTGGATCATCTTCAATTGCCAGTCTTTGTGGAGGTCCAACAATACGATTCCAATTCTGATTATTGAAATTGCATGTAGGTGCATTCTTGACAGGATCAACATGATCACCTTGAGAAATTTACCTTTTTAATTGTAGCAAGTCATTATCCAATTTCTACAATAAGGAATTGATAGTGGTTTGTGATGTAATCAAAGTATAACTATCCACTTTGGAAGTTGTCTTCTTAATCTTTCTAGCCATGATGAGGTCATCTTTAACCTCTATAGCAATGTTCTGAGTAGTTGCCAAATTAGTAGGATGTGCTCTACATAGCTAATAGCTAACCTCTTGTAACTGAGCATTGATGAAAAATCACTTCTGGTTATCACTAGTGGGTTGGGTAGTTTGAGGTATTTTGTAGAACAATCTATTAAACTTGGAAATGAAATCTTGCATGTGTTCATATAGATATTTTTAAAGCTGAGTCAACTGGGTGAGTATTCAATATATTTATATATTTTTTCAAATTGCTCATGCATAGTGGCCCAATTAGTTATGGTGCCTTGTTCCAAATGGTAAAACTAGTTTGTGGCTAAGTCATGCAAGGGTTCAATGAAAATATTGACTGAGACATCACGATCAATACCAATCACTCCATATGCTATAAATAAGGTATCTAAATTATCATTTGGACTCCATTTTCCATCCCCTGTGAACTTAATAAGGTTCTTTCTTAACGCCTTAGGCAAGTCATGGAGAGGAGTTAAATTCAACAAGTCATGGAAAGGAGTTAAATTCAATGGGTCAATTACCACTCTCTAAGTGTCTGGAAGTTGTTGCATCATTCTTTTGGGAATAAGGAATTGAGGATTAATAGGTTGGATTATTCTTGAATTTCAACTAATTCAAAAGAGTTCACACTTGTCTCATAAGTGAAATAATTGCTCTTCTCATTCTGGTTTGAGGAGGAAATCTAAAATTAAACTGTTCTTGAAACTAAAAGAAGTAATCCATTTGGCCTTGAGGTCTTATTTTTTGGTAAAAGGTTGATTTTATAGATTGAGATGCTTATGGTTCTTTAAATATTTGTTTAAGTTACTTCAGATTTATAAGCAAAGACTTCATGAGAGATTACTTGACATGCAATGACTAAAGACAAACAAAGTATTTAATTGACATGCAGTCACTCAAGATAAAAAAAGTGATTACTTGACACATATGCATTTCATATCACAAGTGAACCTTAAATTTGCATGAAACTTCTTACATAGTAGTGTGGGGAACATGCAATTTTAGATAACTAAACATTAGTCTACGTCTATTTTATCCTAGAGTGGATAATCTAATTTTAGCTCTGGTTAAGTTAAGTTCTTGTTCCCTAGTGGAGTCACTAGAAACTATTGGCTAGATATTTTATAAGATAACAAAAGTACCTAGGCAATCATGGGATTAAATCCCCTTACATTAATGATTAATCTCCCGTATGTTTTATGTTTATCTATTCTAGCTATTCACACTTTTAGTTATTCACAGTTTATACAAATTATTCATAAGATATGCAAAAGTTATCATATTTTGGGGTATTACTTTAATCAAAAAGTTCATGAACCATCATTGAGTGATTTTAAAACAAGTAGCTATTTTAGAGAATGTGTAAAGAAGTTTTGAGAAATAGAGAATGAAATGACTAGAATATGTGAGAAGATAGCAGTTGTACTTCACAACAAGGAGTTTTATAGATCTTATTGTATCTGTACAAGTAGATATATATTCAAAAGGTGATAATTATTTTAACAAATGATTAAAAAAACTTGAATTCATATTCAAATTTAAAGATAACACAAAGTTTACTATTTTAATCTTCACTGAATGCACTAAATGATCTCCTTCGATGAAAAGTTCCACATAAATCCACTTCCTTCTTATTCACTTAGAACCAATTTCATACAAAAACATTCAAAAATCTAAACGCAAAGTTTCAGATTGCCTAAAATTTCTTGTTTTAGTTACAATTGATTTTCAAAAATTATAATCCTCTAGTAAGAAGGCCTTCATTCTTACTTATACTATTTCAGATGTTAAAATCAATCAAGAGACAACTCCTTGAATTCCCATGTGTTGAATTAAAAAATGAAAACCATTGAGAGACGTCCTCCTTGAATTTATCCTATATAGCATGCAATGGATGATGATATGTAGCACTTGTTGGTTTCACTATTCAGATCAAATACAATCTCTTTGCTTGTAGTAAGAGCTCGCTTAAGTAATTTGATTTTACAAAATAACTTCAAGTAATTGCTTCCAGCCAAATTACTTGAGTCTTACATTTTACAAAGTTACTTGATTTTATAATTAACTTTACTCACAAAGTAATTACCTAAAAAAATTACTTCAAACACATTTGTGAAGAAAATAGAAGAAGATAAAATAAGTTGTTGAGAAGAGAAAAAATAACAATCATTCCAATTCATGAACTTCTTATCTAAATTTTTATCTGTACTTGTTGTGTTGAGACATCATGAACTAGATAGATGCATCATCTGATTTGGCAATTGATTGCCTTTCTATTTCATATCTCAGTAGTTCCAATTATATCTTCTTGCAATAAGCTTTTACCTTCGCAAGCCTAGGTTAAAGACTCTTGACCTCTTGTTGACTTTTGATTAACTCCTTTATAGATTTTGTTGTGAAAAGAGTTATGGATTTTTTAATTAATTTCATGAATTGATGATGTAATTGCTCATGTTTCCTTTGAATTTTATCAGACCAAACATTTATGAGATAAAATATGCAGTCCTCCACATCTACTTTAACATTGTGGGCATCTTCTTTTAGAGTCTTCATTTCTTCAAGCATTACCCCAAGAATATGCATGAAAAAAGATATATGTTCCTCTTACTTTGCTTTATTTATTGACCCCTATGGAATAATATTAACATTCTCACTTAGAGAATTTATTTTTTGGAGGCTCTCATGCTACAATTCAGAGATTCTATTCTCATTTTCTATCTCCTTCATCACTATTTTTATTTGTGCCAATTTATTTTCAATGACAACCAAAGTGCTTGAGACCTCAAGAAACCATTTCTATGCAGTTTGAAACATCTTCTCTATCCATTCATCAACTACCTTGGATTTTTCCCTAGTTTATTCTAACTCAGTTATTATTTTCTAATCAAATTCACCTCCTAAAAGTAATGATTGCTGAGGAGTAGATCTTGCCACCTTAGAAATTATTTCACACAACTTAAAAATTTGTTCCTTCAACTTAGCTTTATCAGATTACTCTTCATCAGGCTTCTAGAAAAGAGTATTGATCAGGGTCTGCATGTCTTGTTTCAAGCCTTCTGTAGTGACTTCTCCAAGGAATACCTTTGTAACTATTAAATCTTTAATAATTTCACCTTTATTATTGTCCTATTGAGGAACTAATATCTCTATAAATTTCTAGCCTAAAGGCTCTATTATCAACTTTGAAGTCATTTTGGCACCTTTGGGATTTTTACCCTTTTGATAAAGACTTCTCAAAAGCTGTATGTCTATCTCTTTGAAGTTAATTTCTTTTTTAGACTCAAGTGTTGTCTACAATTCCAACCATGAAGAGAAATCTATACCAATTGAAGTGACTGAATGTATTACCATTTGCTGTTGATTATTTCTCACCACTAACTCTTGAGAAGGAACCTCCTGTGCATCTAAAATATTTTGAAAAATATTAGAAACTACTTGTTCATATTTTTCTTTCTCATTTTCTTTCTCTAAATTTTTATCTCTCTTTCTCTACCTCTTTCTCTTCAAGTTTAACTATTACTCATTACTGAGATACCTCCTGAGATGCAGTCACTTCTCCAAAGTTACTTGCTCTATCTCTTTTTGGACATGAACAAAGGGAATGGTGGACTGATCCTCAGAAGGAGGTGGAGGAAGAGTAGTAGGTGGAGTGGATGAAGGTGGAGGAAGAACATTAGTCTCCTTCTGAATAGGTTTCTCAAGGGATTTGAAGATTGGATACTTTGGAGGTGGCATGAGTGTGGATGGGTTTACATATTTCACTACTAGCTAAATTTTTTCATCAATAATGAGGATGAAGATGTGATGGGTGTGGTAGAAGGAAGAGTGGTTGTGGAAGAGACTAGAGGAGATTCAAGTGTAACTAGATGAATTAGCTCCTTTTATTTTACCATGAAGTATATATCATCAACATTTTTATTTAAGTTAAAATTTTTCTTTGGCTCTTGGCTAATTTATCCTTGCACTGCTTTCCTCTTGTGACTTACTTGGTCCATTTCTATCATTACTAGCTCTTTCATACAATATCCCTTACCAAGAAGCCATGTTGAAGTCATAGAGAGAACTATTAAAGTTCTCTTAGCAACAATATTTACTTGACTCTTATTGAAGTCAATATCTGGAAGTGGAGCATTATCTCCTCCCATGACATGATAAGAATCATGAATAATTTGTCCGTCATCTTCCATGTCTTCAAGAATGATGGTCAAATCAAAAGAGTGGATTTTATCAATAATCATCCTACTATTATCTCTTCTTATCAATTCAAACTCATCTCTACAATCAATCTAGAAGTCTTCAAGTGTAGGAATATTCATATACTCAAGAGAAACTATGTTTTGAGTTATGCCTCTATAATCAAAATTTTATCTAGACTCAAAATGTGATTGATTGTAGTTGTGATATATTTTTGTTTATACTTTCTTTGCCCTGTAAATGCTTGCACAATGATAGTGGCCAATAACAATAGGAAAACCAATAGAGGAATAGTGAACCTTTGATTGTAGGTCATGTAATTCTACCAAATA